>CM049316.1:74748675-75308675 GCA_026874595.1 Sipunculus nudus
CGGATCCATACCAAAATCTACTTGATTCTTTACCCTTCCATTCCCGAAATGCTCTGAAAATGTCATGAGACTCCGATTGCGTGAGTTATGTTGTGAACAACACAAACACACACACACGGACTAACGGGGATGAACGCATATTAGGGCTTGGTATCGGTCTGCCTAATCAGGTACAACATGTATTGCCATACACTCAAATCGATACCCGATACGTATCGCTATATTTTTCTTTGTATGTCATTTTCTGAGTGGTCAAGGGGGACATGTCCGCCTCACTTTTTAGGAATAGGACAAAGTATGATGGGGAAACGGTATATCATTTGCCCCCATTTTTATATGGGGAATCAGACCCGGCGTACTTGTGTACATCACATTTCCGTTTTCTACTTTCTATTTTTTTCATATTTACCTCAAGACTCTTTCAATTGCGCATCTCATAATAAGTAAATTTAGGATATCACTTGCTTCAATACCCTTCATGTATCATCATGAATGTTAGTATATTGACTTAGCTCAAATGTTCAAACTAAAAAGTGCTGAAATTTGAGCAAAACTTATTTTCATCACCAAAATAGTTTTACCTTATTACGTGTTAGAAAATGATATAAAAAACATTTTGATATTCTGGGTGGGGGCTATACTGCCCTCGATGTCTTGAGCAGTGCTTAGATGGGGTGCGCGGTTCAGGGGGTTCTGCCCGTACTCCGGTGGATTAATTGCCCCCCTCATACTTCCTCAACAAACAAGGCTCATGTCGGTAATATATAATATTCCTCTTGTATCGCTCACACGCGCCGGCATGTCATCCGAGCCCTGACATGCGTATATTTCTAATCAAGTCGATAAAATGGCTAAATATTAGTCATGGTTAAGCCTTTACAGCCAAAATTTGCCTATAAATTTAAAGTGGCTATATTTATAAATAGTTAAGGTATATATAGTTTAAGTTAGACATGTATCCAAATTTGTTAGCAGTCATTAATTTCTCCTCGATACGACAAGTACCGTTAGCATATATGGGTATTTCTTCTGAAAACGTCGCATTTCAAGGGTTTTCTTGGTGATTTTTTTTTTTAATCTTGATTTTGATATAACAAAACTTAATTTGTAAGAAAATATCGTTAGAATTGTAAAATAATGCATGTAGTGCACTTTTCACTTGCACATTTCAGAAATTGTTTTGACTAGATTTTTTTGTGATTTTCGATAAAATTAAAATTAATAGCCTTTGATAAAATCAAAACATAAATTTCAGTTATGAATTTAACAAAAAAAATTGGGTAAAAAAGAACATATTTTCTTGTTTTTAATTAATTTTTGAAAACAAAAATTGTCTCTATTCCTATTTTTGCTCCCAGAGAATGCATTTGCAGGGGTTTACCGGACAAAATACTTTGGTACATCTACCTTCAGAATTTGAGTCGAAATACCTTGTTAATTTTTTTTTAATGCACAGAAAATAAAATTTAAACATGGTTTTAAATCCTCTAGGTAACGGTGTTGAGCATAGGTAACGGTGTTGAGCATAGGTAACAGAGTCGAGCTTCTGAAGTAAAAATAACCGTGGTGATTACTTAAATACCAGTATTATGTATTAAAACAAGCAAATGCCTGTTTGAATAGAAGAAACGCAAATGTTTAAAATATTTAGCCCAAAATATGTTTCAAATTCTATTTCAATAATTTGGATTTAATACCAAGTTCTCGACGCCGTTACCTTGCTCTCGACACCGTTATTTTTCATGCAGGTAACGGTTTCGAGTGGTAACGGTGCTGAGATTTTTCATCTATTCGTCAGATGCAGGACAAGAAATTACTTCCATACCGTCCCTAAGAGGGCAGCACGTGTTATCACTATATACATAAACAACAAGAGGAAGCCATTTTCGAAGTGTTACATGTGACGGTTAATTTGTCGCAGGTGTAAAGGTGTCGAGTCCAAATAAACATACGGTGATTTTTTAAACCCTTTAATGATTAACAGAAAACACTGATACGACAGTTACTAAATTTAATCGTGGATTATGTGTACAAAATTTCCTGAACTCTAATAAACGCTGCTTCCTGCATCAGCAAAGTGGTACTGTTCACGCGCTGCAAGGTCAAAAGGTCAGGCAACGGGGCCGAGTATATTTTGGGAGACATACTTTTTATATCCAAATTTTTGTATTAAAAACAAAACGGTCAGGAAAAATCAAGCAAAAATATCATCTTAATAAACTTTCACCGCTGTGACAACGTGGAAAACAAAATATATATAAATGGAACAGTGGTTACAGAAAAACGCTGTTTTGAATTTAAGATCCGAGAGAAAGGGACAACGGAAATTTAAGGGTATTTAACATTTGCAGCTTTTTTTCTGTATGTATTTCTGTCCCGATTTAAATTATTTTTATCTCATAATAATGGTTATATCTTTAGCAACAATTTGAATGGATATTCATGTCATTTTTAGCATTTGCTAATTTCTCAGTAACAAATATAGTTTCGGGACATGAAATGCAACATTTTTTGTAGAAATACCCATATACGTAAAACGTGTCGGTAACCGTATCGACGTTGCGTATCGATTGATACAGCCCTACCGCATACACTCCTGACAGAGGAAATAAAGAAAACATAAATAAAATAAACCAGCTCTCTACAAATAAAAAAATCTATTCTTTCTGTTCAAATCTGATTGTGAAAATTAAAGGTTATATTGATTATACCATATAATTATACTAGATTTCCTTGAATATAAATCCCATTAGTCACATTAATTCCGTTTTTCTTCTTTTCCCCCGTGCATGATTATGGTACCTGTTGTCGAACACATTCCGAATTATATTTGAAGAGTAAGTATAAAATGCGTATAAAGTAAAACATGTGCCCCATTTCTCATCCATCGATCATATTACAAAATTTCGATCTTGTTTAAGTCTTAGCTTTTAGCGATATAAATACTAGTAGTTTAAGTCATGACAGAGTTAAATTGTGTCCCTATTTTTAGTGGTTACTGTGTCCCATCTATACCAGAAGGATAATACATGCAAAGCATATCTAGATCCTAATCGATGTAACATATCTATTCCTATCGAAATATTGGTCTATAATTCCAGCCGTATTTTAAAATTAAATAAATATTGGACATTATTGTATCCCCAGACAAAGTCGGGATACTGTGGTTTAAGCACGGTCGCGCCACCGCCGCAGAGATTTCTTTTGGACGCGATAACTAAAAAAAATTCACGGATCTTTACCAAACGTAACAAATGCATAGATATTGGTGAGGGGACGAAGCCTTTTTAAAATAGAGTCATGAGCATAACAAGGAGAATGACATTGACTTTGAGTAGGTCCATTTTGGGGGAAAATCACATAAATTCTTAAATATATCTAGAAATCTTGCATGGATTGATCCAAAATTCAACTTGACCAAAGATCTTGGATAGTGTTGTCATGTACCGGAAATTGTGGCGCCACCTGTTATCCTTTTCTTGTTTTCGTGCCGTTTAATACCCCAATCATTGCCACTTAACAGTATTGTGAGCATTATAAGTCAAAAACTAATGGACAGTTTTCCTTCATATTGTGCATATACATAGACTTGGGCTGTGGGATGATGTTTAATTAAAATGGGGTCATGACCTTTCCTATTAGAGTGGCCTGACCCTTGAATATTGCCATATATGGTGAAAATCACACAAAATCATATTTAACTCAATAAGGGATGCCATCTGCAGTCGTTTTGCCGTGGCGTCCACCTGTACATGTTCTTTGGGTGAAAACTGCTCATATCTCAGGATTGATTCAAGGTATTGGTCTGAATTTTGGCATGTCTATCCACCTTGATAAGTTTTCTCGTGAACCAGACAGGTGGCTCAACCTACCCTCCCTTTTTTGTAGAACAAATTAATGCCCTTTTCTCAGGAGTGATTTGCCCAATCGGCCTGATTTTGTGCATATCCATAGTTCATGGACTCCTCCATCTTGTACTCAAGACTGGTGGCGCCATCTGCAATCGTTTTGCCGTGGCGTCCATCTGTACATGTGCTTCGGGTGAAAATTGCTCATATCTTCGGAGTGATTCAAGGTATTGGTCATAAATTTGGCATGTTTATCCATCTTGGAAAATTTTCTCGTAAACCAGACAGGTGGTGCCACTTACCTTACCAATTTTATAGTACAAAATAAACCCCTTTTCTCAAGAGTGATTTACCGTGTTGGCCCCCATTTTTTGGTGAAAAGATATTGTTTCTCAAGTAGATAGATGGAAGAACCCATAGTCGCCTGCCAAGTGTCAGTCTATGCTGCTGAAGATAGGGGGGCCTATGCTTAAAGTGGGGGGGGGGGGGGGGGGGGAGGGTAATTGTTTGGGGATACTATGGCACCTGCGGTGCCAAGAAATATCTAGTTTCGATGGCTTAGATTTGCACTTTCATTTTCTATGGGCTGTTGTATGTCTTCTTCTGGAGGATCTCATGTTGTCGTGACAGGGATGTCAATATGGGGGGGGGGAGGGGTATATATATATATATATATATATATATATATATATATATATATATATATATATATATATATATATCCCCCACTCTCTGGCAAGGGGATGGGGTGGGGTGGTCAATGTAATCTTCCATCCACTATTTATAGAATAATATTTATATATTAAAAATGAAATTTTTTACCAGTTAGAATTATACTCTTTGGTTCAATTTATGAATTACTGTGAAATATCATTCTGAACCTAGATTAGAATTAACATTTACTGGAAACATAATACCTTATTTTATAAAAACTTGTGCTTAATTGTTATATTTTTAAAATGAAATTATGTATATAATTTTTTAAAAGTGTCATCATATAGACGCTTTATAGGTATATATATATATATATATATATATATATATATATATATAGATAGATAGATATATATATATATATGTGGGTATCAATCATTTTGGTGAAAAATGAATAAATGTACAGTCATTTCAGGTTAGTCTAATACTTATAAAAGAAATTCGGTTCATGTTTGTTCGCAATGTTCTCTAAAACCGCGTTGTGTACAATATTGTGCCATATATATACATCATTTGAAAGGTTATTATCCCCGCAGTGACTTACGCGATATGAAAATAAATAATTTTGAATGTACATATAATTTTGAGTGATTTTTCCGTTTTTTTTTACCAAGTACAGCCGAACTGCAACGTACATTTAATTAATCTTTCATGTGTTCCTCACATCAACCTATTCTTTATACGTCCAACGATAAAAAACAGTCAGATATCAACGAAACACTGTATGCCTCCGCGTCTCATTCGCAATGTAAAGCATCACTGACCAGGTCTTCAAGGTAAACATACCGGGGTATGATTTTTGCCACGAGCACAGCGCCACAAAATAACAGTAAAAAATATTTGTACATATCGTATTCCGCGCGAGAGTATCCCACTAAAAATCTATATTTTCTTTTACCTTTAATAATAAAAATGAGCCAACATTCAATATCTCAGTAAATATATCTCCCAAACCCCGGTAAAAAGCCCGGTATACCGGGTTTATCAGCTTGTTGTAAATAAATGTACAAAGGTTCTAGTACCAAATTAAAAATCTTTTAAAATCTATTCCAAAAAAAAAAAGAAAACTTAAATAGTTCTCCCAGTTGAAAACAGGCCATGTCATACAACAGTTCATGCATCTGCCTCAATATATATATATATATATATATATATATATATATATATATATATATACCTTGTTTAAAGCCGGATCCGGTGGGCGGGGGGGGGGGGATGGAAATTTCTAAAAAGCTCAAATTTTGTGAAATAGGGTATATACATTTCCTTTTATTTTTTTTACTTGTTAAAAGTGTTCTTTTTAAGTATGACATATAAGTCATTTAATGGATCATTCCCTAGCAACAGCCCCGTTTTTCTTTAAAGAAATCCTGAATACGGTCCTGTTGTTAACTGGATTAATGAAGCTTGTAAAATGCGCTCTATTGTGCACAAAAGTAACAGTCTTTGAAACCGTAAGGAGGGGTTTCCTGAAGTTTAAGTCTAGTTCGTTCCCTGGCCAGACACTTGCACATACATTTGCTCGAGCAGAAGCGATGTCTGAATGATACCACTCTGATTCCCTGCGAGTAACTGCTCATTTTTTTTGTCCTGACATATAAGCCAAAGACCGAGGACTGATGAACTATGCCTGCTTGAGGACAAAAGATGTATATGGTTAATAACGCACAAATGCTCTTGGATAAATTTCTCAGTAGCTTTCCAGAGGTTTAGGGAGGGTGAGCGCTGCCCGACTAACCCCTTCAGGATCCCCATTGGGCTTAAACACTTGATTTCAGGCCCTAGGAACTCGTAATTACAAAATAATCATTTGAAATATTTAGTTGTATGAGTTATATTTTGTAAAAACGAATCAATTTTCGGTTATCCCTTTTTATCAAAATTTTGGAAGAAAAAAATTTCAGAAAAGCGGCATTCGGGAAAATGGTGGTAGTACCAAACAGCTGCAAAATCATATTTGATGATTGAAAGATTAAAAAAGACGGATGATCGACTGTTAGTCGATTATTTTATATATATAACAAACCAAAATGAGTGTTGATTTTTAAACTGATACAAAATATTTTAAAGAAATTAACAACTGAGACTACACTATCTATATGTAAATGGATGGGTAAACTTTAAAGGGGCCCAATCACCTATAAAGCATGTTGAGTTGACACGAAAAATGGCTTTTCCTTTTAAAATAAATATGTAACCGTCAAGATATTGCCCTGAAACCGTTTGCTTTCTCCTGTAAACAAATGTTAAAAGAGTGGACCGGTCGCGATGAATGTTGTCAACATAAACAGCGCGTAGGGCCGTGTGCATCGCTGAGCCAAAACACGTGTCAATCAGGAGATGCCCGGTCTGACTTGGCCCAGAAAATGTAATACATGTTCCTGCTGGCTGAAACAGACAGCGTGTTGCCCCTCTCAATCGGACCTCCGGTCACGCGGCCTTGTTATGTTAAACAGACTGTGTTTACAAACACGCAGAGCCATAGGCGTAGGCAAGGAAATAATTATAAGACCGTGTGCTGGGATGGTTTTGCTGGGAAACATTTGTATAAAGCAAAATTGAACTGACAGTGTGAAGAATAGCCATAATTTAGCTCCTGATTATGTCTCTTTAAGGGAAAGAAATGAAACTGAACCAACATTCGGAAAAAAGGGTAGTGGGTAGGAATCAGTTGCAAAATCATATTTGATCACTGAAAGATAAAAAATGCATGACCGATATGATCGATTATTAATCAATTATTTTTTATACAGTTATAATCTATATTACCGTGCTATCTGCTGTTTTGAGATATACCTACTGACTGAGAATAATTCAGTCTAATTTGTACATCACGCTGAAAGGTCAAGGTAATGGCTCATTTGTTGATACCTAGCTATTCCTTCCACAAGGATAAACTTTAATGCTGTTCGCTTTTTAGTGCCCAGTCTTTATTATATATAGTCTGACAGAATCAAAATATTTTATCAGGATGATGGACTTCTTTGGGTGTGCATACATCAGTTTATGATCGATTATTTAAAAAATGCAATCGATTAAATTTAAGCGATTGTAACAGAAAACGACCAATCATCGATAAAATCAATTAATTGGCCCATCAATAATATACATATATTGTATGTTATTATAAACCTACAAAAACAGCTTAATACATATATGATCGTTCTCTTGCATGCATGCATGCCATATATGTCATGAGATTAAAAGTTTACATGAAATGTCCAAGGAACTGTAAAAAAATATATAAAATATCTACTCATCATATTAATTTATTATCTTACGACCAGTATACCTGTTCAGCATATTTTATTTTGTGTATATATTGTAACGGCGTTGAAAACCATAATCTTGTCACGCATGTACCGTTATCATTGCTTTTAGTTTCTCTCACAGACCCACGGTGGCGCTCCCTACTTTATGATGCGGGTTTCAGAACACGTGGCTGTATTTATTTTCCCTATATAACATCTATAAAACACCTGAGGTTTGGGCCTCTTTAAAATAATTTTCAAAATAAATTCTGAAATTAAACTTTTTTATCTGAGAATTTGTTGTTTCTTCAGTCAAACTAGACCAAGAAAAAGGGGGTTTGTGTATCTCCTTTTTTAACCATCCTGGCCCGAATGCAGTGAAGCCCAAAATACCCCACCAAGCAGTCTCAAACAAGCATTTGGACAACATCCTTTTGATTGGCCACAGATATATACAGACCAATACTGTCAATTTTATTGGAGATTATGCTTAACATACTTAAAAATCAAACAGTGGGGTGTTTTTGAAGCTCCACCACATGATGGCTAGAGCCATGGCACCAGAGAAAGCCAGACCATACACTACTATCCTTCAGGTTCAGGGCTTGGTGACCCCAGGTCATGTAAACAAATAGGACCACGTGATCTTAAGATAAACATTTTTTGGCCCCCTATTTACATGAAAGCAAACTATATAATGGCATGAAAGCACTATCAGAATTCAAAGTTACAGGACCCTATCACTAAAAAATAATATTTCAGAGCCCTATAACTATCCCATTATCCAGTGCAGTATACCTGACAGTGGCCACTGTGAAAAATCAAATATCATACATTCTGCAATTATCCTGAATTTATCTCACTTTCCTACATGTGAGGCACTCTATTTACTAAGTGCTAATTAATATCAAATGCCCTTGATATATTATTAAAGACCCAATTGTGTGGGAGACATATTTCATATGCTCTGATTATGTCAGACTTAGAAAAAAGCATGATTTTCAATATAGTTCTGGTGTCTGCATGGGTCCATCCAGCCTGGACAGTCAGGTTTATAATAAAATATGCTGAAAAGTACTCTGGAAGTACTGTGTCATGGATACCTGACTCTAAGAAATTGACGAAACAAGAGTCTGTAGTAAATATTGTTGCCTGATGACTTTCTTCATTTCCAATGCCTGCATGCATGGTGTCTGGGAAAAACAGCAATTCTGAACTCAGTCACTGTTGATCTTCACCCAACATTTAGAAAATGAGTTTCTGGGTCTGAAAATACATCAGATTATTTCACATTATTAATAAAATATGAAAATATAATGATATGTCAGTGTTGTTACTGTTATAATTATAACACCCAGGTCATGTAAACAAATAGGACCACGTGATCTCAAGTCAAGAGCAGTCGAAGCTGCTAGACCAGTACCCAGCACTATTATGTCCCCTAATCAGATATGGCCAATAATAGCGTGGGGTACCAGTCTAGTGCCCACCGTGGTTGTTGTAAACAACTTATTCACAGGTTCGGCTAACCTCTGCAGATCCTACCTGTTGTAAAGCGCTACGCGGAACTGTATTGTTATAAAAGTGAATGCATTGTCGTGTCTTCCAGTGACACGGAACCGCTTCCAAAAAGTATGTCGCCGTAAATGTATCAAATTACAGATTATACATGTCTGGTACTCCACACGTGAACTTCTCCTGAAATGCCCTGCTGACGTAGAAGGGACGCCGGACTGTTCTCTGCTTGTCACCACTTCCTGGCTTGTCAAGAGACAAACTTCAGAACTTCGAAAACAAACACAGGTAGGTTGGACTGAGCTGCATTTCCTGAAACCAGTGCCCTCGCTGACAGGAACCGGTGACATTGCAGTGCAAGTATTATTTCCAAAGTCTCTGCCTTTAAATATCAGCGTAACTGGCTAACAGTTTTGAAGTAGACTTTTAATAGTTTTTTACTGGGTTTCTGTCAGGGTTTATATATTTTATCAATATTTTAAAGAAACACAATTAGTAATTATTATATAAACAAAATAATAATTATTATAGTTCTCAATATATCAGGCATTTGATCTGGGATTTTTTTTCAGAGTGCTTCGTGCGACAGGGGTCTGACTTCCGGTGTAACATAGAAATGCAAACTCCCAGCGGAAACCCCCTGCATAATTTCCTGCGAGAATATCGCGTTAACTTGTTCCATTAATTTAGGTGCTTAGTCATCAGTTTTTATCTTTGCTCAATCATCAGTTAATATATTGAGATTATTAATGTCTTGTTTCATTGATATTTGTGTGAATAAAGTTGTTGAATCATATTTCATATTAATCTCCATTGTTCGATCATGCTCAATACACCATATCCTAAAACTGGCAAAAAGAAAACCAATGCTAATATATGAAAATGAACTCTAAAAATTTTTTTCTAAAAACTCTAAAGACATTTTTCCTTCCTCCATGGACTTTATTATGAACTAGTGAGTATTTTCTGATGATCATTTATGCGCAAATTATACTAGAACAAAATCATCCCCATCAAGTTCATAAATGAATATTAAAATTAGGCCATCACCTGCATGGTATGAGGAGCTATAAAACATTTTCTGGTGATTATATATGCGCAATTAATACCAGAAGGAGATAATCCCGATCACTATCTAATCACTTTGATCCCATTAATAACGGTCGTCTACAAGGCTTTTCCTGTTACACTTATTAATGACCTCTGTCGGGTTAATCCCTCTGTGCAAATAACCGGGCATTATCAGCCACGATCCTAGACCCCTGTCGCACTAAGCAAGTCCACTAGTGCGACCGGGTATCGTGGTTGCACTAGCGCACTGAAGCGAAACTGGTCACGTGGGGGGGGGGTCACAGGAAGAGGCCTTTTTCCTGTGACCCCCCTCCCCCCTCGTAGGAAGGACGGCCTTTTTGGGGGGGGGTTCATTTTACAATGAGGATAAAAAAAATGTTAAAGGTCCATGTGTACTGCACTCCCTGGGTAATTCAACAAAGCTGAATGACTCCGGTTACTCCATCATTCAGCCTCAACTTCTGTGTTTATGTAGCGCCACAGGGCTGCCAAAAAGGTGTCAGCAAGCCAGCTAAGGGCTGTGGACCCATCAGTTTGACCCCATGATTTTAAGACAAAGTTGTCCAGAACTGGACTGTTTGGGGCCTGATAGTCTATGTTGCTCTATAAATTAATTGCCAACATAGACTATCAGATTATAAATAGGTAATGAACAGTCCAGTTCTGGTCACTAAAGACAAAGCAGTTACTATGGTTGGCAATAGTGCATGTGTTATACAAATATTAATTACCTGTGTGCGATGTCGGCTCTGTCGTTAATATAATCCATTTATTAATAGTCCAGTATGTGGCGCAAAGTGGCTGAGACTGGTTAGATTAGAGGTTAAGAGTGTACTATAGTGTAGCTTAATTTAATCTCTAATTTAATTGGAGTACTCCCTGGGTTTATTAGTGTAGCTTGATTTAATTGGACTCAATAATTATAAGGCTCTGCCATATATTGAGTCCGATATCCATATGGTGTTTCTGCAATATGAGCCATGGAATATACAGCAGATCCATTGAATTGTCTTTGACTGCCTGTTTACTACCTAACAACAAAACATAGGATTGGCATATAGTAAAGCCCGGAAAAACTTGGAAAATCTTGGAAAAGTCGAGAAATTTGACCATAGTAAATTAAATTCTTGGAAAAACAATATATCTCATACTGGTATGTAATGGTGGGCCGACCATCGAGTTTTATCGAAAGTCAGTCTGTTTGCTGCAACTTTCAAGCGCTCGATTACCAAAGGCAACTATCGATTACATCATAATCATGATAATGAGTCTTTGTTCCCAAATAACTTCTGTATGTACCTGAGTTTACCACGGTAGATGCGAGAAGGGAGGACGTAATAAACCTCTGTGAACTGGCAGGGAGCTTCAGAATTAGCGGGGAGTTTTGTAACGAGATGCACATTGCACAATATGGCCGGCAAGGCGTTAAAATGCTCCATAAATTCTCTGGGTCTATGCAGCTAGTGCATGTCCTGGATTGTGGTTTAATTCTTGATTATTATAAATAATTAAAATGAAACTTGTAAAACATATTTTACTAATAATAGGAAAATATAAAAAGGCAAAATCTTCTTTTCTTATGGTAGAATTACTAAGACTTGCGGGCTTGGTTATGAAAGTACAGTTCACAGAAAACGGCATGTTTTTTTTATATTTGCCTGAACCGATTATTAATCGATCATCGATCGGTTTGCTCAAACCGATGATCGATTATGAAAAGGGAACCGACTCCCACCACTACTGGTTTGTGATTTAGCTATTTGATCGGTAAAACAAAGTCTATTCTGTACAACAGTTGTTTCCTCCCACCAAAGTCCGATGATCACCCCTAGATTTAACGGTGGCAATATTGGACGGAAGGCTTCGGGGGGGGGGGGGGGAATTAAGTAGGGACAGTGTATCTGCCAAAGATTTTAGGTGATGCCACCTGCAACCATTTTGCATAGCGTCAACTGTTTGTCTGCTGTGTTAAGGAATCACTCATATCTTAGCAGTGGTTTGACTTATCTGCCTAACATTTTGCAAAGGTTAACATCTAGGATAGCTTTCTCGATTTTATGGCAGCTGGCGCCACCTACAATCCTATTAACACTTGCTAATCTCTCAGGACAGGTAACACATATTGGGCTGAAATTTTACATACATGTGTATAGATCTCACATAGCTCTTTATCATACAC
Source organism: Sipunculus nudus (assembly GCA_026874595.1). Classification (NCBI taxonomy): domain Eukaryota; kingdom Metazoa; phylum Annelida; class Sipuncula; order Golfingiida; family Sipunculidae; genus Sipunculus; species Sipunculus nudus. The sequence continues at coordinate 74,761,254 of CM049316.1, forward strand.
AAAACTTGTGGTGCTACCTGGAACCATTTTTGCACAGTATCCATCTGTTTGTCTGCCATGGGATAAAATCACTAATATCTTGGCATTGGTTTGACTTATCTGCCTGAAATTTTGTATATGCACACATCCTGGATAGCTTTATAGATTTTATGGCAGGTGACGCCACCTACATTTTAGTTTACATTGGAGACATCCATGCTAATATCTCAGGACTGGTTTGATGTATCGGCCTGAAATTTTGCATGAGCATAGATTTTACATAGCTCTACAGCTTATACAAATTAATTTGGTGGCCCAACTTACAGCCATTTTTGCATTGTGTCCATCTGTTCAACTGACTGGGGTAAAAATCTATCTTTAAAAAAAAATGGCTTATCCAGTTGAAATTTTTACATATCTATCCATCTTGGATAGCTATTTCTTTCAGATACCAGGTGGACCCACCTACAATCATGTTCACATGACAGACACCCATGCTAATATATGCAACACATCTCAGCAGGAAGCTGAACTTAGCCAGTGTGCTGTATATTCCTATATGAGTTATAAACCTGCAAAAAGTTTTTTGACTGAAGGCAACTTGTTTCATATTTTTCAAGAATAATCCCCACAATAATTCTTATAATAATTGTCTTTAATTGTTCCACATAAATTTTTTTTGGCTGAATAATGGTGATTGAATTGAGTCGTTTTACTATATATGTTAGCTGTGTGAAGCAGTTACATCTAGCCTGACACCAGTTTATCAGCAGCTATTACACCTTCCCATTAGACATTTAGATTTCAGGTTAAATAGCTTGGCAGACTGCCAACTATTTCAGTTTTGGCAACAGACCAAATGTCAGCCTGGATCTATTTATAGCTTTGGCTGACTGCCAATTGTGTCAGATTATGCAACAGGTCAAGAGTTCACTCAGTGCAGCCAGGTACAGGTCAAAAGTTCACTCAGTCTAACCAGGTGCTGGTCAAGAGTTCACTCAGTGCGGCAGCTTGAGCCAGCAATTTGTCACAGTTCACTCAGCCTGTCAGGGCAACTGCCTTTCTCAACTAAGCCTTGTCAGCCAAGTGCATCAAACTCAAGAGAAGTTTGATTTATTGGCCTGATATTTTGACCTATCTATCCATCGTCGATGGCTTTCTTGTTCACAAGACAGGTGTTGCCACCTACTCAATTTTTGCACAGTGTATGTCCCTGTTTATTTCTCAGGAGGGGATATCAGCCTGAAATTGGGCATATATATACATCTCTGATACCTTCCCTGTATATACAAAACATGTAGGCCTACTTCAAAAGTAATGGCCTAGCATGGAAGCATTATACTTGGTGTATAAACCATTGCACAGACATCCTTTTCACTTAGTAATCCTAGCGGGTCGACAGGGGTAAGGTCTTCCTACGCACAACTGCTATGGTCTTCTTGGTCAAACAACAAAAGCAGCCCATGGGCCCAAATCAAAATTGTCTGACTGTTCTTGGATGGTTTTGAAGACATCCTTTTCTTTGTCTGCCATCATGTGATGCTGTGTGGTATGCGTATAAAAACAAGTGACGACTAAAAAAATACACAGTAGAATGATTGACTAAAAAAAGGGTGTAGAAAATTCCACAACACTCAAAAGCAGTTGACAAGCACAAAGCGCTAAATGCTAGCAATGCATGAAGACATGGCCCAGGTGACTGGAGATGCATGCGCAACTTCCCGCGAGTAATACAGGTGCGTTACGCCGGAGTGCACAGAAACAGTATAAACACAATTAAAACCAAGTCTAAATTATCCTTTAAGTCTATGCAGTGATAAACAAGACACATGGTGTCCATAACAATTGGTGTCTTGTTGGTGTTATGTTTTAGTTTGGAGAGCCCTAACCAAAACTGAAACAGTGTTGTCAGGAGCTGTGGGGAAAAATAATAAAGATTGCACTCAAGGTACAACAACAAGCATGTTTTGAGTGTATAAATAATTAAAGACAAACTGTGTTTATAATCATGTAAAAAGGTGACCCCCTTAAGCTGAAGACTTGCCTGGATGATGTGCTCTAAATAAAAACAACAGTTCTCAGTCAGTGAATTAGGTGTATAATATTACATTATTAGCAGGTTGTGCGATTAGGATGAGATAGAGGATGAAAGTATAAACACATAGTGCTTAAAGCTGGCTATTCACTTATCTTTTCTGTAAAATTTATGGCTTACTCTGCATACATTTTAATGACCTTCAAGTAATTCCTTTCAAGAAAAGTTCTTATATAAGGCCGGTGTGACAGATGCATATGTTTTTGGGCATGCATCCAAGTTTGACAAAAAAACCTTGTGAATGTAACCTGAGGTTGTTGGTTGTTTATATGCAGAATTTTAAAGGTCACATGTCGCAAAAACACTCTTTTCAAAACTTTGGTTATCTGACTTTCCATCAGATGTCCTTTTATACATTTTGTTTATTTGGCCACCACATTATAAACACATGGATAAAATCAAAACAAACAGGATTCTGTGTGCAGTGGGATCAGCCTATATTTTTAAAAAAGGTTCAAGGGATTGTCTTTAGTTTACAAATGTGAGACATCAGAATAGGTCCCATTAAATTTGTTCACTTATGTTTGCTTCTGGGTTATGGTTATAATGGTCTGTTTTCAAGTTTTACTCTTACCAGTACCCCATCAATTCACACAGAGAGGATAGTCACAATTCTGTAATAAAGCGGTACCCATTGTGGTTTGTCATGGTTATCATCTCTGTCATCATGCAGGGATGCCAGGTGTTCTATGAAAATAAAGGTCTGTGACGTACTTTGTGGTTCACTCACTGTAAACACGTCACAACGCACTGAGTGTTGTATCTTACTTCACTGGGGCTGCAAAAAAGAGAAAATAACACAGATAGTTATCAAATCATAAAACATGGGAAGCTTTGAGTGCAGTGTACATGCTAGACTATATACAAGAGTAACAGAAAATCATTTTGCCCTTGAGCATTGAGGTAGTGTACCCAAAACATGAATTATCCAGAGGCCAGTGTCCCACTAGGCCGTGACTACATGTTGTTGACTAATTGGGAACCACATTTGCAAGAGAGTTCCAAAATGTCTCAAAATGTTCACAGCAGCTCTCTTCTCAGTTTCCTCACTTGAGTTGCAGGGTCCGTCTGCCTCGTGTTTACCTAGAATTTTGACTGTGTTCAGAAAATTTGTATGACAAATTTTCTCTCACAATAGTCACAGAGCCCTGGCCTGTGTCTCTAACTTGTCTCAAACCCTTCTCAATTTAGTTGCTGTGAGTAAGAAAGAATAAGAAATGAGATATGTAGTCTGGATCATGAGCCAGACCCACACTAAAACCTAATCAGTTCTTCATTTACCCATTCCCGAGATTCCATTCATGATTGTAAGAGTGATCTTGTGAACACATACACAACAAATATTAATGAATGCATAACACCCCCCCCCCCTCCCCCCCGAGGCAATTATTGATGATGAGATACCAACTTTTGAAATTCCAGTTTCGTGCATGCGTTCCTAGAAATGTGAATTAGTAAAATTAATCTCTCAGACTAAAATACAGGGACCTTTTACATTTTACATAGAGACTGCTTTTAAATTTAGCTAGTGACATATATATATATATATATCTATATTGTATCAGTTGCATAAATAAAGACTTTTAAGCACAGAATAGTTTGAGATTTGTCAAGTTGTGATGGGCTGCTTATTAATCACAATCAACAGGCTGGTCAACATTATCTGATCATCAGTTTTGTTGTGCCATAATCAAAAACAAAATTATACAAATAATATATAGGCTTTGTGTTGAGAAAATGTATATACTAGATTAATTCAGGCAGGCTAACTCTAGTAAAACATGGGTTTAATAATAACTTCTAACCTAAGGTTACCACACGTACACATATATATGGGCCATATAATTATTACATATATTAGGAAACATATAGGCCTATATATCAGTCCTTATACTCAGAAATTTGATACTCCTAACATTCGATCAATACCAATAATTAGTCGGCAGAGCATAACCAGTCTGTACTGATGATATTTCAAGAACTGAAACAGGAACAACATTTTGCACTCAAGCACTCGATAGGCATTAACTGACTTGGACTAGAGTATACTTTGAGTATATGTTTACCGATGCAAAATAAGGATAAATCTGGCTCGACAACGGTTTTTAAAACTTTCATACAATGAAGGATTTGATGTACGAATAGAGTGGAAGTCCACTCCTAAAGCATGTATAAAAACTCTTAAATGTAAGTCTATATCAAAAATAAATGAAATATGTTATAAAAATGATATGTATATTATATAATACATATATGTATATTTAGCACAGGTTGGCTGTAATGTACTCATTAAATATGGACTGCATGTGGTCAATAAATTATGTCAATAATAATTATAATTATGAGGGAGGGACATGGAAGGAAGGTCCTGTACTGTGCTGTACACAAGCAGTGCTGTTTGGATGATTGTTAACATATCACGTATCTCGTACTTGTGTGTATATATATATATATATATATATATATATATATATATATACATATATATATATATATATTTATTTATCATGTTAAAATGCCCACAGTGGATGCTTGTTATTGTTCTAGCACTGGTTATTGATTATTGATGGTATCAGTTATCATGCTTCTATTTTCATAAGTATATAACAGAACATTGTAGATAAGGTGATATATTTTATATTTTTAACATATTGTGGTTTGTGGTATCACGACTCGTTCTGTGTATGCCCTCAGCCCTGTAACTAATAATTTCCAAGTTCACCTGAGTTCCATGACCCATAAGTTATTTAAACTTGCCTTCACTTTAGATTAAATTATTATGAAATATGTTCATTTAGGAACATATTCACATTTATACAAATATTTAATATTGAATAATAAATCTGTTGTGACTAATCATATGATACACAACTTTTCCTTGCGTATGTTTCAGGTAAAATTATTATATATGAGATGGTACATATTTTAGTATACCCACTGTTCATCTGTCCTTAGGCCTGTCCATCTGTACATCCACCTGTAACATTTAAGTGTCATCACAGTAACTAATACCAGGGCTTTGATCGATATATTCACTAAACTCACTATAGCTACTTATCCAGCAAAAGCCATGCACGCATATTTACAGTAATGAGATCAGTGGTCAGTCACCTGGCTGCTTTGTTGTATAGCATTTATAACTTACTAGGAATATGATGGATTTTGATGAAACTCAGCATGAAAATTTTTCAATAATTTAATATCTTGACTGACTATGATTCCAGGCAAGATCCATACATGTCTAATGAGGTCGAGTTGATCATGTGCGGTGATGTTTTCACTGCTGAGAATGCTCCCCAAAAATCTGATGAATTTTCAAGACAGTACAACTAATTACCTATATGTTATCTCACCCAGGCTTTTATTGTCTGGGAAATATTTTTATTTAATAAGGTCAAATGTCGCAAGACATACAATGGGGGTATTATGCACTTTTGTGGTGCTTTTGTTTTGGTGGTGAATCTCATCTCCTTGTTAAGTGTTGCATGATTTTACTCATTTTTTTTCTCAAATATTATCTGTGATCAGCTGGATGTGTTGTTAGTCTGTTTTGGGAAACATTATAAATAAATTCAGATATAGAACTTCTTTCTCAGGGAGTCTGTGTAATTTGCGAATGAAGTAGGTTTAGAAAAGTGGGGTTGTTTTATAGTTCATTTCTCATTTAAGTCAAATTGCATGCACACTTTGTTTATTATCAGCAGTGACATGCCAGGTTTGGCCAGACCTGGTCCACACTGACTCTACATTCAGTTCTCAGAAAATAAAGAAAATGTTTTATACCATGCACAGTGATACAGAGCCATGTATACACTATAGGGTTTTATATTCTTTGATATGGACCTTGTTGCATATTAAAGGTTCATAAATGTGTGTTATATGTATCCTCTCATGCTGATCTTTCATTTTGGCTCAGTACATTAGTTTCCCAGCAATATCTCATATTCACCTGTTTATGTGTTGTTATGGTTCTGTGTGTTAGTAAACACATGCAGTCAACATGTATCTTTTATCAAATGAAAACAGGACAACCAGAGGTCTGATCTTGTACATCAGTGACTTTCAGCAACAACTCATAAACGATTAAATAAACATGAAAGAAGAAGCACAGTATAAACAGGTTTGAAAAGTCCTGGCTGTGTGCTTATATTTTTATTTTGCATCTCTGCTTGAGCCCAGTGCAAGCTTGTTCCCACTATAAACACTGTATTTCAAGTATATTTCATATGCCTGGTATGTGAATAGGCCCCTTTAATTTGACCCTGTGTACCATTGATTCAGTCACATTTTTTATCCAAGCTCAGAGTTTGGAATTTGATATTACTGTTATATATCAGCAGTGACTAAGTCTGTCATTATGTCTGTTTTCTCCCTCCCTTTCTGCTAATAATATGATTATTTCAGGATTTTACTTCTAATTCAATCAACAAATGATAAATTAACTTCATTAAACTAGCAAATACCTGTGCTATGCACGGTTTGGGCGAACACAACAATCCGTATGGCAGTATCGGAAATCCAGAGATTTGGAAAATCACACAAATCGCGATACGCTATTAATATATAGATCCATTATATATATGGTGTTATGCATAAACATCATATTGAAAACAAGAGATTGGAGGGAGAATTTTTCGGAGAAGTTGATATGATAAATAAAATAAAAAATTTTATATGAAAATATATACATGTATTATGTTGAACATCGCTATTTAAAGTTGCCCTCTGATTTTTCTTGCGACAAAATGGCAACGTGTAAAAAGCTGGTGACACATCCCAATGTTTATTTGCATCCGATCATTGCATCCGTTCATCGCATCCATGTAAAAATATTGGACACTATATTTTCAATTACACATGACACATGTATACCTCTAGCAATGATTATCAGCTGCATGCATGCGTTTATCCCAGACCTTGAGTCTTGCTCGATTTTCGGGATGAACGCATCAGTTAAACGCACATGACGTGAAATCGGGGAAGTCCTCAATTCCTTTACCAAAATATGAATATTAATGTTCATTGATGGGGAATAAATGTAGGGAAGCATCATCATGTCTATAACACTCAACATGCAACTTACTGTGTATCACTGAAAAATCGCAACCATGAATTTAATGCAATAAAACGTGACATTTAAAGTGGCAGCAAAATAAAGCGTTTAGCATGGGTGCCAGGACAATTATTTTTGTGAGGGGGATTGGGTCCTATCCAATATTAATTTAATTAAATTATTATATAATATTTAATTAATTATTTGTTTAATTTTACTGAAATATCATTTCGTTTACAGGCATAAATCTTGATCTGAAAGGACAAAACGACGTATCATCACCTGTTTGTCGCTTGTTTGTGTCATGTGTTGCCTCATGGTTGCCGTCCTTTGATCGACATGAAAGACGGGTGCGAAAAATCAAATGCGATAAACGCTGGTTTCAACTTTGTGTGACTGTGGAACATGATATTAGTCGCATGCCGCTCTCTCATTTGTCAAAGGCCTTGGACCCGGTACATCAGCATTCAAGCATATCAGGTTTTGTAAGGGGGGTCGCAGGTAGAAACCCTCTTTGTGTGATCCCCCGGTCACAGGAAGGCCTGCCAAAAACAATTCTTTCAAATATCTCCCTTTTGAGAAGGGGATTATTTCAGGCTGGAGACCGCAGAATGTACAAATAATCCAGATAGGGCCCCCGGAGTAAAACTCTGTCTAAGCATGACACACATTATAGCCATTGTTTACTGGACCCGAAGACACAAAGAAAAGAGGCGCCCGCAGGGGAGCAAATATTAAAATTATTAATTATGCACGTAATACCCAATTATTGCAAATAAAAGTGGGTGGAATCTCTTCTGACACACTCTCTTCTGTATGTCGAAACTCATGGCAATCCGTGCGGTGGTGTCAGAGGAGTTACGGAAAATTACAAAAATCGCCTTACGCTATGGGAGTTGCCATTTGCATACATGCTAAAACCTGGATGTCACTAGTTGCATCTCAAAATTCTAGGTATAGTGCTAGATTACATAACTGACATTTTGTCAGAGTTAATTATAATCTTATGGGCCCTGTTGCATTGATTCATGTTTACCGTTAGCAGCATTTAGATATTTGGACCACCCCTACTATTGTACTCCTCTTATATATATATATATATATAATTTGGTAGGGGCAAAATGGAACCATACTGAATGCAGCCATTTTACTTTAAATGTTCATGTCCGATTCCTTTGGCTTTTGGCCTAACCCCTCCCCCCCCTCTTTCAAACAATATCACTTCCCCAACTTGATAAAATTTTGAAACCACCCTTAAAAATGTAAAAATAATTATCATAAGTGATCAGCAATAATTATCATAAGTGATCAGCATCGCCAACCTTAGGGGAACAAATAAACTGCTGAGTTATGTATGACTCATCTGGTTATCATGAAAGAACTGATGGGTGAAGGAAACAATGTTTTATCAGTGTGTGCAATGTTTAAATAAATGATAAGATCTTCTGTTATTGTGATAATATCTCCTGTTATATCACCACAATCTTCAGACTTATGTTCAGGTCTAATATGATGAGTAATTGAGCCAGTGTTTAGAGATGATTGTTTAGAGATATCATACATGTATAAATAAACGAAGATTTCAGTCTTATAAGCACAGAACAGATTCCTTGAAACCTAGTTATCTAAAGATGCTGGGAGTGCAGTTAAAGGCTTGCTTATTCCTGTGATACTTGAATGTGACAGCTCAGGTTCTATAAAAAAGCATACACTGAGTTATTTCATATTGCTGGACCTATGGATCTGTGTAAAGTTTTTGGATCTTTGCGTAACGGGAGGTAAGATTATATTCTTTTTTTTCATCAGTGATGGAGGACTCAAGTAGGGCTAAAAGGAGAACTCGAGTAATTGAGTCCAGGTAATACTTACCAAAATTTGGACTCATGTATGTACATGCATATCTGAATATAACTGCAAATTTACAGGCAGTCTGAAGTCCTGTTTATTCATTATCATAGCCTGGCATAGGGCTCTAAACATATACTAGTCAAATTAACAGAGGTCTTGTTATGACATATAACTGTTCCTTCGTTGGGATATAGTAAATCTGTCACAAAATAAAATTTATGCATATTTTGCATCGGTAAACAGATGTCTGTTTTATCTTTACAGCTTTTCTATGGTAATTAGTACTCGTGTCTGAGTCTGGTAAAGCATATGGGGTACTTTAGTCCAAAATTTTGTACCTGTTTCAGCCCTAGACTTGAGTATAGACTTGGGACCACTTTTTTTAGGGACTCAGACTTAGACTTAAATATACTTGACTTGGACTTGTACTCAGACATCTGGGCGAGTCCATCTTGAGTCCAGTGGATAGAAAGCTATGTCACATATATTAAAAAGAAGTTTATATACATCTGTAAACTATTCACAAAATATTACAAAAAAGACCATATATATATATATATATATATATATATATATATATATATATATTATATATCAAGCTTAAGCTCAGCACCAGGAGCCTAACATCATCAAACATTCAAGTCAAATTCATGTTTAAATCATCATAAAAATACTTATAGTAATCTCTATTTTACATATGCTAATTTCCATTTTAAAATTCTTTCAACAAGGAGATTTTGTTGAACTCTGACTTGGGTCCAAGATAACTCGGACTTGAAGGTGGACTTGGATGGACATTTTAGGAATCTGACTTGGACATTGAATTGTTTGAATTGGACTCTGACTTGCACTGTAACATGGATGGTGTGGACTTAATTACTACACCTATTGGATGCATGGCCAGTTACGTTATCAGAAAGTGTAATCTGTTGCAGCTTTCATGAATAATTTTAAAGTGATTTCTTGAAATATTTTGTTTCATCTGAAATTTCAAAATCTGGCTACACCAGTTTTGATACAGAGATTTGGTTTTATTGCTGTGTTTACAACATGTATAAATTAAATTTAAATCAATTAGGATAAAAGTGAAGTGACAGGGATTTTTTTTACATATCACTGATTTATTTCCCTTGCAGATAAATTTCTAAATTGCTCTCTCTTGAAAAAAATAGGTATTTATCAAATGAGAGTCAAATGAGAGTCAAATAGCATATAATTACAGAGTAAAACATTTAAATTTATTTTCATCATTTGACTTTGTCATCACAATTTTTTCTTCCCAACAGCTTCCAGTTATTTCCATCCTTGTGTGTAACAAGACCTTGGGATAAATTTAACGAATACCCAGTCAGAATGTACTTGCACATTTCTGAGTGTTAGATTTTGTTCAAACTGGTTTTGCCTGAGCTGATAAGTATGTATGATGTTTGTGTTTTGCTCAGTTTTACATTTTAGGAAGGTTTTGATGTTTTTCAATCACATCTCCATTACAGATAAAGATACATGTACACAACAAATTTGGGCCAAACAGCAGATATTAATATCAGAGTTCAACATGGCGGCGTAGAGGATCACCCTGTTAGAGCTCTCGCCAAAACGTTTACTTTATGAGGACAAATGGCAGATGCCTTAAGTGTTCAGACAAGAGCTATGAGTAAAAGTGATTCTGGAAATCTCGAGCAGCATACCATGGAGAAATTCCTCGATACGGGCAAGAAAAAGGGCAAAAATGCCAGCACGTCCAGAGACGTTAGAGAACAAAGCCCACAAAGGCCCACAGAGTCCATTACGGAGATGATTGATACCAAGATTGGTCAGTTGCAACAGACTCTTACAAGTGCATTAGAGGACTTTAAACTATCTTTGCAAAAGGATTTTGATGAACTGAAAACGGATGTTAAAAAAATTGAAACGGTGTATACAGATTTGAATAAAAAAGTGGAATCGACAATAGAGAGTCTGGAATATACACAGAGGACAGTGAAAGAGGCAGAATCCAGGGTAGAAAAAGCTGAAACTGAAAATAAGGCACTGAAAGAAGAAATAGAGAGATTAAAGAAAGACAACAAGGAGAAAGATGAACGTTTATACTCCATTATCGAAAAAATTGAAAATATGGAAAGATACAGTCGTGAGTACAATTTAAGACTTGTCGGTGTGTCGGAACAAAAAGGCGAGGATTGTCGTGAAATAATGGCTAAGGTGATTTGTGAACAAAGACTATTTGGCGACATGCCCATTGAAAAGATCAGAGACACAATAGAAAACGCGCACCGCACAGGAAAACAGAGAAGTCGGGGCCACCGTCATATAATTGGCAAGTTTTATTGTCGTCCAAAGCGGAACGAAATCCTCGGGGCACAGAGAGTGCGGGACCGTCAAAAGGGCAGAGGCGAGATCTTCTTTGTCGAAGACCTGACTCAAGAAGATTATCGGCTTAAAAGGAAAGCGGCACCCCAAATGCAGGCAGCCCATCGAAACAAGTGCAAGGTCCGCTTTTGGCGGGGTAAACTGATCATCGATGGTAAAGAGGTCCCAATCCGAGACGCCGAGACTTCGTCCAGCCGGTCTTCTTAGGCAATAAGGGCTCTTATCATACGATGGTCACTAGTCAAACTGCAGGTGACATTCCCACGAGCTTCCCGCGAAAACCAGAGCCAACCTGGTTTAAGTTTCAGTCACCAGGGAGCGCTGGTCAGATGAAATTCCATGTGTGGATAACAGAGCCTTACTGGATATCAAAGACTTGGTTTTCTTTAGGAAAATACTTTAATTATCACTCAAAACAATGTTTAACTTTACGGAGTCTGTTTTATCAACTGGAACCGGGACCGCAACGTATTAGTAGATGGTTATAAATCAGGTCGGTAAATTTACCTTTTCATAGTGTTCTTTAGCTGTTGTTTATTATGTCAAAATTGCTTATTGATTTAAAAGTACAAAATTAGAGGAACGTTCTACTGTGCCACCAGAATTCAGCAGTAAACAAGTTATACTTGGTTAATTTGTACTAATAGCTTATGGTGTGTTTATGCCTTAATCAGTGATAATGGTTATTATAATAATTATTATTATTATAACACTAAATCGATATACATAGTGACTACTGTTCCAACACCAATCTACACTCATGAGTATCGACGTCCATGAATGGTAATAATCTGTTATCATGATGTTATATAATATTGTTTTTTTTTTTTTTAAATTATTATCATTATTAATTAAAATGAATTGTTTATTTATATAGTGGTGACAGTATTGTATTACCACCAACATGCAACCACTAGTATCAACATCCATGAATGGTAATAACCTGCTGTCATAGTGTTATTGGTTTATTATTATTATTAATTAATTTAAATGGAGTGTTCATTTATATAGTGGTGACAGTACTGTACCACCACTAATCTGCAATCACAAGAATTGATGTCCATGAATTCTAATAACCTTTTATCATGGTGTTATTGGTTGGGTTTTTTTTTTTTTTTTTTTTTTTTTCTTTTATTAAAATGAAACGATCCACAACAGTGTTTCCTTTTACACGCAAGTATTGCATATATCCAGGATGCCTTCTGCTTTCATGAGGCAGAGTAGGGTATAAGCTGTGATGTACAATTGAAATAAAAGATTTTTTTTTATGTAATGAGACTCTACTGACCCTTTTCTCTCTAGCTGACAACTAGTTGTTTTGCTTGAACAATCTTGTATCTCTATTACAAATCTCACTGGAGAACTTCCAACACAACCTATGGCCCATTTAATGCCGTTTGTATAATAACAAAGGTATTTTCAGAGGGTTGTTATTACTATCATTTATCGAAAAATTTGATTAGGTTACTTGTGTAAAATTACATGATTTTGTTTCATAAGTTATAATCTTAGCAGTAATGATGCATGAATAATGTACATTGTTTATATACTCTAAATTTTTCACAGTATACTTTATGATGCCACTAGGTGTTATTAACAATTATGTGCCCAGGGAACAGTCTCAGGGAAAGTTGGATTATGATGCGATAAGTCTTGTGCACTGAATATATTTGTAATATTGAGGCATCTACAGTGTATATGCTGGCCTAGTGTTTTGATAATTGTACATTTATACTTTTCACATGTAATACACTAATATATGTCGGCACATTGCTTCATTCCTGTACAGGGACAGTTACAAGTTTCATCAGTCTGGGGGAAAAAGTATGTTGATATATTGGTATTTGCAAACAGCTGAAGCCTCTTTATATACTGGTACACTGTCATTTCTAGATTAAGACTTCTTAACGATAAACATATATATAGTAGACCTTGAGGAAAATTGGGTTGAGTTTCAACCAGAATTTTGTAATATATACTTGTTCAGATAATATTTTATAAATTACACACTGTTGCAGACATGACCTTAATCTCATAAACAGGTAGTATTTGGTCACAAATACATGGAAGCAAGATAAGTTCATGGATTTCTGTAATCTCACCAGTATTATTGCACTTGTGAGCTGTGAATTTTCACTAACTAAATTATTGCATCTAATAATCACCCACTTATAGTTTTTTTTTTTTTTTTTTTTTTTTTTTTTTAAACATATTTCTTGTTAAGACCCCTCTTCATACAAAGGTAACAGATATTTGCTGCTTTATATTAAAAAAGTGAATTTAAACATATGTAGCTCTCAACACAATAAAGTCTTTTCAGTTATTGTAAACACTATTAAACCAGTTTTAAAATATTTTCAAGCATTCCAATTGCATTCACTATTAATTGTTACAGTTAGTTAAATCATCTAAGCAATGTATGCCGTCAGCTTGCAGTTTGTGTCACCTGCCCTGATACACTTACTGCATACAAAGATGTTTCTTTTTCTTTACTTCTTTTTTTTATTTTTTATTTTTTTTTGTCTTAAAGAAGATTAACTTATTGGAAAACATGAAATCAGAGTTGCATTGTTTTGAAAATGATTAGTTCCAAGGTGTTGAAATGACTTTTATGATGCCTCACCTTTCATGTATCAGGTTGCCAATTATTTTCACTATGGAGAAGAGAGGTTAACATGAAAAATTGTGAAATACTATAATTTTGAAAATATTGTTATATTATTTTGATAATAGCTCTTGTCAAGGATGTCGCTTCTTTATCTAGGCATATGCAACAAACTAAATATGCTATTTAGTTCCTTTCTTTTCAGGTTATGTGCTAAAGGCGATTGAGCTGTAACACAGTATCATAGATAAGGCAAGGTTCCTCGGTCACTTTGTTTGAACCAGTAGTTAGTATATTATGGCACTGCTTTTAATTTATAGTGCCTTCATGTTGAATGTTTATTTATGTAAGTTATGTCAGTTTATATTGGTTTCAAGTAATGTGTCCAGTAACTTGACTTTCAATTTGTTTAAGGCAGACATTCAATGCAATAGTACACCATTACCTTTATTGTACAACTTTCAGGGAAGCATTCCTTTGTACATATACAATTCATAGATATAATATCGTTAAATGTTAGAGGATTAAGGGATAATAAAAAACGAAGGGAAACTTTTCAATGGTTACATAGATGCAACGCTAAAATTATATTACTACAAGAAACCCATAGCACCTTTAATGAAGAGAATAGATGGAGAGCTGAATGGGGAGGTAAAATTTTCTTCTCCCATGGTACAAGTAATTCCAAAGGAGTTTGTATTATGCTGAAAAATAATATAAGTTATGATATTCATGACATCAAGTACTGTGAAGAAGGTCGATTCTTAATATTAGATATATCAATTGAAGATATAAGAATCACTCTAGTTAATCTATATGGGCCCAACCAAGATGACCCCGCTTTCTTTAGTAAAATTATGGAAATTGTTGAGTCACTGCCAAATGATAATAGGTTGTTAGCTGGTGATTTTAATTTAGTTCTAAATACAGAAAGAGATAAAAAAGGAGGCACCTCTGTTACACATTTTAGATCACAAACACTGATAAATTCATGGATAGATAACTTAGATTTATTGGATATATGGAGAAAACAACATCCAGAAAAATCACAGTATACCTGGAAGAGAATTAACCCTACTGCATTATTTTGCAGATTGGATTTTATGTTGATTTCAAGAGGTCTCATTGGTTGTGTTAGAAAAACAGAGATTTTACCAGGCTTTAAAACTGATCACTCTACTGTTAAAATTACACTTGAACTAAAACTTGATAAAAGAGGGCCAGGATTCTGGAAATTTAATTCTAAATATTTATGTAATAAAGATTATGTAGACTTAGTTAAAGAAACCATTAAAGAGACAAAAGAATTTAATAAAAGTGCAGACCCAGCTTTATTGTGGGACACAATTAAGTGTAAGATAAGAGGTGCCACAATAGCATATTCTTTTAGAATTAATAAACAAAAAAGGACTTTGTTACAACAATTAGAAGATAGTTTGAAACTTTTAGAAGAACAATATACCAACACTCCTGATGATAGAATTATGGAAGATATAAAAGATAAAAAATCAGAAATTGAAAAAATAATTGAAGAAAAAACAGAGGCAGCAATGTTCAGATGTAAGTCCAGATGGTTTTCAGATGGTGAAAAACCATCTAAATATTTTTTAAATTTGGAGAAAAGACTATATAATAATAAAACTATAACAGAGCTAAACGTTAATAATAGACATGTAACTAAATCTAAAGATGTACTAATAGAGGCAGAAAATTACTACAAAACGTTATATTCTTCAGCTGAGTTGACACCAACTGAAGACCAATATGCTGAGTTCTTAACTCAGACAGAAATTACCTTGTCAGATGAAGATAAAATATTGTGTGATAGTGAATTGTCAGATGAAGAACTACTTGAATGTTTAAAATCTTTTAAAAATGGCAAAACCCCAGGATCTGATGGTCTAACAGTGGAATTTTATAAACATTTTTGGGATGAAATTAAAACAGACCTGATTGCTGCCT
Source organism: Sipunculus nudus (assembly GCA_026874595.1). Classification (NCBI taxonomy): domain Eukaryota; kingdom Metazoa; phylum Annelida; class Sipuncula; order Golfingiida; family Sipunculidae; genus Sipunculus; species Sipunculus nudus. The sequence continues at coordinate 74,777,166 of CM049316.1, forward strand.
ATAAGTTTTCTTTTGCTAATGGCAGTTTAAATATTACACAAAGACAAGGAATCATTACATTGACCCCCAAAAAATCAAAAGACACAACACTACTTAAGAATTGGAGACCAATATCTTTATTAAATACAGATTATAAATTATTGACTAAATGTATGGCTCGTAGATTACAGAGAGTCCTCCAAAATTTAATCCATACAGATCAGACTGGATTTCTTAAACACAGATATATTGGTGAGAGCTTCAGTAGAACTTATAATTTGATGAATTATTGTACTAAAAATAAAATAAAAGCCAATTTAATAACAATAGATTTTGAAAAGGCTTTCGATTTATTAGAATGGTCATTTATTCAGAAATCATTAAAACACTACAACTTTGGTGATACTTTCTGTAAGTGGATTAAAGTATTTTATAAAGGTACATCATCATGTGTCATAAATAATGGATGGTCTTCCAGGTTTTTCCCAGTAAGCAGAGGAGTTAGACAAGGCTGCCCCCTTTCACCATATCTGTTTATTATTTCGGCAGAACTGCTTGCTGCAAGAATTAGAGACAATAATAATATTAAAGGCATAGAGATTGGAAATGTGAAACATGTTATCTCTCAATATGCGGACGATACTACATTATTTATAAGAGGTGGACAGCCAGTGGTTAAAGAGACTATAGAACAATTTAAAAGATTTAAAAATGTAAGTGGTTTAAAAATTAACATAGAAAAAACAGCAATTATGCCCATAGGTAATCATGAATACAATAAAGAAGAGATAATAAAACTTGGTCTGAAGTGGACAAAGGAACCAATTACAATTTTAGGCATTAAGATAAATAGTACACTGCAAAATCTTTATGAAATGAATTTTTTGCCATTATTAGATAAAATTAAGCAATTAATTAATATTTGGTCCAAAAGAGAGTTAACACCAGTTGGTAAGATCACAGTCATTAAATCTGACTTGATATCACAACTGCAGTACCAGTTGTCTGTTCTGCCTAAGCCTCCAGTGTCTTTTTTAAAAGAGGTTGAAAGTAAGCTTTTTAATTTCATATGGAATAACAAAATAGACAAAGTAAAAAGATTAACTTTGATAGCATCTAAAAATAATGGTGGTTTAGACATGGTTGACATATGGTCAAAATTACAGGCAACTAAAATTGCCTGGGTTAATAGATTGTTGAGCTCGGATTTGAAACAAGGATGGAGACAGCTTGTTGACTATAGTTTTAATAATTTGACTGAATATATATTTAAATGCAATGTAAGTGCTGAAGATCTGGATCAACTCTATTTCTTTAAAAAGAATTCTTTTTTCTGGAAAGAAATTTTACATGACTGGTGTAAATATAATTATCATACCCCAGACACCACAAATGATTATTTAAATCAATCCTTGTGGATTAACTCCCACCTTAAAATATGTGGGCAAATGGTATTTAATAAAATCTGGTATAATGCAGGTATTAGATATATCCACAATTTAACAAAGAAAGTAAACAATTCTTATGTATTCTACACTCCTGGGGAAATGAGACAGACTTATGGCATTGATATAAAAATAATGACATATAATAGTATTATTCACTCAATACCAGCAAAATGGAAACAAGAAATAAGAAACAACCAAGACGATTATACCTCAGTATTTAAAATTAATAACATTCTACAAATGACAAAACCTGTAAAAACTATATATATAAAACTCATAGAAAGGAGATATCTACACCCAGAAAATAGTATTTTATTGTGGCATCAAGATATTGTGGATTGTGATAAAGATAGAGTACTCCAGGCTTTTAAAAACATATATTCAATAACTATATCAACAAAACTTCGATACTTTCAGTTTAAGATATTACATAGAATTCTTGCATTAAATCCATTTCTGGTAAAAGCTGGTATTAAAGAGCACGAGTACTGTTCCTTTTGTAAAAAAGAGAAGGAGACACTGTTACACATTTTTCATGACTGTAGTTTTGTGAAACAGTTATGGCATGATGTATGTAAGTGGTTAAGGAATCTGGATCTTCCAATCACCCTTTCACATACAGTGATACTTCTTAATGTAAGTACAGATCAGTTGCTGGATAAAGTTATATTGATTGTAAAGTATTATATATATATTACAAAATGCAAAGAAGAATCGTTGTGTATTAACAGTGCAGTTAAACTGATTAAGAATTATTACTCTGTCGAAAAACAGGTGGCAATATCTAAAGGAAAACTTTTAAAACATGAAACCATCTGGACCAGACTAAAAATGATTGTGGGTTCAGAAAATTAAATTAAAAATTAATAATACTTTGAATTTTGCATGCCAACTGACCATTGTGGTCAGAGTTAGTTTATTTTATTGATGTCTGCCATATGCTACATACCTACTGACACATTTTTTATGCAATATACTTAATATCATGCATTTTTCATTATATTATAAGTATGTTAAAAATTATTTGCATGGTGATGAAAGATATTCTTCATGTTTGTTTATGTTCATGTCACCTTGTTTTATATTGTCTGTTTTTGTATGTTATTGTGTATATATGTATGTATGTTTTCTTTGTAATAAAAAAAAAAAAAAAAAAAAAAAAAAAAAAAAAAAAAATATCAGAGTTATCATATAGATTTCTTTGCTTCATTTGACTTTGTCATCATTTATTCCCCCCCCCCCCCCCCCCACTCCTTAACAGTACCAAACTCCTACACTAGATGTCAACTCCCTGACTTGATGATCTCCTCCAGACCCAGTGACCCACTCCTTAATAGTACCAAACTCCTACACTAGATGTCACCACCTGTGTCTGTGAGCGTCTTGCTTGCTTGTGTTTATCAATCAAATGGACTTTGGATTTGTTTTATTGATTGTTGATTATTAAAAGGACAAGCAAACTAACAGCACAGTGACAAGATGTGGTTCATGCTGTATATAGCACACATCACACCATGAATGCTGTGTTTTCTTGTTCTCAATCACACCAAGGAATGTAATTTGATCACCCCACCACACAGATAAAACATCTTGTATATTTATACCTTTGCATTTTTATGAGTCATTGAACCATTACCTGATCAGATTACTCAGGTGAATCATACAGGTGTGACGGGGATTACTATATAACTACTGCAGTTACCTCACTAGCAATATTTACCTGATCAACAAGACTTCCCACAAGAATGGCTAGGGGTTTAAACAGGTCAGCTGTCTTTCATCATACCTGAGTAAATAGTGGAATTGTCACTTTTCTATACATTTCATAAAGGTTGTAACAATGTATCTTTGGTTGTCATGTTGTCTTGTACATTCTTAGTTGTCTGTTGTTTTATATACTTCTATTTTCTGTTGTATTATACTCATTTACTGTCTTTTTAGGCAGGTTTCTGTTGTCAAATGATTTGTCTTTGTGAAAGATATATTATAACATTTGTATTGGGCATGTACAATTTTTAGCTCAGCTGACTATAAGTCATCTGAGCTATAGTCATGGTCCTTTGTCTGTCTGTCCGTCTGGCCATCTGGCTGTTTGGCCATTATCAGGGTACATTTTGAAATAGTTAGACCTATACAAATCCAAAATTAGACATAGAGTTAGATGTCCCTATGTTATTCTACCAAACCTGACACTGGGTCACTGTGACATTGTACCTTCGAGACCTCCATATTTCAGGAAAAACTAATTGTTACACTTAAAAAAATGCCCACAATGACAACTGTGGTTGTTAAGGAATCTATTCATATTTGACATAACCATTCCTGCATATATATTTCCTATGTACATGCCAGAAATTAGGTCAACATTGCATACATCTTGAAAGTTATCTGCCCAACCATTTTTCACTTTGTAAAAAATCAGGAAATATATAAGTATATTTTGCATTTTTTTTCAAATTTTGAAAATTCAGCTGAGTGACATGACCGATGGCTCCTTTGTTCATTTCTAATATATGATTAAATAAAAATTCCTTCATTTTATGATAAGACAGAGAAGTTTACTAAGCATTTTACGATTAATTTTGAGATGCTGTACACTATGGCAGCATTCTTATCATGTTCTCGAATCTATTGACTAAAATATCAAATTAATTGAAATCTCCATCCAAATTAATTGTCATTATAGTTTTGTCCATTTAAACTGAGATTCATTTCATACATTGTAAACACAGTTACAGATATGTGTATTAATGTGTAAAAATATTTTTTTAATTTTTTTACCTAGTTAGTAATTTTTCACTAGTAATGAAACTTCAAGTTATGGACAACTTAGAATTAAGATAAACTAAAGTAATTCACCCTTTATAGAAACCATAGTATTTACTAAAAACTAATTGAGGGATAATAAAGAGAAGTAAAGAATAAGCACTCCTGAAATATTTACAAATTGATTTTTAGCTCAGCTGACTTTCAGTCATGCTGGGCTATAGCGATGGGTCTTTGTCCGTCGTCCTTCCGTCTGTCCGTCCGGCCGGCCGGCCGTCCGTCCGTTAGCAGGGCACAAATCGTAACCGTAGGGGCTAGGGCCATGAACCCTATGCAGTCTTAGAGGTTATAAAAAGATCTCCTTGCAAACCTGAAATTAGGTCACTGTGACCTATATTCTCGAAGTTATGGGGTGTGTTTGCACCCCCCAGAAATAACTCTTTGAGACAAAATTTTCATCCCAAACCTTCCATCTTTCACATACAGCTCACCTACCAACAGGGGAAGAACCATAATTTTTTTTAGGTCAAAAGGTCAAAGGTCAAGGTCACAGGAGCCTCTTCTTTGAAAAGCCTGTGGATGCATTTTAAGCCAACCCTTTCATCCCAATTTGATCTTTCACATATAGCTCACCTACTAAGTTGGAGAAGAATCCTATAGATTTTGAGGTCACAAGGTCAAAGGTCAGGGTCACAGGATCCACTTCTTTGAAAAGGTTGTGGACACATTTCAAGCTAGACTTTTCATTCCAAACCTTTCAGCACTGATATGGCTTCTCTGCCAACAGGGGAAAAGACCTGTTGATTTTGAGGTCAAAGGTCAAGTTCACAGCACCCACTTCTTGCATGGAGTAATTTTCAGGCAAACTTTTCAATCTGTACCTTCCATCTGTCATATATGGCTTACCTACCAATAAGGGAAGAAGCCTATTGATGTTGAGGTCAAAAAGTCAAAGGTCAAGGTCACAATATTTAATTGTTCTAAATGCTTGTTAGCATATTTCAAGTGTAACTGTTCAACCCAAACCTTCAGTCTTTCACATATGCCACATCTATGCATCACTCAGTTTGACTCAAACTTCATATTTATGGGTCTTTTTGCTTGAATAAATAACCTATTGATTTTGGGGTCAGCTGGTCAGCAGGTTAAAGGTTGCAGGTCAAAGTTATTCACCCATTGGTTGCCAAGTAATTACACCAGATTTAAGTAGTTAGTAGTTACCCATCATTTAGAAAAAAATCCAGTTGATATGTGGGCAAAAGGCCAAGGTCATAGGTCAGTGATGTTCACAATTACTTATTTTATAGGTCAGTGATGTTCACAGTTACTTATTTTATAGACCATCTCTATTTTTCTTGTATATATAACCATCCCACCCCAGCTGGTAATCTCCCTGTGTGGCTGTAATTGTGAGTGACACTGGTGACATATGACTCCCTTTTGTTTCAGCCTATTAAGTGATAAGGATCAGTGATAAGTACCTCGTTACTTCATAACAAAAACACTGTTGTCTGAATGCTTCAGCCAGGCATTAAGACTATGAGAGTATAGTATTAAGGTTTAGCTACTGATTTATAAGATGATGGGAACATTTTGCAGTTTATTTTATGGAATCCTAGCAATAAACAGTTTCCTAGATATCTGAATATTTTAATATATATCACCACATATAAAAGCAAGTGTTTGTTCTCATAATATGTGGATGTGTACCTTGATTTAGGATGGCTTTTTGTTTTATTTTAAGACCCTTAGTCATGCTTTCTGCATTTCTTTTCTTTCAGGTTTGGCAGTTTACCTACCCTGCTGACCCCATTGAAAAGCAGAGTGATAATAAAAAATATTGGACTTACACTTTTTACAATTGCATATCTATAAATCTGATATGAGTGCCTGGACATGCCTTTTGAATTATTTTGGGCATTCATTACTGGATAATTTGCCCCAAGTTTGGTCTCTTATTGGAGAATGTGGGATATCAAATGTCATACTTGTCAGAAATCCATTATGTCTGCCAGTTAGCCACCGTAGAAATTATTTCTTCAGTGCAGTTTCAGTAATTTTTCTTTAATGTTTGGTCCGATTTAGAGAATGTTTGTTGTCTGATTTCAGACTTGTCAAAAGTCCAATATGGCCACCAGGCAACCATCTTTTAATTCCTTTTGATCATATTATCTCAAGAACAGTTAAAGTGAATGCAGTTGGATGTATATTTATGTAATCTTGTAAAGGATTGGGTCAAATATTTCTGAATAAATATTACCATCATTTATAAAAGTGCAATACAGTTGGCTTGTATTGAATAAAAATTCATACAGAAGCACCTGTTTCTCAATAATTGCATCCGCCAAAACAGAGTTTTGCGGATACTAGGTTTTCAGCTGCAAGCCGCTGCCGCCGCGTAGGTGTCCGGAGAACTCCTCCATAACCGCTGGGCAGAATTTTACGAAACCCGGGATTATGTTCAGTTCACATGTGAACTGCTGCACCCCAATTTTGTTTTGACCTCTGACCTTTCTTCTGCACTGCGTCAGTTTGTGTGTCTGTTTCCACACATAAACCAACATATCTCGGGAACCGTTTGACCGATCAGGAAATTTTTTTGCACAAATGTAGCCCTTGGAGAGCTGTTTAACATACAAAAAATCGTGGCGCCACCTGCAACCATGTTTGCACAGTGTCCATCTGTTTGTATGCCTTGGGTTAAAATCACTCATATCTCCGCAGTGGTTTGACTAATTCACCTGAAATTCAGCATGCGTCTAAAAATATAGCCCTGGGATAGCTTTATAACATATACAACAAAAGGTGGCGCCACCTGCAACCATGTTTGCACAGTGTCCATTTGTTCATCTGCCTGGGGTTAAAATCACTCATATCTCTGCAGTGGTTTGACTAATTCACCTAAAATTCGGCATGGGTATAGATCCTAGACAGCTTTTCTGATTTTATGACAGGTGGCGCCACCTACATTAACGTTTACGCTGCAGACATCCAAGCTCATATCTCGGGAACCGTTTGACCGCTTGAGCCAAAATTTTGCATGTGTATAGATCTCACATAGCTCTGTATCATACGCAAAACTGGTGGCGCCACCTGCAGCCATTTTTGCACAGCTCCCATCTATTTGTCTGCCATGGGATAAAATCACTCATATCTCTGCAGTGGTTTGACATATCTGCCTAAAATTTTGCAGGTTTATACATCCCTGACAGCTCTCTTGATTTTATGACAGGTGGCGCCACCTACATTCTACATTTATGCAGCAGATATCCAGGCTCATATCTTGGGAACCGTTTGACCGATTGGGCCAAAGTTTTGCATGTGTATAGTTCTCACATAGCTCTTTATCATACGCAAAACTGGTGGCACCACCTGCAGCCATTTTTGCACAGCGTCCATCTGTTTGTCTGCCAAGGGCAAAAATCACTCATATACATGTAGTGGTTTGACTTATCTGCCTTAAATTTTGCATATGTATACAACTTGGACAGCTTTCTGGATTTTGTGGTAGGTGGCGCAACCTACATACACAATGGGGCTGCAGACATCCATGCTAATATGCAACACTTCACTCTATTTCCCCTTGCCACTCAATCCATGCCTCACTTCACCAGTTCCACTCTGATTTAGGCGGATACACGTAGTCGCTTGTCGACTACCCGTATTCTAGTTCTGGCATGTATTTCCTTGATTTTTGCTATATATTTTGATCTTATATTTGCCCTTTGTGAAGTTCCTTATGAGACTGACAGGTTTCAAGCAAGCTGTTGGAATAGTTCCTGATAGCTTAACAATCATGCATTTTCCTCAGACCATCAATTCACTGTGTTTTAACCAGACATAGGTGATATATATTTCTGTTGTCATAGAAAATTTTCAACAAATTGGCAAATTGGTTCTTCAAAATTTGACTGGAAGTTGTGAATCTCAGTCCATGATGTCACAGGTCATGCATGGCAGCTGAGCGTCATGACCCATGGGTCACTTGTTTACAAATTCTTTTTAAAATAATGGATCATATATCAAGAATATTTACATTACCTTTGACATAACTGAAAATCCAAAAATTAACTTTAAAAAAATAGGCTCTATTACTTTTTACTAAATGGAACCTCTTTTAAAAATAAAATCCCTTAAGCATTATTTTAGATTATTTGACAGAATTTCAGACATCTTAGAATTTTTTTTTTCATTTTGCATTAATTGTTCTAACTTTCAATGTGTATAAAGAAATATCTGTGCCAAGGACAGACTGAGTGAACATGTTTAATGTTTACGCTTCATTATCTGTTACGTGAGTGTGCTCCAGGATGTTTACATTGCGTGACTAAACATTAGTGACACGCTTGTAGTGACTGGTACACACAGATCAGGCTGCATTAAAACATGAGACAATGTGTGCACTAAGTGGGAGATTTCCGGTATATTTGGCACCCAATCTTGAATTTGATTTAGTTAGTTTAGTCTTCAGTTCACCTGAAACAGTGATACTGAGCACGTTCATTTATACTTCATAAGGTAATTATTATGAGATGGTGGATCCCATCTCGAAGACCAGAATTTTATTGTATTAATTATATTTTAGGTTGGAGATTTATTTATATATATATTTTAATCCTATACAGATCATAATTGTGAGGAGAACACTTTCATGGTTGAACATAAGTCCAGAACTAATTGTCCTTCATGATATAATTTTCAGGTTAATGAAGTACAGGGTGTTGGGAGGTGGACATATTCTCAGTCTGCTAATGTGCTTTATTTACTGAGATTTAAACCAAGTGAGCATCATATCTTGTCATGGTACCAAATCTTTGTTTTCTCTGTAATTGAAGATCCTGTGATAATGAAGAAAGAACGAGGAATTGAGAGAGGGAATTTGAGTGAAAGATACTGAATAGACATTCAGATTGAAAGACAAACAGACAGATTGACTGACAGACACTGTGGCAGATTTACAGATAGATAGACAGACAGACCATGATATATATGTTAATTCATGTGTGTTGTAAGCTGTAGTCATGTATGTATGATCTTTTTGTCTCACTTAGACACGACAGAACTGGCACAGTTGGTGGACCAAAATTCTACACTAATGAAATCATGGCTGCTGATTACTGTGACATCGTGAAGCAAGGCTATGTCAGGTTCAAACCCAATAAAATGGGGGTAAGTCCTACTTCCTGTAAACTTTAATTATAAACAGTAGAAATATTCTGAAGCATTTGAAATACATTAGATTAAATGACTGAATGAATATATATGTTTATAATAACACAATGCACAGGGTTCCCATGTCTTTATCAAGTCATGCAATATAGCTCAGCTGACTATAAGTCATCTGAGGTACCGGCTTCTGTGGCTCAGGGGTAGAGCACAGGTCTAAAAGCTGGGAGATCATGAGTTCAAATCTAAGCTGAGGCAGTGAGATTTTTCACGGTTGGCCCCCACCCAGGGTGAGCGCTCTGCAGGCTTAATGGGGAGACTGTGCCCATCAGTCGTGTTTCACTCACACACTTGGTTTTATGATCCAGTCATTGGTATGACACCCACCCAGGGCCCACAGGACTGGTATAGCGAACCCAGCTGATGCCAGGAAACATTGGATATAAGCCACTGTCATGTGGTCTAAAACCGGAATTTATCTCTGCAGATGTACATATACTTAGTTAAGCAAAGCATTAAAAAATGGGGGCGGTTACCTCCACCAAGAAAATATTAATAAAAAAAAGTAATCTGAGCTAAAGTTATGATCTATTGTCCATCATCAGTTCTCCTGCCACATATAGACACTTCAGGATGTAATCAAGAACTAGTCATAGACATGACCGATACAGTTTAATTACACTTTAAAAAGAAAACCAACCTGATTAAAATAAAACATATATACATTAAGTCCATTTGAGGCCAGCCAGCTTTTTGCCAAGTCAAGTCGATCCACAAAAGGTAGCCCAGTTTTGTCAAATCCAGCCACAAATTTGTTTATGTCCACAAAGGAGACAATTTTATGTATAGACTTTTATATACATAATTTCTGTGCAAACAGATGTTGATGAACTCATGATCTTGTAGTAAAGATTTGTTAAAAATTTTCCTCAGGCATGGAACAAGAGATGGGCAGTGTTTTACAAACCTTCCAGCAGGGGGCCTCGCAGGATAGAGAAATATGATGATGAGAAAAGTGCCATAAGTTGTATGCAGAGTAAGCTGATCAACCTCACCGAGGTGGCCGGCGTGACCCGACTGCCGAGCCATGAGAAGAAATATGCCGTATCCATTGTCTTCAGCGGAGAGGATCCACCGCGTCAGTTCTGTTGTGAATCAGGTCAGTGAAACATCACTAGTTTTTGGATTAATAAGAGGTAAATTAAAGTTAGTTCTGTTTATTTAAGTTAATATTAATTTTGATAAACCATGGTTCTGCTGATAGTAAATCCTGCCTTTTGATATTGATCTGATCCCCCCCCCCCCCACACACACACACACACATCTGTTCTCATAAATAAAGTGTTGATATCAGGTGTGTGAATTTCAGTTGCTTTGTCTCTATAATCTTAAGATTGTATTATACTATTTGTATAGTTAGCTTGATTTCATGACGTACTACAGTACTGTTTCGTGGGTTCAGTTTGCCAGCTGGCCCACTCCTCAGGTACAAACTGAAATGATAATGTGTGAATTTAGTCCTTTTAAATTAGCTGGATTCAGCTTGGGTTATTGGGTTCATTGAGGTTTTCGTGGTCCAGGTAGCTATTGTGTTTATTTGGTGGGGATTTGTAGGATTACTTGATGTTACACAGCAGTGCTTGGCCCTGTGTGTACATGTGGTATCAATACAGATTGTATTAATCATAATCTGATGATTGATGTTACATTTTTATTCCAGAGCATGAGGCTAATGAGTGGTTAAGGGTACTGAGAGAAGAATGCCTGCATTCTGTGCAGAACTTCCAGCCGGTTGATCTTCTAAATGGAACATCAAAAAGAGAAATAAACGGTGAGGATCCCAGCATCAGCTATCATATTTATATCAGAGTACATTTGTTTCAGTGATGGCTATTGCTAATCACTGGAATGATACATCTTGGTACAGCAAGTAACCAGGTTAACCTGTTGGGCATACAGGCTCTTCCGGCAGCGAAATGATGTTTCTGTTGATGCCTTTAATGAACAATTTCCAAAACAAGATTTCTGCTCTCACAATGAAGATGTACTAGACAATTGGAACCCATTGGGTCACATTGCAGAGGAAGGGTGTATTGCTGAGTAGGGTATATTGTAGTGTGTCCCCAGACCTGTAAGGTAGCAAACTCTCCAGACCATTAAGTTAACGATGTCTGGTCCTTCAGCAGTGGGGAGGTGGTGATGTGATGCTGCTTGGAATTCAATGGTGTGCAAGAGGAAGGGCCAAATTGGTGTGCTTTCTGTAGTTTAGTGCATCTGACAGCAAGACTGGCCCACTGTCATGGCCCGTTTCTGAGGGTTTTCTTGGACAAACAAACAAACATACGGGACAATTTCAATAGTATATAGATTATTCCAGAGTAAAGAGACAGCCATAGGAGTTATTCAGATGACCTGCAAAAGGTGTTTGGCAACATTCACTTTTACATAGGGAGTTTATAGAAAACATGTATACAAGATGGACAAATGATATCAAGTTTGAAAGTCACATGATGATATGTCAAACATGACTTTTTAAAAAGAGTCGCTCTTTTTTTGAGAATTTACTGAAAGTGGCGCTAATTACTCTTTCTTTCACTCTTTTTTTTTACCAGCACTTTTTTTTCAGTGAAAAAATTCCAATAAATGCTTTAACAGTCAAGTTAGAACAAGCATGGGACACTTTGCAATATTTGTGTGTGCAAATGTCGAGCATGTCTCCCAATGTGTGTAAAATGCCGTTATCTTAATGCAGCGGGACGTGCAATAATATTTCTGAATTTTGGTGTGAGTGATATACACATACAAAGTATGTGAAGCAAATCTTTATTCAATTTGTGTAAAAATATGGGGTATTGCTGCAAATTTTACTCTTTTTTCACTCTTTTTATTTCAAAGAAGGCTACTCTTTTTTACCAGACCACCTCTTTTGTTTGTCATTCACTTTTAGCAGGCCTTGTCTTTTATCTTTATTCTTTAACTGTCTGGATCAATGTAAATTTGGAATCTGACTATGTGAAGATTACATGCTTGAGAATCATATCATTTATTATTAATGGTTACACCTGATGTCATGACAGCAGCAGCATGGATATAAAAGATAGATTATTGTGTATATTAGGTATATTGCTCATTTCATATATCAATTAACTGCAGTATGCATCAGTCAGAAGTGTGATGTAAGCAAGAAAAAAGTTTAAACTTCCCAGGTGTGGACACTAGGGGGCACTGTTAATCAGTATACAGGGGTAGAAATAATGCCTTTCCTCCTGTCTTAAACAGGTTAATGCATGCACGGAAAGGCATTTTTCATTTTGTACCAATCCATTGGAAAAGTGAACACCTATAGTTGTTTTCCATATTAGTAACTGAAAAAGTAGTAACAAACATGACACCAAAAAAAATATTTTAAAGGTGTTCCCTATATTTCTTATATTTTCCTATAAACTTGGTCTATAATTTCTTATACTGTCTGGCATTAAGGCCCTCATCTAATGTATTTTCCTGGGTTTTTTTTCATTGTGCAATTGTGTGTTCTGATATAAAAGTGTTATTTTTTAAAACATTTAGTTCTTTTTACATGTAAGTGTGCATGTTGGATGGCATGTAAGATGGCAGAATAAGGTTTACACAAATGCAATGAGTGCAGTGTAACTGAAAGTATGATATGATGGTAGGATGCATCTTTAGCGGAAAGGCAAATTTTGTGTGGAAAGGCAAACCTGTATTAATGCTTTTGCATTTGAAAGGTGAAAATGTCAAAGTATTATGGTCCCTGATATGCATTTTAATATTATATTGACCATGATTTGGAATTGCCCCATGTTTAAGGCTGTTGCACTGATCAATTTGGTGTACATTATACTTAAATTGTGTCAATATGGTATGTTTATGATGAGGATCTGCATGATTTACATAATCTACATGGAGGATACACATTCATTGGTGTTTGTGTGTGTTTGTTCACAGCATAACTTCAGCAATCATGAATGGAATCGCATGAAATTTTAAGGGCATCTCGATAATGGCGCAATGAAGAATCAATTAGATTTTTGTGTGGATCAGCTCATGATCTGGATCCAGCAAGGATCGGGATCCAGAGGCTTGTGTTCATGTGCATGCATTTTTCAAGTTTTAACTATTGTTTCTTTCTTCTACAGAGAGGTTTCATGTATACATGTGTCCCAGCCCAAAGACAGAGATATACGGAGAGTGTATCTTACAGATCACCGACGAAAACCTTCACTTGTTAGATATTGATAATCCTGCCAGGAAGCTGCTAACATGGCCGCTGACGTCCATTCGCAACTACAGGCGTGACAAACACAACTTCACAATTGAATCTGGAAGGTAAAGAACTGCATATGTAAAACATGTCTGTATCTCATTAATAGCGTTGTAATAGTGTATGCTGTAGAGCTGTAAATATGATACACGGGTCAGGTCAATTATTGTATTGATATAATCATTTGATTTTCCCTGTATGGACATATTGGAAATATTGGATCATCTGATAGAATGAAAATTAAAATAAAAAAGTCTTCACCCCAATGATAGGCATATTTGGTGAATCGTCTTTTGTGGAAAAGGAGTTTACTGGTCTAGTGAAACCTCACCTGACAACCACCCTGCTGTCACGACCCTCTGATGAGACGACCATTTTTTTTAACCCAGACTAATGAAAATCATCATTAAAATCCCATGCTTATACGACCATCGGATTAACCAAAGTGGTAGTGTAAGCAAGATTTCACTTTGTTTGTTTGCCATATTGTTTAAAAAAATGTTATTTATGATTTCTAAATAAATTTTATAAAAGGCAATCTGCTGTATAGAATTATGCATTAATAATGACTAAGTAAATTCAGTCTGAAACTGAATTCATCACACTGAAAGGTCAAGGTAGTGGCTGGGTTGTTGATACTTATTTGTTGTTTTGTGCCGTGTCTTTCTTAATCTCAGACCAAATTATTATATTTATCTGGATAATATGACTCCTTGATATGTTCATTCATAATTGTTTGTGAACTGTCATGAAATAATGCAATTACCCATTTTCAATATATTCGATTAATTGGCATACCACAAGCTAATAATGTTATTCCATTGTAAACTACATTTCCCTTGTCAGCAAATTGTCTCCTCTGATAAATTCTTTCCCGAACTCTGAGCCTGTCATCGGAGGACTTTATTGTCACATCCCAGCACCCTTACAGACCCCCTGACAGGTTAATTTCTCTCAGATGTGAAACCCCTCCTGGAGGCTGCCATTTTACAAACACACTAAGCCCAGATGTCACAGGTCACATGACAAAACTATGGTAAGATAAGATAAGATATACCGCTAGTTTTTAAAAATGTCTGATTTCAATGAATAAAATATATCTCTGTCTTTATAGTAACCCTGCTTAGAAGCATTTAGTGTCAGGAAAATATTAACTCATACTATTTTTTACTGTTTTTGTGCTGGTTATGTCTCCACTATAAAGGTTTGCTCATCTGTTACAGACACTGCAGCACTGGTGAAGCCCTGTTTGTCTTCAACACAGTCCATGGCGAGGATATCTACCAAAGAGTGAAAGGGGCTATACAGGCCATAGCCGCAGCAGCCAGGGTAAGTATACAATACAAGGAGCACTACAGTGCTGAGCTGTAAGAGAAGGAATAATACAATGAAAGGAGTAGTAAACAATATTAATTAATTTTTAATGTTTATATAGTGTCAAAGCTCTAATAATCAGACTTGTGGTGCTATTACACACACACACACACACACACACACACACAGAATACTCATTCCCCTCGAGAACCCCTGTACCTCTCCCAACCAAACCCAACTGCCTTACTCCTATTCTCCCCCTTTCTCTCTTTTGAACCCTTCTGTATTGTGTTACGAAGGCAATTTGTTGAGGGGAAAAATCCTCGGCAGATCCGGGAGCCAAACCCAGGTCGGTGGCACACAAGTCCGGCGAACCAACCGCTTCGCTAGCAAAGCAAGCTTCACTAGCGAGACAGTTTGGTTCACTTTATGTCACCCCGTAACACACCCGCTCTTAAGAGCGTTCTGCTATCAGAACAAGACTTATTATCCCAGGAGTCACACTTTGGTGAGCTTATTCCCTGGGCCACAAAGTTTTACCGTGATCCCGGACAAGCCCCCATTTTGTTATAAAGACAAATAAATGAGGGGAAATCCTGGACCGATCCCAGTTTCGAACCCAGGTCGGTGGCGTACAAGTCCGGCGTCCCAACTGCTTCGCTAGAAATGCAAGCTTCCCTAGGGAGACAGTTCGGTCCGCTTTTATATCACCCTGTAACAATTTCAATATGATATCTTGAAAATACAGATTCATAACTAAAGCATGGTTTTAAAATAAGTAAGGGGTGGAGGTTTTGTTTAAAATTAGTAAAGGTCAGAGATTTTCTGTGATTAGTAATAAATGATTTCCAGACAATGAGAGTGATGACTAAAAGGAACATTCACCAACTTTCATTTGAATTTTTTATCAATTAAGAAAGTTTTCTTCAGCTGACCATAGGGTAAAAATTGTAGCAGTAAAGTGGAGCTCAGTGTCATTGGAATACTAATGAAATTAACAATCATGTGCCTAATTAAAGTGGGACAAGCATTATGAAAATAAAGTGAACAGGGCAAAAATAGGTGCCATAAGAAGCATATATTACAATGAAGCCAAATAAGTTGCAAAATCATACTCAATGATTGAAAGATAACAAACAACTGATGGTCAGTTATTAAGTGTGTTGTATCATCACAGAGATCATGTAAAGAGCTCCCTTTTCTGCACACTTTAGATTATATTTTATTGTCCCCCACTTCTGCAGAAAAGGGACATTGAAGTGGGTTTGTCTGCCTGTCTGTCTGTCAGGTTTTCATTTCCATGCGATAACTTTTCTAAATATTATCTGATTTCATTCAAATTTGAGTTAGTGATTGCTCTCATGCATACTTTGGTTGGGATTGGTTTTAGAGTGTCTGTCTGAAAATTTATTAACACTAGCTCCAAAACAAAACAAACATTTCCCTTTGGTTTCCAATTCACATCATTATGACATGTGGAGACATTTTCAGGGGACATTGAAAACTAAAACACAGTCACTATGACATCTGGAGACATCTTCAGGGGACAATAAAAACTAAAAAAAATATTGAGAAGGCAAGCTAAAATAACAAGAGGCTGAAGCTGGGGACATAAATTACATGATATTGCTTGTTGCAGTTGATATAAGCAAATAATTAACTTGAACTTGATAGTACAGTGGACTTTGCTTTATGCGACCACCATTTATTGCCAAAGAATAACAGTCTTTAATTGGAGATGGTCACAAATTAAGGAGCTTTAAGTTTCACCATCCAGTAACATTTCTGCATGCAGGTTGAAGATTTTTTAATGAAAATCCACATGTGATTGTAGTTACCTGTTTTCTGCAATAGAACTGTACTGAGGTCATCGTAGGGATAAAATATTACTGGAGGAGTTACCTTAATATAAAAGTGAACCTATATATTTCTGAAAGGTCATAGAATCAGGCCTTAATTACAGTGTCCAGCTGCTGTTAAAGAGAACCTGAAAGTACAAATTGTACACATATTACTGATAATATAGCTTACTCTTTGACAAAATATCTTAGAATCTTATTAATCCTGAGCGTGTGAGAATTGATGTAAGTCTCACTAAATGTATTGTCTCCTTCATCTTCAGGTAGTAACAGAGCCATTAATGCCCCTCAATCGACCAGCAGTATTAAATGTGTCCCGCACAAAGTCTCTGCCCATGGAGAATATGGTGGACAACTCAAATGGTCGACCTCCACTCCATCACTCAAACTCAGCTCCAGAATCAAGAGCATCGAGGAGACGAAATCGTAAGTGATTTCACAAAATTCATTTTCTTCAGTTCACAGTTAGGAATTATCATTTTTGTCTGTAGTAGAGTTGGCCACAAAGGACATAGACAAGATATATACACTCCTTATGCAGCGGTTAAATGCTGCAGTCTTTCCTGTCTCCCATTCATTTTAACGACTGCTGTGTTTAGTAAGTTTCTCAGTGCACATTGTGATACCACGCTCTCATTGGTCTGATTACAACTGTCTGCCCTGTGTGCGGCCCTGGTGGTGAAACCCACAGAATGTTAATATACAGAGCAGCGGTTAAAACAGGAGAACTGGAATGACTGCAGTGTATAACTGCTGCTTGAGAAGTGTAAAGACCATAATGTTAATTGTTTCCTTTCAGCCTTTAAGTATTGTGATAACCTGAGTAACATACCTTTTGTTGTCCCCTGCTCTGCAGATGCGGGGACATTGATTTGGGTTTGTCTGTGTGTGTCTGTCTGTCTGTGTGTCAGATTTTTGTTTCCGTGCGATAACTTTCCTAAATTTTATCCAATTTCATACAAATTTGGATCAGTGATTGCCCTCATGCATACCTCGGTTGGGATTGGTTTTGGAGTGTCTATCTGAAAAATATTTCTCTCCAGCTCAAAAACAAAATTCTCATTTTTTAGTCAAATTTCTCAGTTTGTTTTAGTTTTTATGGTTGCCTGCAGATGTCTCCACATGTTATAGTGGATTTTGGTCTTGTTTCTCAATGTGTTTGCCTGCAGATGTCTGCACATGTTATAATTTTGGTTGCTTATCAAGCATGAAAGACAACAAGGGCCCCAAGCAAGGGACATTTAATCCACAAATTTGCTTGTTTGACCGATGTTTGGTACAGAACATAGTTATCACTCTTTCACTGTAGTCTCTCTCATATGGATTTGTCTCAATATGTCTTATATGAGGATATTTACATCTCTGTAAGTATTAAATAATATAGTCTTTGTATTGCAACATGTCACTGCATTACACTGGACTCCTGATTGTTGTATCTCCAGCACCACAGCCCCCACCGAGACTGGATGAAGAACAGCCACCAGCATCGTCAGCCTCAGCAGCTCCAGATCACGCAGGTATGATCAGTACTGATTCTCATCTTCAAGAAATTTAAAGGGAAACTGAAGTAATTTCAGCAATTAACATGGGTAAGCCTGTTCAGATTTTGGCTATTTGTTCTAAATAAGGTAACCGTAAGTTTAAGCTCAATTTTTAAAATGTATCAACTATGATGTAAAATATATCATTGTTAATAGCCTTACAATATTGTGGAAATGGAAGTTTTTGCATTTCTCTATGTTTATTTTGGAAAAACCCTATGAATTAGCATCTTTGATAGGCTTCAGGAGGCATTATACACAAGATGTGTTTTTGTGAAATCCAAGCCCCACAAAGTACCGGGGCTTCTGCATACACCACAAGTGTAGGTATAAATTTAGTGTAGAGGGCAATGTGGTCATTTGAAATAATTTTGATAAGAATTGTTTTAGGTAAATTTATTACATAAACATTCTTTTTTTGTGGTTACGGCTTAATGGTAAAAGTAATACTTTGAAAGCAGGTTTGAATGATATGTTAAAAGGTGTTTCCATGAAATATGACAAATTTTGATTTTGAAGTTCAGCAGTTGAGACATGTAGTCTTGGCCATCCCCGCAAATCCAGACTGGGAGAGATTCATTATGAATAGAAACAATCTCTGGCAGAAGGATAGTTTATTTCATTAAAACAGGTTAAACTTTTATCCAGTACTCCTGTTTTTGTTTGTTTTTTTTTGTTGTCAGACTCTGGTTACTTACATAGTCTACAGACAAACCGAAGTCTGGCTGATGGCAATAATAATGAAGATGAGGATGATGATTACGAAAACAGCAAAACCTTCACCTCGCTGTCCAAAGCAGGACCATCACCACGCAACTCTGGAGCAAACGAAGCAACCTCGTCACAGACCTCACCACAAGAACTAGATTATATATACGAGGAGAAGCAATTAACACAAGACTTTAGACAGTACCTTCACTCACGTAAAGATGATGATTAGTGTTATTATTGACAATGTTTAATTTAAAAGGCACAGTTTGTACTTTAAAGTTTCCTTCTAGGTCCACAGTCATCCTGGAAACCAAAAATACCTATAAAATGTTTCCTTATTTTTCTAATAAAAAAAAATCAAAATTTTTCTAGTGTGGGCTGTGATGTAATGGTTAAGGTGCTGGGCTCATGATCAAGAGGTTGCGAGTTCAAATCCTGGTCAGACCGGACTATGCCAATACCCTTGGTCAAGGTTCCATCCATAAGTGTGCCCCTGTCCACCAAGCAGTAGAAATGAGTACCAGTAAATACTGGGAAGGTAATCTGTGAGGGAATGGGGTCTCAGGGGGAGTTTCTCTCCCGTAAGTTGCTTCATGCTACAGAAACTGGGATAAACTTTGGCCTGATGAGCCTGTGGGTACCAGTGTAAAAGCAAAAAAAAAAAAGAATGGAGGATAAATGCTTAAGGTCAGGGGAGAATCAGGGAATTAGATTAGCCATATACTGAACTTGGTCAGTTTGTTAAATTTTGTTTCATATCCAACTTATTCACTGCATGATTGGCTGTGTTTGGTTTTAATGTGTTTCTCACAGAAAAATATCAACAATCATCCAGGGAAAATCAGTCAAGGCTCCCATAGGGAGAATTTGCTGTAGACCGCCACCAGGGGAGGTGTGTACATTTGCACAGTGCCAAACATGACTGTTTTGGAGATTTCTATGCTAACACTGGGGAATTAACCTATCAGAGTTTGATAAGGGCATGGAATGTGATATGATAGTTCTCCTAGGACAGTGTGCAGGTGAGAATTTGTCTGCTCAGACAGTTTGGTGACAAGGGGATGTGTAACTGGAAAGTTTAAGGCAGAAAATCACTTTTTTTTTTTACCAAACCCAAATTCTTAATTTATAGAAGGATTCTCTAGTTGTTACAGAGAAGTAACAAGTACTATTTGCAGGATAATATTTTTTTTCCAGGGAATATCTGTGAACACTACAATATGTGTGATGTTCATCACCTATATGTTATTTGGTAATAATTAACACTAGGGTTTGCCCGAGCTTTGGGCTTGTAATTTTGAAACTAGCAGGTAATTCAGCTTTGTGAGTTTAACTTAAATATGATTGATTTTGCCTGTTATAAAATGCTTAGATATCATTAAAAATCTGTCTGCTTCAGTGGTCAGGAGACACTACAATACCAACAGGCTGGTTAGATGTTGGTCAGATAAATTATCCAGTTTCCAGCCACTAAAGTAATATAATATTCAAGCTGCGACTATCCTAGAATGTGAGAATGGAGAATTCAGGTTGTTATCAAATATAAATAATTAAATTTGTATTTAATTCACTTAGTTTTTAATATTGCCATTTTGAATAGCACTATTTGTCTAATCTAACATATAAACTGGATGGTATTCAAGAATGTATATGCAACTGTCTTAAAACTGATTTTTACTAGCTTTAATTTCCACATGGCTTACATTGTAATAGTTTCTCCCATTTTACCCATGTTATTCCCGTATTTTCGTCATCTTTTCATTGTTTCCATTGAATACCATATCTGCACAATATTTGTTTGAAGTTTATAGAAATATTTTGTGATTATGCTGTACATGAATAATGGACTAACATTTATGAATGCACAACCTGTTTCAACTGTGTTTATAGAGATAACCAACATATAGCCAGAGACGTCTGGTGGCGATTGGTGGAGTTATTCAAAGTATATATATTTATATTTATGGATTCTTTATGTTGCATGTTTTCATGGTATCTAAGAAACAGAGTCTGATTAGTTTATATGTGCTGGATTTTATAATTAATATATAGATATTGACAGAAAATCTGTGTGTTGCTACTTAAAGCTGCTCCACTGAATGATATATATATTTGTATATATATATATATTCAAATATATGAATGAATGAAACAATAAAAAAGGTGCTTATTGTGTGTGGTCATTGGATAACATCAATGTGGACTCTTTGTTAGTGGATTGTTAGGGATGTATTTTACTTGTATATTCATAAGCATAGTTATGTGAAATTTAAATAAAAGGAAGGAATGCTTGGTTGTTTCATATTTTTTATATGGGTGTGTGGGGGGGGGGGGGGTAACAATGTCATGTTCTATTCCATGTTCAAAGGGGACTCATCAGAACAATCTTTTTTCCCTTTTCTTGTGAATTTCACTGAACACCAGGCTTTAGCACAGGTATTTGTTCTTGATCCTACTGTTGTTGGTATATATTGTATTTTTTGTAATACTATGATAAATTTGTCCTGTATTGTCAATATGTTGCACAGTCCATGACAAAGACGTCATGTGCTGCTTTAGCCAAGACAACGTCAGAGAACTTATATTTGAGGACTTACCTTGATGCAGTGAAGGGGAGCTGCACTTTTTGTTTTCAATGTATGCAATTACAGTTCGGACATTAGTCTGTATACAAATATTTGAACGAGTGCTGGCACTCAGGTGATTATTGATAATTTTCTTAGAGACCTATTTTTCTACCATGTACATATTGAGTTATGTACTGTAGGTTCATTTTGATCTAGATACTGTATATGTTCTGTGGTTTATGTCATAGCTAGTTATGAGCACTTTAAACATGGGACACGCTCTAGCTTGTTGGTTTCATTGTTGGCCCTGTGCCAGAACTGGTGTAATCAGACCATCAAGAGCAAGTGGAGCATGTTTAAAATTTGGAGCTGGATGCACAATGCAATACCACGCTCTCATTGGTCTGATTACAGATCTTTACTCTGTGTCAGCCCTGGTGGTGAAACTCTGAGAATCTTGCTCTTTAGAGCAAGGGTGAAAATGAAGGAGATCCAGGACAGCTGCAGTTATAACTTTTGTGTGACCAGCATAGTTACACCAGTATATTTATGTTACACAATTTGAAAATATGATACATTTAGTTTGACAATATTTGATTTTTAGACAACTTTCATAAATTATACAAAAAAAATGTCATTAGAAGAAGTATTTAGAGGATTTAATAAAATCATATTCACCCTGAAGTAGCTCCCATATTTCATTATTATTGGTAATAAGCAATATTCTAAAGGAAGATAAAATGTAGCCAAGAAAGGCAGACTTTTTTTCACATGACTGAAAGTTTAAATGATGATGCTTCTAGTAATTGATGCAAAATGCTAAATAATATCTTTTGTGCTTCATTTTACTTTGGAATAACAAATAAGACAGATAGATACTGTGAGACAGAAGCTGTAGATTTATAATTGCTGGCATAGCTGCTACTAGAAACGATCATAAACTTCCCATATATGACCAACTCTTTCAGTGGACTTTGTTTCTTCAACTATTCTTCTCTTTTCTTTCTGTTGATGATTATGTTCTGATAACACTGACTTTTCATGCAATTAATGAATCAGCATAAAGCTAGATTTGGCAACTATACGTTGACAGTTTATGTGCTAGATTTTTTATAGGATCATAATTGAATTTATTGAGCCAGTCCTCTGGTGTGTTTGATGTGTCACATACTTACAGATGATTAAAATGTGTGCTAGAGCTATTAGCAGACTAGAAACTGCATGATTCCAGTTCTTTGTTGCTATGTAATATTTATGTATATATTGCTTACCTGCTTCATGTTTTTATTGTATGCATTGCAGAAACCAGACATGTTTTTTAAATTTATTTTTGTTTTTAATAATAACTGTTAACATTTGTATTTAGAATTATGAATAGTGTGAATTTGTTACATTCTGTTTATAAAGGTTTATTTACAATAACCATGCATCAGTCAGAGACCATTAATGTATTTGAATGTATCAAGCATGCAGGTAGTAAATTAGGAATAGGGACCTGTTATTACACAGTTTATTACATATTTTATCGGTTTGAACAACAGGATGTAATATTTACTTCTAGAATTGTGTTCACTACCTTTTTATAGAAAGCTGTATAATATTTGTGTAAGACTCATGTGAGTTTGTATCATGTTTATAAGGTGCTTAGTCTGGTAAAGAATATGCAAGTACTGTGCATATCACACTAAATAAAATCACCATTAATGTACGTTTGTCATATCATAAATAAAATGACATCTTGACATGATAATATGATGTTTGTCTTTCATTGCCTCCACCAAGAGGGTATGGATTCATTTCCATTCATGTGTTTGTGTATGTGGTTATGTGTTTGTTTCGGGGAGGGCCAAGGAAAAACCAATTAGATTCTGGTGTGGATCAGGCACATGGTCCAGATCTTGGAAGGAGTATGATCTAGGAATAAACACAAATCTACAGGCACTTCTGCACATATTAACCGGGGCCATATAGGTGAATTTGCAGAGCTTGTATTCGTTAGAATGCAGATTTATAGTTTTTCTGCTTTAATGGCAAATGACGAAAGGACAATTGAATTCTAGTCAGTAGAGAATTAAGTTAAGGAGAGGTTAGACTATAATGAAAATCTTAGATATATTTGAGTTAAGTGTGCATGGTCCCAGTCAAAGGTTAAAGCGTTAATTTTGCACTGAACTCTTGGCTCAGCAGATATACAATTCTGAGGTAAAATGGGTCATGAATGTTCGAGATGATGCATGTATGTATATCATATAAGTGGGTAATCTGATAAGTTGTGTTGTAAAGCCTCTGGTCATGGAGAAGAGGTGTGAAAATGTTTCGCCATATATGAGTATATTTTATAACTTTCTTGTTCGGGGAAGGTACCTGATTTGCTCCGCTGCCTTGCAATACTTAAATACAGTACATATGTAGCACGCCTGTGGTTTTCACAAATTTTGATATTCAGTGAAACATTCTTGTACAAATCAAGTTGAAAATTTTATATTTTGATCAACTGGAAATTTGACACCCTCTGAATCAGCATTGGATATAAATTATTGTTAAACGCCCTTTCACTGATTAATCTGCAATCTGTTTGTTGAAGTTCAGTTTATGTGCAATGACCAAATCATGAGCAAAAACAAGTTTATGTAAAATTTAGATTTGAGAAAGGCAAATCATATGGACATTTGTTGTGAAATTGAATCATGTCTGAGAGTTGCAAATGGTTTAATACTTCAAAAATAATTTCTAGGCCGAGGCTACATATTGAAATAACATCTCGGAAGGTCGATAATATCTTTGAAGTTCTGATTTTATCGTAATAATACATCAGTTTGTCTTCCGTAATTCCGAGCAGTAAAAAATTCACCTCAACATTTGCACATTTGTGTGGATATCATCTACTCCTGGTGTTTTGCCTGACCCATTGTCTTCTTCAGGGTATTTGCAAAAATTCTTAGATGGAACGGACAAATATTGCGTCGTTTTGGGAAGCTGTGGGTGGGCTGCAATCTGGTATGACAGATGATGGCATCGTAAAAAGTATCCAGTTCATTTTGAAAGGATTTCGCTCATACTTGCCAATAGGGTGAGTTGGCGTCAGGCTAAAATTGGTGTTGTTGCACACGTTACTTTTGGTTTAAATACAGCGCAGAAACAATGACAGATGGTGCTCTTGTTGCTGACCTGAGCAGCTCCCTGTGGATCTGACGATTTTTGTTTTCCATCCCAGACGTTCTCATTGTGAGCAGCATACGCTTCTACTTACAACGTATTTGATGGCTTTTGTGTTACAAAATTAATATGAGGGTCGTTTTCATCATGCAGGTTATGTGGCGGTGTTGCTCGAAACCAAGGGTGTCTGCAACAGCAATGTATCCTGCATCGTCGAAGGCACACCACTCTTCTTCAATGTCTGTTTTAGAACCTGCACGGATCACGATTGTTGTGTGTCAATGGCAGTGTAAAGCTGAGGTTCTTGGGTCGTTTCTGTGTAACGTTTAGCTATTTTTTCGCAAAATGGATGTTTCTCATGTATCTGACTAGACAGTGGTCAGACAGCAAGGGGCTACTACTTTCATGCCTTGAATAAAGCATACATCAGTTCTCGATTCACTTGTGAAACAATGACATGGTCCAGCATCTGACACTCTTTTGGGAGTAGGTACATTAAGGTATTCTGGTGCAAGTCTGTTCCTATCAGTTCATACTCAGTATAAACTAAGGACGAACAGACTGAAGCAAGTCTTTTCCAGTTACATTTGACGTTGCCATGTCTACCAGGAGTGCTTGCTCTTTTTTCCGTCTCATGTCTTGAAAGCTTCCTGGATGATCCAATTGTTTTTTTCCGTTTTCTCTGGCGGCTTCTATAGTTTAAGTGTATGGTCAGTGCACCTGAAGACTTGTACAAAGGCGCCCTTTGATAGTTTTAGACGTAGCTTCATCAACCTGCCATTAATATCGTCTACCATTCTGCTGCGGATGGCTACATTGGTTGGGGTGGCTTTAGGCTTCCCTATGTGGTAGGTGAAGCCATCTCCAACTTCCTCTAGTTGTGTCTCAGCGGCAAACTTCGGTTCGCAAAGTCCTGTCTTGTCTACATAGTACATTTCTTGCATTCAGGCTCCAAGCACTGCGTGTCACCATGGCTTGTTTCCCTGTCCAGCAACAGGCGGACATTCCAGGTACCAATATCAGGTACCACAGATTGACCATATTGTGACCATATATGACCGGCAGATTGTGCCATTAATTTTTATTTTGTGATAATGGCATAGATGTTTTACCGCCTTTATGCAAACTATCTGAATGCTTATGGAATTATGTCCTTAGGGTACAGAGGAGTCCATATGCCCGAAATCTTAGGCTTTGTTGAGGAAAACAAAAGTAATTCAAAGAAAATCGTTTATCAGTCGACGATACATATAAAAATGAGACTCTACAACCGACCATAGGATCCGTGGTTATTGATGTAGATGTAAATGACGACATGTCTGACAAGCTTTTGTGTTACAAGCTGTAATCCTTAGGAAAAATATGAAAATGAACAAACTTAAGAATGTTATAACTTTGTGAATCTGTAGCTGTTTTGCAAAACTTTAGACAATAACATACTATTAACTTATAACGGGTTATTCTTATTTACTAGTTTAATTATTATCAGTATTAAAAAAGGGCATTAAAATAGTAAATTTCTTAAATGGAAAGCCTTGGCCAACCTCTGTAAAGTGTACAATGACATGTGGATCACGACTAGCTTCTCAAAGAAAATGAAATCTAGATTTGGAAAGTTTTCTAGTGCTTCTCATCATGCATCAGTTTAGTAGTAAATATACGGCATATTGGAACTAGGTGTTCTGAGTGCTCAAATGTCAAATCTGGAGTACCACAGGAAGATATATCTGTCCTTGGTCCTATGCTTTTTTTCAGTGTATGAATTCACTGCCACTTGATGATGTCATCCGCCGTCATAAACTCAACTATCATTTCTATCCAGATGATCTGCAAATTAACATCTCAAATGACAATGGCAGACGGTATTCCATGAAAATTTCATCACTTACTAGTATATTCGACAGCTTACGAATCTATTAAAACTAACAAAATGAAACCAAATAAAGAAATAACAGAAGTTCTTCATCTTTGATCTCTCCTGTAATATGTAAATATCTAAGTGCCATTTCACGTTTATTGATGAAGTCTTCCTCAACAAATATCAGGGATGTTTTGTTTTTTCACATAGCATGCACCTCGAGAAAATTTCCTGTGCAAGACAATGTATATCCATCAGTGATAAGAATTGGTTTTAAAATCATAATCGATGATTGAAAAATAAAAACGACAGAAGATTATTTTATGCACTTTCTATATTACCTTGAAATCTGCTGCATACTGGTACCTTAAATTTTGACCCCCAGTAAATAGTCTGACATGTATATCGGTATTCATTATGAA
This sequence comes from Sipunculus nudus, assembly GCA_026874595.1. Taxonomy (NCBI): domain Eukaryota; kingdom Metazoa; phylum Annelida; class Sipuncula; order Golfingiida; family Sipunculidae; genus Sipunculus; species Sipunculus nudus. The sequence continues at coordinate 74,804,235 of CM049316.1, forward strand.
ACCATCAATCCAAACGCATCGAAGGTTTGTTTGCCGTCGGACGATTGTTCGCTGCGCAAGGTACCGTTTTGATGTTGTTCATTACTTTGTGTTCGTGTATCTCTGACGGGATAAGATTCTTTGAATGTGCATACATAATCATTTTAATCGATTCAATTGATTTTTGAAAGAAAAAGACCGATCACCGATTTAATCGCTTAATCGGCACACCCCTAATATATATATATATATATATATATATATATATATATATATATATATATATATATATACATATACATATATATACATATGTTAACAAATATTATATGCGTGCAACATCGCTAAAATCAGAAAATTTTTTAAGTGTTCGAAAATAAGAAACAATTTTTTTTACATGTGAAGTAACTGAACGTTAGGTGTACGCTCTCGTCCGCTCAATTCTGGATATATCACATGTATCACATATCATTTTGTTACTTAAATAAATACAGCGAATTCCGACCTCTTATGACTGGCCCATCACTGCATTAAAAGTTCACATGTCACATGTATACACCAGTTTTGTATGACCTTCACTGCATTGCTTCCACTTAAACAAGGGAATTGTCCTCCCTACTCCCTGTACCCTCCAGAGATTATTCGGAAATTGTTTTTGATCAACTGTAAGACCAAATATCAGAAATCTTTTTGAGGCAGCTTTTTGCGATCAATTTTTTAGTCAGTTTAAAATTTATCATCATTAATTCATTATTGTGATTTATATTTTGCATTTCAGTAGGTACTCCCTGTAACAAGTTTGAACATTCATTCTGTCATACATATATATATGACAATGTTTTCCTGATTGTAATTAATTATTTCACCTTCCTACTTTTAATGCTATAATTTTATATTTCTTTGCCTGTATGAAGTTTATGTAAAGAAATCTTCAGTGTTGGCCTTTAATTAAAGTTGAATATTGATTAATTAAATGGTTTTTTGATTAATTCAAATATTTAATATTGCCCATTAGTCTGATATTTTGTGAAAAGCATATGTTATCTGGATAAAATAGAATATACTAGAAAGAATTCTGGAATGTGTGCATGACGATAAAAACAAAATATATTTTGAATTACATGCTAATGCTAACATGACCATTCATGAGCTATATCAGTATATTGTATGATCCCCCCCCCCCCCCACAGAAAATAGAAAACAACACAGGAATTTAACTTTAAAATCACCAAATGGCCGAAAGGTCTGTCCGAAACATAAACTGCCAGTCTAATAGTTAAACATGAAAATCAGGAACTAGAACGGTCGCGGCAGGCTCCTGAGCTTTGCCCTATGTCGATAATCGTTTAGCCCCTTAACACGTTAAAATGACTTAACCAAGTGCCAACCATGCAGACGTGGTCCACTAGGCGCACGTCTGGATCATTCAAGTGTAGGATTTTTCCCACAGATAATTGAAAACAACACAGGAATTAAGTTTTAAATTACCAAAATGCCGAAAGATCTGTCCATAACATTATACTGCCAGTCTGATAGTTACACGTGATAAACAGGGTGCTACAAGGGTCGCTGCAGGCTACTGAACTTCGCCTTATATCGATTATCCTTTAGCCCCTTAACACGTCTAAATGACTTAACCTAGTGCTGACCAGACGTGGGCCAGCAGAAGAGTGAGGAGACCTGAACATTCCCGGCCGTAGGCCAGCCTTTACAATAGGGGTGGCCTATTAATGGGCCAGTCCAAATACTGATAGCTGACGGGTAGTAGGCCTGATGTCTTACAAGCGGAAAGTGGGATTGCCTGTGGATTCCCGGCTGTGGGCCAGCCTACTTTATGATAGGGTGGCCTATTAATGGGTCAGTCCAAATATAGATGAGGGCTAGTAGGCAACCCCCCCCCCCCTTTTCAACCGCCGAAACCTTTTTTTATGCGTTTCAGATCATTTTTTGCGGTTTAGGACCCCCCCCCCCCTTTATCCGGATCTTGGGACCTTTTTGTCTGTAGTCCTCTTGGGTTTGACCCTCCTTTTTTCCCCTAAATCCGTCTACGAGTTCATAATTCATCTTCTAGCTCATAAGTATTATCTTGCTTTTCATCTCTATATGATATTGTATTGCATTGCGTTGCATTGTATTATGTTGTATTGCATTGTATAGTATTGCGACTGTATTGTATTTATTCTTTTGTACTATTATATTGCTTTGTTCAAGTTGCATTCATTATGGGTAAGCGACGTTTCCGTGCTCCCCATATTAGTCAGCTTGTTTTCATTGTCCATAGTTACGCGTCATTTTCTGGAATAGCCCTTTCCTGTATTCCCCTATTATCGACCAGTGCCCTGACAGGAGCTGCAGTTGTAACCATCAAGTTGATGCTGTTGATAACGTGTCAGATGAGAGCCTGCGGTTTTGTGTGACACGATGTGGGTTTGAGTCACAAGACCGAAGCAGACAAGATCTTGTCTGAGGATCTTTCATGGCAGGTAAATATAATATCGTGTAAATCTAATAACAATGCCAATTGTAATGTTTGCATGTTACTATGGGGGGGGGGGGGGGGGGGGGGGGGGGGGGACTTAAAATTCATCACATAGAGCATGTTAAGAATCGGTTAGCCTAGCTGATCATGATTTTATCGGACCCAGTATTATAGTATTATATTATATATTATTACAAGATAGAGCTTTAAAATTGATAAATTATAAATAAATTTTGTTCGTGTTTTAGGCTTTTAGCATACACCCCTAAGAGAATGTACATGTATAAATTTGTGCCTAACTTGTGTACTGCAGTAGGTCTTGAAAGAACTCCGGGCTCTGAATCTGTTCTGTGTTACTAATTTTATGTTCCATAAACTTTGTAGTGTAACCTTAGGGTTTGTTTCTTAAGTCTACAATCTGGAACGTGCTTGAGAGAAATAAGTGTTAGTGAGTTAATAGTCCTTCAAGATTGAGAATAACATGCAAGGAAAGGACATGAATGCATTATAGTTTTAGTTAATGAAAAGCCATTCACAGCTAATATACCATTATTAGCTGGTTTCAGCCAGTTTAGACCTTTCTTAACCAGATGGAAATGTAGGCCAGATTCTATACTCGCCTATTGAAGAGGACAATGTATTATACATAACATTTAAGTTAAAGAGTAACAATATAAATACTTTATAGATATCTCCATTTTCTCCAAGTGCAGGAACAGATGTAAATCCTTTTCAAAGCATATGACTCATAAATCTAAGCCCATTCCAAATAAGCTAAATATATATTGCATAATGTAATATATTATGCATGTATAAATTTATAGCACTAGTGAGTTTACAGCTCTGCAGTAATCAGTGAAAAAAGACTGCCTCTTAGTTTTCAGTACTTATCTTAAAGTATGCATATATATAGATACAAAGTCTGAATTACTTTGTTACAAGTATTATTCAGACTCAAATACTTCTTTCACCTCTAATTGAAAGATAGTGTTTCTTCCTTGGAAATAAACTTGCATTGGACACAATCAATATTATGAAACATAAACAAAGTGTGCACCCCATCTGTTGGCCATGCCTCTCAACACAGCAAGATTTTTCAAGCTTCCCAACTAGTGTTTCACAGCCTTGTACATCCATGTTTCCTCTCTTTTAAGCAAGTGTTGTGCATAGATTCTGTGACTGTGTTTATTCACACAAACAAGTGTCTGAACTATAACAGGTAAACTGGAGATACTTAGTCCATGTGCCAGGGTGGTCATGCTGGGAAACTTTTCTATTCAGCCAAAATGTATTAATTATTATGCGATTTATATGTACACATATTATTGCAAATATCTGTGTACTTTTAATTAAAATCAATATTTAAAAAAATTGAGGTTTCTGTGGTCCAGGGCAGAGCACAGGGCTTAACGCTGGGAGATCGTGAGTTCAAATCTCACCCAAGGTGGTGAGATTTTTCATGATCAGCCCAACCAATGGTGAGCACTCTGTATAAGTTAAAGTAAATGGGGAGACTGAGTCGATCATTGTGTTTCACCCACAAAGACCTTTTTGATCTTTCTTGGTGTCATGACACAATGGGGATGACACTTGAGCCTGGTGGACACCAGGATGATTGTGTGTGAGCTCCTGTCATGCAGTCTGTAACCAGAATGGAATTCTGTAAAGTATTTAAAGTTAAGCTAGCATTTAAATGTTAGTTGGTTACTTCTACCAAATAAAATCTTTAGAAAAAATATTGCATCTGATTTAATCACATTGTAGATAATAAACAAGATTCTGAGGATTATAATCTGTTCTATGTGTAGGGTTGGGACGGTTACCGGTATACAGTATTATCACGATATCTCACAGCTATGGTTATCATACCGTCAACTTTCCTATTATCGTGATATCACGATATCAGTTTTTGTTAACGATTATAGTTCACAGACAAGCCATTGAAGTATATATTTCTTGAGAAAACTGGCATCATAAGAGTCTGTCCATGTTCAAAATAAATGTATTTCCAAGAGTCACATTTATTTTTATAAACCACATGTATTTGAATACCTGCGTGTCGGTGGAACCGTGTGCTTACGGACTTCGGGATTAGTCGGAAATGTCCAGAAATAGCAGGATCAATCTTAGAGGACAAAAGCTTGATAATTCCAGGAGAAAATAACATTATAAAGAAGAGCAAGAAAACATATTTATGCTTTTATTGCATGGAACGATAAAACATAAAAGTGTCACCATTGGATCGAACATTCCTTACGGGTTGCATATTTTGTCATATAAAATTGGATTGGAATATTTAGCCATGATGGGTTTGACACGCTTTCCGAAAATTTGCCGGGATTATCCAGCTTTTTGTAACTATAGGAAACTGGTGAAAAGTTCTGACAAGCGTGATTTGACAATTGGGGCAGGACTTCCCGCGTCTCAAACTTACACACCTGCAGCGCCTTCATGCAACTTAATCACTTAATGAGTTAATTTGTAGTACTGGCACAATGGGTATAAATAATATTAATAGTTAACCCCTCGTATAAAGTCAAGAACTTTAAGGTGATTGTTATTAATATCATTATTGATGGCTTATCAATGCTCTTATCTATTATTAAAAATATCGCGATATCACGGTATATCACAATAAAATTTGAATAATCATCATGATATCAAAATCCCATATCGTCCCAACACTGTCTGTGTGGCTGTTTAGCTGTGTTTTCATAAATTGGCAGATGATTTGAAGATTTATTAAAAGATTTATATGTCAGAATCTGACAAAACAGTTGATTTTCCACATTCTCAAAACCAAATTTATGTTGGTAAAGGTACGTCACTGGTCACATGCACCAAACAAGTGATCCAGGGTCATGACGCTCAGCTGACTAGAAAGACATTCACAAAAGGAAATTTATCATTGGAATGCCCAAATTTGTAGGTGGTATCCCCATTCAACTGAAGCATAGACCTAATTTCAGGTTTCGAAGGAGATTTTTTCATAGAAATAGAAGATTCTAGATGCAATGTTTACTATTTGTGCCCTGTTAACATACGACCCTGTATTTGAAGGTCTAAAAAATAGAGTAAAAATTCGAAAAAAAATCCACCAGTCTGCAGGAACTGACGAAATAGTCCATGATGAAAATGCATGCAAAAAATCATGGCAATCAATGTATCAGTTGTTCAGGTACTGGAGCTTTTATAACAAATCTTTAAATATTCTGGGTGGTACTTCTGAGCCCAATAGAGCAAAAGATATGGGTAACAGAGACCTAATTTCAGGTTTCCAAGGAGTTTTTTTTCATAGACCTCCCTGGATAAAAAGATAGAAGATTCAAGGTCTAATGGTTACAAATTGTGCCCAGTGAACAGGCAACCACATCTATGAAGGTCTAAAAAAAAAGAGATAAAATATGTAAAATTGCAAAAAAATCCAGGTGGCATCTGCAATCTACAGGAACTGATGAAACACTCCATGATGAATATGCATGGAAAGAATCATGGTGATCAATGCATTAGTTGTTCAGATACTGGAGCTTTTGTATCAAATTTTTAATTATTCTGGGTGCTACTTCTGAGCCCCATGGAGCAAAGGATATGGGTAACAGAGACCCAATTTTCAGGTTTCCAAGGAGATTTTTTCAATAACCTCCTTGGATGTCAAGTAAGAAGATTCTAGGTCCAGTGGTTACGATTTGTGCCTGGTTAACGGACGGACAGACGGCACAACAGACGGATTGATGGAGGGATAACTGACAAAAGAGTGATCACTATAGCTCAGACTTTCAGTCAGCTGAGCAAAAAATAACATTTCAAAGTTGTTGATTGGTTTTTGATTTTATAAACATTCTTAAATATGTAACCATCAGGTGAGAGTGGCAACGTGTGGCTGACACCATATCTTTTTGCTGCAGTATTCACAAGAACCAGGTAGTTAAGTACAAAAGAACTTGTACTTGAATAGTCAATTTGAATATGGCCCTCATTGGTTATTCACACAAGGGTATAGCAGTGTTTTATATTGATTGTTCATAATCAAGTTTAAATTTGATCTTCCTGGTTTTCAATAAGTAGGTAACAGGGCCCACTTTACAGACTATAGTCTACCCACTATAAACTGATAATCACCAATTATGTGTAATACAATTACACTGTTTAGCTCATTGAATTGTATCATCAAATACTGGTAGTGGTTTTACAGTTTATTTTTGCTTGATAAGTCACACAGTAATCATGACATAACATGTATTTTTAATGGGCCTGGTTGTTACAGTCTGTAGTTATTGCTGTATTTTGCACTGAGAACCGATGAACCATTTGCATTATTTCAGAGTCTGACAATGAGGTTTGTAAGTTGATCCTCAGATTTCATATAAGGATATTAGGGCTGAAACAGGTACAAAATTTTGGACTCAAGTACCCGATAGGCATTACCCGACTCGGACTCGCTGTGAAGATAAAACAAACATCTATTTACTGATGCAAAATATGCATAAATTTGACATAGTGACGGCTTAACTTTATCGCAACGAAGGAATAGATATGTGTCATAAAAAGACTAATTAATTTGACTAGCATATGCATATGTATATGATATTGCAGGCTACGACAATGGATAAATAATCCTACAGACTGTCCTAAAATTTGCAGTTATATACATATATGCATGTATATACAAGAGTACTCGAGTCCAAATCTTGGACTCGAGTTCTCGGTAAGTATTACCCGGACTCGAGTACTCCTTTTATAAGCTCGCTGCTGACTATAAGTCATCTGAGCTATAGTCGTGGTCCATTGTCCATCTGTCTGTCTGTAACAAATCCAACAAATCTTAAATTCGGCATACTGGAGTGGAGATGTCCCCACAGTCTCCCACCAAACCAAAAACTGTGTAACTTCAACTTTTTTTTTTGAGAAATTGAGGATAAACCTCAAATTTCCAGTTAAAACCTATTATCACACTTCAGGTCTGCTAAATATCAAAACCACTTATAAATCTGTTTTTCTTAATATTTACCAGAACCATTCTCATATATATTACCTATATACATGCCAGAAATTAAGTTTGTTAAGTGTAATTTCTCTAAGTTATGGGTCCTAAAATAATAGACTCACTTTACATGAACATTTTTGAGGCCAGAGTCTATTTTTTCCCAAGTATATAATTTTGTTTAATTAAGATTCTATTGTATACCCAAAATTATATCTGAATGTTGTATTTTTTAAGTTATTAGCATTAAAAAATAAAATAAGTATTTAAGATTATGCCTGACTTTCACCATGGCATGTTTTTTTTCCTGTGAGTACTGTTGATTTAATATTCACAGCATGTAAATGTAAGTATTTAATCTGTTTAAATCTGAATTTTGAAAATGAGCCTGGTTATTGATTTTTTTTCTTAAGGCTTTATTGTAGTCACTTGCTTTGTCCAGATGCAGGTAGGCCACTCCTGGTCACTGGAAGTCAGCTATGCCTGTTTTCTTGATTTGTTACAGGTCACTGGGGGAGATCCCTTCTCATATATGTGTACATACAGTTATTTTCATATCAACTCCACCATCCCCCCAACCCTCCCTCCTAGGTGTTCTGCAGTAATTGTTATTGTTTGCCCTGTATTTCCTGAACTGTTATGCTGTTTTGCAAATTTAAAAGATATATTGTTGTCATGTAGTGGTATATCCACAGGCCCTTGAAATCATCTTTAAAATATATCTAAATGACCCTGCTACACATAGTAATATAAAGACACAAGGTATGAAACAACTGACGGAGGACCCCGAGTGACCTGCTGTATAAACTATCCAAACTAACTCGCCTTACTGTTACTGGTAGCTTATAATTAGCTGTTCAAATAAACTGAACTGACAGTGTGTTGCAGTCTTCCATTCCATGCAAGTCATTGAGGCCCGAGTGGCTTTCGAGCACCATCATGTGATTGTTGCCAGATCGGCGGTGCTCTCATTGGTCAGATCTGAATATGTGATCCAAAAATTGTCAGATAACAGGACAGAAACCTAACACAACCACAACTGCATAAAGGAATCGGTCTTCCATAATATCACATGTTTGACTGTATCTGCAACTGCCACTGTATCACAGCCTCAACCCCATGTAAAAGTCATGGTAGCTTTATAATGGATTCCTACAATAAGTGGCCACCTTTTTCAGAATGGGCCAGTCTGATGCCCTCCCTTCAGACTTTTATTGTGTATTGCAAGTATCCTATAGCTAGGGGTCTTATACTGGGCTAGCCTGCACTTTTTTATGTCCATTGTCAAGGCTCTGCTTCATCCAGAGACAGGCGATGCTGTTTAAGCTTAAACCATATAGAAATACACAGAGAAGAACAACCAATGAGTGTGGTAATGCTCGTTTGGAGGTGCCATTTTGGGACCTTACAAGTAGCGCCCGCTATATACTAAAACATTTTACTGACTGGTATGTAGTGCTATTTGTAAACACCAGTTGAAATATCAGATTGTTTTAATATATAAATACACGTGTTTAAAATGGAAATTTTATATTTTCCCCTAAGTATAAGAAAAAAAAGGAAATGTCACGTGTGTATTAAGATCAACTTCTAATGTTATTTCAGTAAACTCTTTTAAAGTGTAGAGAAAAAGTGTCATCATGCATTCTAAGATAAAATGTTTTCTTTAAACTTACTTTCTTCTCCACCTTGCTCTAAATATCCATACCAGTGATATCATCTTACTCTAAAGTACTTAAAGCTGTCCATAACTGTGGCCATCTTGACAAGTAAAATCATGTCTATACCATCTGTTTATAAGGTCCCAATATGGCATCTGCTGAGCTTCATTTTTGTACTGAATACTAAAATCTGATTGGTTGTACTACACTGTATGTCTATGGTGAACTCAGCCTGATACCTTGAAATCACCTGGCCACACTATTATATAAGCCACCCATGTCCCCATTGAGCTGGTTTAAGCCTTTTACCAGGTAAAAGACAGATTTGACCCCACAACTCCCGGTGCACTAGCCTATTATTCTTAATTAAACAGGGATGAGGATGTAAGCACCATTTATTTAATGCTTCAGCCCCAAAATGATGGAAGTTTCATTTCACAGACATTTAATTTTCCAGGTTGGTCCTTGACATATGATAGACAATGGTCCTTTTAAATTTCGAAAAGGGCCATTAAAGACCATACACTAGAAGTTAACATGTGGAACCCTCTCATTTTGCTTGCCTGATTCTCTAAGGTCTAATTTGTTGCATGTTTGTTATCATTCTTATGATTTTCTTTATGCTAAAGCAAAACTTAATGAAATATTACTAGTAATATAAATACAAAAAGCTTTTCAAACTAAATCTGAACATTAAAAGGATAAATTTTTTCTGGAGTATTGAGTGAGAGACTTGATTCTCTTCACTGATGTAACCTTCAATAAGTAATCAGTTTTTTTGTGACAAGCACCAGTTGACCTCAGCAGAGACCTGACTATGTAATTGGATAGGGCTGATACAGGGATGGCCAGGAGTCCTAGACAAACATACATGTAGAAATAAAAAGATATGACAGTCACAGCCTGTACACAGCACTGGATGGCTCATGTTACCTGAGTAAATTACATCACAGGCTGGGTATCAGATTTCAGAACTGTTTAAGTTTGTAGCAACAGGAGCTAGCTGGTACAAGATGAAAAGGTTGGTGCTTTGTATACAGCAGATACTTTCTTAAAGAAAGTGCTCAACCAGAGCCTGTTAATTGAATGACGATAAAGTGTATGTCATTATTGAGTTTACTTTAACAGTTGTTGTTTAAGTGTTGCTAACTGTTTACAAAATGTGTTGTGGTTACACTGTTTTAGGGCCACTCTTAAAAGAAATATCAATACAAACATCTCACTCAATAATCGGGGTGTTCCTTGTGGCAGAATCTCCTGAGAAACCTGAAATTAGGTAACTGTTACATAAATATTTAAAAAAAAACAAGGCCTACAGGCCTAATGCAAACCTGTGCAAAGTTTTGGAATTATGAGCATCCTGAAAATTGGACAAGACTCAAATCACCATTGTTGGACATAAAAGCTTCTTCTTGAATATCCTGTGAAACCTTTGTCAAATCTCCTTGGAATCCTGTAATTAGGTCTTTGTGACCTATTTATGACCTGTGAGCTATTGGCAAAAATATGATTTTGAGCACCATGAAGAAAAGTCAAACAGGGCACAAATCAGATTTGTAGGATCTAGAAACTTCATACTTAACATCCTCGGAGGTGCTTGTGAAATCCTCATGGAAACCTGAAGTTAGGTCACTATCAAAAACAAAAACGGGATTCTACTTATTTCTGAGTCAGATGAAATTCAGATGTTCACAAATGGTATCTGTTGGACCCAGAAACTTGATGTTTAGAATTCAGGGAAGCCCTTTTGAAATCTTCTTGGAAACCTAATACAAGATCACACTGACCTATATTCTGCGAGCAATGGGAAGAACAGGATTTCAGAGCATCATAAAACTGTGGGACCTAGCAATGAACTAATTACAACAATTGAAGAGGTCCTTTTGACTTCTTATTTGTAACCCAAATTAAGGCCACTGTGACCTATATTATTTGAACTGTGGGAAGAACATTAATTGAGTACCATGGATGTCAGATGGGCACAAATCATAACAGTTAACCCTAGAATCTTCTGATTTAGATAGAGGTTAAATGTGAAATATTCTGAAAAATCTAATCAAGTAATGGAATCTGACATTAGATCAGTGTGACCATTGCCTAAAACTATGGGCAAAACATGATTTTGAACACTGTGAATTCATCCCTAACAGGGTTTAAGGCTGCTTAATAGATGTTTTGCATAATTGATCATAAAATTGAAATAATATGCCTCTTATTGTAGTCTGGAGATACTATGGTTTAGGCACGGTCGCGCCACCGCCGGCGCCGCCGCCGGCGCCGCCGCAGAGATTTCTTTTGGACACAATAACTCAAAAAATATTTCACGGATCTTTACCAAACTTGGTATATGTATAGATATGGGTGAGAGGACGACGCCTATTTAAAATGAGGTCATGACCTCAACTAGGAGAGTGACCTTGACCTTGAATAGGTTCAATTTTGGGGAAAATCACACAAATTCTTAAATATCTCAAGAAAACTTGCATGGATTGATCCCAAAATCAAGTTGGTCGAAGATCATGGATAGGGTTGTCATGTTCCAGAAACTGGTGGCGCCATCTATTATTCTTTACTTGTTTTCATGCCGTTTAATATCTCCAAAATTGCTACTTGACAGTACTGTGAGCATTATAAGTCAAAAACTAATGGACAGATTTCTTTCATATTATGCAAATACATAGATATGGGTTATGGGATGATGTTTATTTAAATTGGGGTCATGACCTTTCCTATGAGAGTGGCCTTGACCTTGAATATTGCCATATATGGTAAAAATCACACACCTCTTATGATATCTCCAGTGTTGATAGCCATATGGATTTCAAACATGACTTATGTATGGCCCACTACTAAAGTAAGAACCCTATAGGTTCTAGGGTCATGAGGTCAAAGGTCAAGGTCACTGGACTGGCATTTTAAAAGATACCGTGGATGCATTTTAAGCCAAACTTTCGTCCTAGGTCTTCCATTTTGAATATATAGCTCACTTGCCAATAGTGGATGATCCATATAAATTTTGGGGTCACAAGGTCAAAGGTCAAGGCCACAGGAGCTATCTGTCCAAAAATTAGTTTCTGGATGATAATTCCTGCTTTTATTGATGTATTGATTTCAAACTTGACTAATATATGTCCCATTGAAAAAGCAAGATTCCAATTGATTTTGGGGTCATGAGGTCAAAGGTCAAGGTCACAGGACACATCTTTAAAAAGATTGTGGATGCATTTTCAGCCAAACATTTCATCTCAGACCTTTCATCTTGCACATATAAGTCATCTGCCAATAGAGGAAGACCCCTATCAGTTTTGAGGTCACAAGGTCAAAGGTGAAGGTCACAGGAGCCATCTGTCCAAAAATTAGTTTCTGGATGATAATTCCTGCTTTTATTGATGTATGGATTTCAAACTTGACTTGTATATGTCCCATTGGAAAAGCAAGACCCAAATTGATTTTGGGGTCATGAGGTCAAAGGTCAAGGTCACAGGACACATCTTACAAAAAAAGATTGTGGATGCATTTTCAGCCAAACATTTCATCTCAGATCTTTAATCTTGCACATATAGTTCACCTGCCAAGAGAGGAAAAACCCTATCAATTTTGAGGTCACAAGGTCAAAGGTGAAGGTCACAGGAGCCATCAGTCCAAAAATTAGTTTCTGGATGATAATTCCTGCTTTTATTGATGTATGGATTTCAAACTTGACTTGTATTTGAACCATTGGAAAAGCAAGACCCGAATTGATTTTGGGGTCATGAGGTCAAAGGTCAAGGTCACAGGAAACCTCTTTAAAAAGATTGTGGATGCATTTTCAGCCAAACAATTCATCTCAGATCTTTCATCTTGCACATATAGTTCACCTGCCAAGAGTGGAAGACCCCTATCAATTTTGAGGTCACAAGGTCAAAGGTGAAAGTCATAGGAGCCATCTGTCCAAAGATTAGTTTCTGGATGATAATTCCTGCCTTTATTGATGTATGTATTTCAAACTTGACTTGTATATGTCCCATTTGCAAAGCAAGACCCTAATTGATTTTGGGGTCATGAGGTCAAAGGTCAAGGTCACAGGACACATCTTTAAAAAGATGTGGATGCATTTTCAGCCAAACATGTCATCTCAGATCTTTCATCTTGCACATATAGTTCACCTGCCAAGAGTGGAAGACCCCTATCAATTTTGAGGTCACAAGGTCAAAGGTGAAGGTCACAAGAGCCATCTGTCCAAAAATTAGTTTCTGGATGATAATTTCTGCTTTTATTGATGTATGGATTTCAAACTTGACTTGTATATGTCCAATTGGAAAAGCAAGACTCGAATTGATTTTGGGGTCATGAGGTCAAAGGTCAAGGTCACAGGACACATCTTTAAAAAGACCAAGGTCACAGGACCAACATCTTCAACAAGATTGTGGATTGTTAGATTGAAGAAACAATAAATATGCCAAGTGTCAGTATATGCTGCTAAAAATGGGGGTCTATTCTTCAAGGGGGGGGGGGGGGCCTACTATGTCTGGGGATACTCTGGCACCTGCGGTGCCAAGAAATGTCTAGTTGTTTGCATGGATACTGATCATTGAGTGTTTCATCAGTTTCTGCAGACTGGTGGCACCATCTGTATTTGTTTGGGGGTTTTTACGAATTTTTTTCTCAATTTTTGAGACCTTTAAAGATATGAACAACTGGACCAAGAATCTTCATTGTTGTCATGCAAGGAGAACCATGAAAAGTGTCTGTGGAAACCTGAAATTTGGTCTCTGTTACCCATATGCTTCAAGCTATAGGACTCGGAAGTATCCCTCAGAATAATGGAAAATTTGATACAAAAGCTGAAGTATCTAAACAACTAATGCAGAGATCACCATGATTCTTTGCATGGATATTGACCATGTTTTTTTGCAGACTGATGGAGCCACCTGTATTTTTTTACGCATTTTTTCTCTGTTTTTGAGATATATAAATACAGACACAATCTTGGCCTGTTGGTTAATCTGTTTGATGTATCAGCTGAATGGGTATATACTACCATTCAGATGATAAAATTTCCTTTTGCGAATCTCTTTCCAGTCAGCTGAGCGTCATGACCCATGGGTCACTTGTTAAATTTCAGACATACTCTGATATATAAATAAATCATGCATGGACACATATGTAAAATTCAGCTGAGCATAATGGCCCATGGGCCACCTGTTTATGAGGACTGTCTGATATAAAATGTGGAAACTTATCTAAAAAAAAATTTCTTTGTGCATGTCATTTCATATGTTCAGATTATGAGAAGAGGTATTTAGCTCCAAGTATATCTTCCTGAACCTTGTATATTGTTAAATAAATGATGTTTAATTGGAAAGATTGGCTATTTTATATTGCTGTCCATGACATGAAGTCAGTGAAAAATATACATTTATGTGTGACAACTTGCTCTTTAATTTAGCATTTTTCAGATAATTTGTTTCAACTCATACTGATCTGAATTTACATTTCATGTGCATATCAGTATACCAGAAGCATGGTAAATATGATATTTCTAAAACCATGTTGGGCATACAACAGACCATCACTTTTTGTTCAGAGTTCACTAGAATGAGGTATGGTGGCTTTATTTGGTAGTTTATTTCTATGCAGTGTGTACCTGTAAAATATTTAACATTATTTTGTCAAATAAATATTCAGCCTGTTGTGCACATGCAAATTACAAAAATAATAATCCATGTGTTATTCTTTTCTCTCTATGCTTCTCTATGTTATACACTACATGCAGTCCTCTCAGACATGGTTTCATCTAGCTCCTGCTCTCTATGACCAGGTTCTCTGGGCAGGAACACCATGGTGAGCACAGAGCAAAGAATTTTAATCAGACCACCTATATTGCATTGTGCATCCAGCTCAAAATTTAAACATATGACCCCCGCTCTTGTTGGTCTGATAACACACGTTCTGGTACAGGGCCAAGAATCAGACCAATGAGAGCTTGTGTACCGATGTAATCAAACCAGCGATAGGGGATGGCATGTCACATATTGTTGTCAGGTTTTGATGTGTTGGAGTGACTGCAGTGTATATCCCACTGCTTGAGGAGCATGTATTGTCTATCTCCATATTCACTCTTCATTTACATGACACCTTATAGTTATAAATCTTCCAGCAAGGCTTCATGCTAATGCACAAGTATACATATTATTAAATATTTGTTTCCAAAATATGCTGCTCTGATTGGTGAGAGGTTCCATTCCTCGAAAGACAATCCACAAACCAAGTGTGGAATGTTTCAGTGTTCGCTCATTACATTTTGCTTAATACCCGCACTGGCTTGGGCCAAAGGGCTGTACCTGTAATATAAAAATTATATACTTTGTGTATGGAATGGCGTCATGGGCAGAACACAGGGCTCAAAGCCGGGAGATCACAAGTTCGAATCTCAGCCAATCTGGTGAGATTTTTCACGGTCGAACCCAAACCAGGGTGAGCACTCTGCAGGCTTTAAGAGGAGGCTTTGCCCAACAGTCATGTTTCACTCACAAACGAGTGCACCATTTAGGGGTTCCTGGGTGTTATGATCAAGCAAGAGGGATGACACACACCCAGGACTTACAGGAGTGGTGCACCAAGCCTTGATTGATGCCAGAATGATTCTGGGTTAGCCTGTGTTATGTAGTCCAAAACCAGAATGGAATTCTGCAGATATACCAAGTACTTAGTAAAGACAGCATTACAAACATGGCCGTGATTACCTTCATCAAAATAAATAAAAAAAAAGACTTTATGTCTCAGTAAAATGACATGGTATTCACATTATACAACTAACATGTATTAACAGGTTCAGTATAGATTCTGGGGTGAAGATGAGAACATGGAGGACGGGGACAGTGTGTGTGGCTGGTACAGCGCTGCTTGGGGTCCTGCTGCTGGCGGGAGGGCTGACTCTCATCTTTGCAGTGCCAGGGTATATCAGAAGTCAAATCATACAGGTCAGATCAGAAATTATACTGATAAATTATACAGTGTTCAATCTTCAAGTCAAAGTAACCTAATGACCATATGTTCATGTGACAGGCTTATCATAAAAAATGGTTTAAGAAAAAACATAATTCACATAAATTTAATTTTCAAGCCATATTTATATAAAGTTTTTTTCTCTTCTTAATTTTATACACTCGTCTGAGATGTGATGTTTTATCCATCCGTCTGTCTGTCAGTCCATTAACTTTTAGTGTCACCACAATAACTTACAGGGTTGTTGATGGATTTTCATGAACCTCACCATTAACTACTTACCAATACATTACCTCATCCAAGTGTGATAAAAAATATGAGCAAAATCCACACATATTTAATGAGGTCAGGGGTCATTAGGCTACTTTGTGGTGTCACGACTATAACATACCAGGAATAAGATGAAATTTGACCAAATTCAACAGATATATTAACCCAATAATATATATTTTACTTAAGTTTGAATTCATGCAAAATTTATGCATATTTAATGAGTTCAGAGGTCACCAGACTGGTGGCATCTTGATGACTTGCTAAAAATCTGATGGATGTTCATGAAACTCATCATAGATATACTGGACAACTAATGTGTATTTAGGAAGTTATTTTAGATAAAGCCTTAAGTTTGGCTTGTCTTACAATATTGATATGATCATGTATTTTCTTAGAATTTTGTTATCTTGATCCGTATTAAGTTGATCAGTTAACTCTGACACTGAGTCAGCTGATGCCTTGGTCATAACATTTAATGTAAGGTAGATTACATTCGGACATATACAGGACCATGATAATACACACACTGTGGTTGGCTTCATATTCCATAGGTTAAAATTTTGTGATTTCACTTTTTTTTTCATTTTTTCGCAAGATTTCCTTTTTGTGATCTTACCATAACCTTTAATAAACAGAACAGAGTATATCTATCATTATAAGAATTAATTATATTAATAAAATATGTGCAAAAATGTTTCAGCTAGATCAGGGCCAAAATGGTACATCATAACAGTTGAAATTAATGTTATTAACCTACAGATAATTTGAAAAATAGGACATTATTTATATTAGCAGTCTGTGATTTACAGGAAGACTGCTCTATTCATATGTATTAGGGCCAGCAGTTGTTATGAAAATATTATTTTTAACCTGTGTTATTGGAGCATGCCTTTGTATAGGAACACAGAAATCCTTGCTGGGGGTGGGATGGTCCTGATGTGGGTTTATCAGGTAGTTTTATGACTACACACCAATCTAGTGTAATGTTGTGTTATTCAGAAAGTTGAGCTGGTGCCAGGGTCAGAGCTTTATGACATATGGAAGGAGCCAAAAATCCCAATCTACCTCCAGTTTTATGTGTTTAATCTGACAAACCCTGACGAGGTGATGCAGGGTAAAAAACCAGTGGTACAGCAGCATGGCCCGTACACGTACCACGAACGTCGTGAAAAAGTCAATATCAGCAGACATGAGAATGGCACGCTGAGCTACCACGAGATCAAAACTTACCTGTTTGACAGGAATATGTCAGTAGGATGGGACACAGAGAAGTTTACAACGTGTAATTTAGTGTTAGCAGTAAGTCTTCTGTTCATAAAACAATTTTTATACAGTAGAACCTGTCAGGGAGACCACCTGTCTAATAAGATCACATTAAGTGAACTGAAATGTTTCACATTGGTTATAACTAGCCTGTCTAATAAGACCACCTGGGAATTAAGACCACTTTTGGCCAGTACCTTGGGTGGTCTCTTAACACAGGTTTCGCTGTATTGTTATGTTAAATACATGTAGATTATAAATACAGAAATCTGTGGTTGTTATGGATATTTTTCATTATGACAAGTAGTATTTCAGTTAGGTAATTTTCAGTTGTGGTACATTCATAAGATTTTTTTATTAATTGTGAATCTGAACAAGCTTTCAATAATTTTTGTAAAAATCTGTTGTAATTTTATAATTTTATTTAATTTCACTCTCAAGTGAAAAATCACTTCACCTAGCAGTCTTTCAATCTGATTATTACATCAGTTGTCTCCCAGGAAGTAAAATATGCCTTTGGCCAAAGCTAATAATTAATATTAAGTAACATAGTTTACTGACATGACTTTTTAATTTTGGAGTATTAAGCAAATATATATATTCGTTAAAAGCAGGCTTGGGTCAAGTACAGGGGGTCAAGTACTTCAGCTTTTGACAAGTACAAGTCCAAGTACAAGTACAGAATTTATTAGGTGTACTTGAGTACAGGTACAAATACAGGAGTCTGTACTTAGGTATACAAGTACAAGTACTGTTATCATTTAATTCATTAAGATAAAGAAAAACACACTGAATGTTGTTTTATCATGTATAATAAACATTGTATATACCTGGATTATACTCTGGGAATAAAACAGGTAGCAGAATTTGGATTTTGTGAGAAAATTCTGAAGTTTTAAAGATCAAGTACTGCACTTGGTTAAAAGTGCTTAGTACAAGTACAGGGCAGTTACTTGAATATTAGTACTTAAGTACAAGTACCTAGTACGAGTACATTTATTTGACCCAAGCCTTGTTAAAAGCTGTTTTATGGATCAAACAGGCTGATTGGTTGTAGTTTTTCCTTTGTGTCTGTTGTAGTTCCAGTCAGCCTGAGTAATCTTAAATTCTTCAAGAGAAATTCCTTTGGTGGTTTAGGAGATGAAGGTACTGGAACTTAACTTGTGAAATTAATTTTCATATCTCTTAAAATCTCTTTTCAGGCCATAGTTGATGCTTATTACAGCTTGCCAATTCTCAAGCAACTTGGTCTGAAAGCAATAATAAAATTGATGAAACCCCAGATGTTTGTACAGCTGTCTGTATGGGATATTGTGTGGGGTTATAAGGACCCAGTGCTTGCCAAGCTCTACCCATGGTTTGTGGACACAGACATAATTGGAATAATGTCAGGGGTAAGATCATATGATTTTACACAAGTCCTATCTGTTGATACTCTCATACTGATGTTAACAAGAGAGTCCTACCTGTTGATACTCTCATACTGATGTTAACAAGAGAGTCCTACCTGTTGATACTCCCATACTGATGTTAACAAGAGAGTCCTACCTGTTGATACTCTCATACTGATGTTGATAAGACAGTCCTACCTGTTGATACTCCCATACTGATGTTAACAAGAGAGTCCTACCTGTTGATACTCTCATACTGATGTTGATATGACAGTCTTTCCTGTTGATACTCTGATGCTGATGTTGATCAAAATGACTGATGCATGGTATTTTTAGTCCAAGCTAGAAGTGCTTTGCTAGTTTTGTGATAGTAAATCATTCCTAGCATGAACTTAAGTTCATCTTAAGTACAATCACCTGTGCATCAACAGCTGTTATCAACAGATATAGGGGTTCCAGCTGTGACTTAGGATTATAATGCTCAGAGAACAATATTGATTCAGTGTAACTTATGTCAGCTTTTAGAAGAGACCCCATATAGTGGAATCCTACCATGTGACAGTAATATATCCAGGTAACTTAGAATACAAGATTTATTCCATGCCAATACAGGAATTTGCTTTGCAGGTGAAGAGTTAAAACAAAGACAAAGTACATTGCAGTAAGAATGAAAAATAAAGAAATGAAGTAGTTATATTTTATTTTGATTTACAAGTTCCTTAACACTCTCATGTCACAAATAAACATATATAAAGAATACTGAAACATGAAAAAGGTGTGCGTGATGATATCTCACTGGTCACCACTGTGTCACAACCAACAAATTACAACCACTTTAGTCATTCCCAAAGGTTGTAGTAACTGTTGGAATCCACTGTATATCATGGGTGTAATGAATTTCAATTTCCATGTTTCCTGTTAGCAGTACACATATCAATACCTGTTTACTATGTCGATTCATTTGCCTGTTTGGTACCGGTATAACTGTCAGATGACAGTGAATATTTTAATTTTATCCTTCTTTTTACAGAAGAATGCATCCGCAAGTGCAGAATTTACCATTAATACAGGAGAGTCTGATATATCAAGGCTGGGAGTCATAGAGCATTACAGAGGATCAAGGTCAGGGTCATGGACATTTGGTTCTATGTTAAACTGGCTGAGGTATAAATGGCTGAATTGAAAATAAAAGCAGAAAATGGGAATAAATTTCAAATTTGGAAATTGAAAGCTCCAATATACCACTCTTACTTCATCCATCAACCCCATCTAAGATATATTAGTCTACTTTAGTCCCCAACCAATATTTGCCAATAATATTATAGAACATTATATGAGATTTGTGAGAAGGAATTTCATATTCTTGACTTTTAAGGCTTGTCTTGTTCAATATCTACTCATTCACTACTCCCCAAGAATGCAACATCTGCTCACTCACTTTAGGCAGTACATGTTTATGAGCTACAGTGTAACCTACTTCTACCCATGAAGCTTAACAAGTACCCACATTAACACAGCATGGCTCCTTCAAAGCCATGACAGTGGGGATCAGTGAGGGTGTATTACAAAACAATCTTAACACATCAGTGAACAGTTTATAAAATGCAAATACTTGTTTAATTGAATTAAAATAGTATTATGGTATGGATTTAAATGTGTAAAAATATAAGCACAAACATAACATGCTGCAAGCATGCAGAACACCTTTAATCCTTCTTAACTAATTTTACTGGTACATGCAGTTTGATCCTGAAAGTTTGAAACTGAAAATTAAAAATTAAATTTAATTTTATAGCCAGTTACTTTCAGTGGTCTTTTATATATTTACCAAAGATATTATCTGCCCTTAAAGAAAAATGAAAAAAAACCAGCATAATCATACAGCTAATTGGTAAGGACATGGTGGGAAAAAATATGAGAAGTGTATACTAGTGGAATGGTATCTTTATAAACTATCTTTGCCTTTACAGCTCTTTGTCCTACTGGACCAGTGCTCAGGCCAACATGATTAATGGAACAGGTAAGTTTATAATCTCAGTGTGTCAATGTGCTAATATTAAGTGTGTGATAGTCAACAGGGAAAGCTAGTGCCTCCCCATTCATGTGTCCTGGTTAGTGGTAGGAGTTTGTTTTAAAACCATAATCGATGATTGAAAAATAAAAACAAACGATGATCAATTATTAATCAATTATTTAATGTACTTTCTATATTATCTTGATATCTGATGTATAATAGCACCTAAAATATTTACCCCACTTCTGTTATACAGTGTAACCTGTACATCGATGCTAATAATGAAACCATGCATCAGTCCACCCACATCCAAAGTCGACTTGCCGTCAGACGATTGATCGCTGCACCATTTCCAGTTTTAATGTATTTCATTAATGTGTATTTGAATATCTCTGAGATGATTAGATTCTTTGCATGGGCATACATAATTGTTTTTAATTGATTATGCAAAAATGCAATCGACTTAATCGACTTTTAAAGAAAATTAATAACGCAATTAATATGTCTGTTGCCCCCAAATTTAACCTCTTCCTTCTTTTTGTATGTCCCGCCCCACAATAAAATTTCATAAAAATTTATTGAGAACATTTCTGATATTCTGTGAACAAGGAAGGTACCTTTAATGTTCATGGATCAGAGTCAGCAACTGACAGATTCTCCTTGTGCGATGATGTTAGCACTAATATATTTGGGTGAATGGACAGTGACATCATTATAATATTTTGTGGTCCTGACAAGCTGCTCTATGCTGTCTTGCATGGCCTTGGGGACTCTCTAGATTTTGGGCACCCTTGCAGTTTATTTTTTTTAGCGAACCTGTGAGCTTATGCGATGGTGTGACGTCGTCCGGCGTCAGTCGTCCGGCGTCTGTACGTTAACCTATACTATCTGGAAAACGGCAAGAGTTAGCAACACAAAATTTTATGCAAAAAATTAGTCATCTAAATAACTATATTGGATTTAGCTTATTTTTTGGCTAACTGCATTTTCTTAGATTTTATAGGGAAAAAGCTAAAAAACCTTTAAAAATCTTCTTCTCCGAAATGTTCAGCCAAATTGTCCAATATTTCACAGAAATGATCCCTGGAACAATCTTTCTCAAGTTTGTTTGAATGGTTTAAGTTCGGTGATTCTTGGCCGAGTTACAGGAAGTTGAACTTAGTCATCTGTCCAAAAAAGCATAGTAAAATTACAATCTCAGAAATGGCTGGAGCTATCATTACCAAATTTTATGCCAATGTTGCTCACATGAGTCATATCTGAAATTGAGGTATTGGTGGCGCCACCTGCATCGGCCTTTTGTGTACGGGGGTCATCAGTGCCCGTAATATACTGACGGCTACAAAAAACTTCTTCTCTGAAACCATATGGCCAAATTGTTTAATATCGCACAGAAATGATCCTAGGGTAGTGCTTTCTAAAGTTTGTTCAAATGGTCTCAGTTCAGTGATTTTTGGCTAAGTTATGGGAAGCTGAATTTAGTAATATTCCATAACAGCCCATTTTAGCTCAGTGGCTACAAAGATCATCTTCTCAAAAACCACTGGGCCAAATTCTTAAATCTCACACATTAATTATCCTTAGATGTTGATAATTCAAGTTTGTTTAAATGGTTTTGGTTCAGTGATTTTTGGCTGAGTTAGGAGAAGCTTAACTTAGCCATTTTGCTGTATTTCCCATATGAGTTGTAAACCTGTAAAACGTTTTTAGCTCAGCTGACTATAAGTCATCTGAGCTATAGTCATGGTCCATTGTCCGTCGTCCGTCCGTCTGTCTGTCCGTCTGTCCGTCCGTCTGTCTGTCTGTCTGTCCGTCTGGATGTCCGTCCGTAAGACTGGCACGTTTTGACACCGTTGGACCTACGAATCTGAATTTCGGCATATAGTTAGATGTCCCCATAATCTCCTACCATGCCAAAAATTGGGTCAATAGGACTTCGTTCCTTTGAGATATTAAGGAAAAACCTCAATTTTTTATTAGAAATCTATTTTCACACTTCAGGACTGCCTAATATCAAAACCACTCATCTGGTTTTCTTCATATTTACCATAAATATTCCTCTATATAGTTCCTATGTACATGCCAGATATTAAGTCAGTATTGTATAATTTAAAAAAGTTATGGGCCCAAACATAATGGACTTTGTAAAAAAATCAGGAAGATATTTGGTCACTTAAGACCAAAAGTGTTAAAGGTAGGGACTTTTTTCCAGTAATACAACTTTAATTAATCAAAATTTAATTGTATACCAAAAATTAGATCAAAATTTGTTAAATTTTTTTAAATATTGGCAAAAATATAAAATTGGTACCTTAAATTTTGCCCAACTTTGGCTATGGCACGTTTTTTTCCTGTAAGTACTGTGGATTTAATTTTCACACCATGTATACATAAGGGTTTAATCTGTTAAAATCTGAAATTTGAAAATAAAAGCTGCAAAATTAGGCTAGTTATTGAATTTTTTTGGAGGCTCTTGTTGTATTCCATTACATTGTCAAGCAGTCCACTTTGATGACTGTAGGTCATTCAGTGCACATCTCTATGCTCCCCAGGCTGTTGACATAATTTTAGATGTCCCCAAAATCTCCTACCATACCCAAAATTGGGTCATTAGAACTTCGTTCCTTCGAGATATTAAGGAAAAAAAACTGTTTTCCATAAAAAAAAGCCATTGTTACACTTCAAGGCTGCCTAATATCAAAACCACTGATCTGTTTTTGATTGTATTTAGTATTCACATTCTTTTATACATTTTCTATGAACATACCAAAAATTAGGTCAGTATTGGGTATTATTTTGAAGTTATGGGCCAAAACAAAATGCAATTTTTTAAAAAATCAGGAAATATATTTACTCACATGAGAATTGC
This sequence comes from Sipunculus nudus, assembly GCA_026874595.1. Lineage (NCBI taxonomy): Eukaryota > Metazoa > Annelida > Sipuncula > Golfingiida > Sipunculidae > Sipunculus > Sipunculus nudus. Next base: position 74,828,132 of record CM049316.1, read on the forward strand.
TGAACCTAGAGACCTTTTTTCAGGAATATAACTTTATTTAATCAAGATTCAATTGTTTACCCAAAATTAGATCTGAATTTTGCAAATTTTCAAGTCATAAATAAAAAATCAATACCTTAAATTTTGTCCAACTTTGGCACTGTTGATTTAATTTTCCCAGCATATATGCATAAGGATTTCATCTTTTAAAATCTGAACTTTCAAAAGAAATTGATTGGAATGAATAGTTTTTATTCATGTTTTCATACACCATGTCAAGTGTTGTTTACATCTAGCCCACCTAGTAGTACAGCCTTCACTTGCATTATGTAACCCACCCCAGGCAGCTTACCTTGGCCCAGCTTGGCCACTACTAGCAGGCTTCCCCTCGCCCTGCACTCATCCCCCCCCCCCCCCCCAGCTGGTGCATAAACTAGATGAATGTTATAATTTTTCTGTATTTTATTTTATTCTTGGACATGCTACATTTTAGATTTTGTATTGAACCACCAGGGTTACAATGATTAAAATGTACATTTAATTGTGTCCACAAAGTGGTGTATTGCTGTGAAAGTGTGGATGTTCATGAGACAAGTAATTCCTTACTTCAGAAGAGTAAAAACTTCACCAGGTGTGAAATTGACTATTAATTCCAGTAATTAATTAAAACTGGGATAGTAATTAGCACAATGATATTGTTTGTCCCTCATCTAACCAACAGTGTGTATACTTTATTTGAAAAGATGTTTTATTTTATCAAATTTACTTTTATTTTATTTTGGTGAATAAAATTAAGCATGTCCTGAAAACTCCAATATGCAACACTTTTTAATAGTGATTCAAGGAATACTCTTGTAGATGCCATGTTGTGGCATTATTTTCTTTTAAAATCAGTTTAAACATTTATGATTTAAAAATAATCAAATATATGTGTATGCATAATATGACCCAATGTTTTTTACTCTGTATATATAATGATTGCAACTTTTGCAACAATTCTAATATTTTTAACTTATATTTTCAGGTTTTTTAATTAAAAATTTATAAACCTGAAAATAAAAAAAACGATTCAGATAAAAACTTCTTAATCGAAAAAGTGGATCTGCTTAAAAAAATAGGATTATATATAAACTTAAATGCATTATTCTCTTGAAAGTGTAATAAAGGTATTAGTCCATTCTGTCCACTTACCTGTCCATCTGTAAATTTCCGTATGCAACACAGTATCTCAAAACTTTTACTGTTTTTCTTCATGACAGTCTTGTCAGAGTATTAGTTTGCAATCATATATTTAGAACTTTACTATAACCAAGTAGGAGGCACCCTTTCCTCTTAGCTTTTCATATTCTTATATAAATGAAAAACATTACAATAGAATATTTCTACATCCACCTTCGTGCTGCCCTCACTTTTCCCTTCTCCGAACCCCATCCCAAAGTCAGCCTCAGTAAGCAAGAACAAGATGAATCAGATATATTCATACTTTAATATTTTGTATAACTATTCGTCCATAGGTACCTATGTACATGCCAGAAATTATGTCAATATTGTGTAATATGTAGACATAGTGGGCATCACAATAATGTACCTTGTCAAGACTTAAGAGATATTGTGTCATACAGTCACATATTCATAAATCACTTCATCAGCATAGTTAATCATAACATCATATCTGTCAAATTGAACGCTTGCAGACTACCATACACTTTAGATCCTTCAAGAAATAGCCTTATCATCATTCTACTACTGCTTATTACTGCTGTCATTGCATTCATATTTGCTCAAATATATCACAATTTTCAACCCCTCCTAAATAAATAAAAAATAAACCACTTTATTTGACTCTATTAATCCATCAGTCAGGTAATTTCATTTATCATTTACTCACATATTACATTACATTCCTTTATAATAGCCCAACATGTACATGATATTCATAAGCTTTATCGACTCGATATAGTATCACAGTGGAGAAATATTTATAGTCAAATCACGATCAGCTGAGCGCCGTGACCCATGGGTCCCTTGTTTGATTGAGGCAAATTTGTTTAATATTTTACAAGAATAATCCCCTGAATAATTCTTATTATAATTGTCTTTTATGGTTCCAAAGAATGAATTTTAGCTGAATTATAAAGATTGAATTGAGCCATTTTACCATATATGTAAGCTGTGTGAAGCAAATACATCTAGCCTGGCACCTGTTTATCAGCATCCATTACATCATGCCTCTAGACATTTAGATTTCAGGTTATCAATGGTTAATATTGACAAGAATGTTTTTAAAAGCTTTTAAAAAATGTAGATATATGATTTTAAATGTTCCTCATGCCAGGCAATGTTTACAATCACAGGTATACAGCTCTCTGTGGATATATATAAAGATGGCTGTAAATGATTATAAATAATAGGTATCCATACTCAACTTAATTCAAGATTTTGCTATCAGTGAGATGTATCTGTATTATAATTTTGCATTCATTATACATCTGTAGTAATTTTTAGTGAACCTGTGAGCTAATGCAATGGTGTGGCAGAGTCCACCGTCTGTACATTGGTTTGCATTTGATGAATTTTAGTGGAGTTACATGAATTTGAACAGTCATTTGGCCAAGTAAGCATACTGACTATCTCAGAAATGACAGAAGCTAGCATTACCAAGTATTGTGCAAATGTTGGTCACATGACTCATATTTGAAGTTGCAGATTTTGTGGTGCCACCTACATTGACCGTTTTTTTATGGGCAGAATCCTCATATTGTAGCCTCTTTCAGCTTAAAATGTTTATGATGAAACTGTCAAGTTGAATCGTTCAATTTTTCAAAAGAATTATCCTATAACATGGTTCTTTCAATCATATCAGAAAAGCTTTTGTTGGTCTTATGGCCATTATTATGTCTATTTCAAACTGAGGACTGCAAAACTGTTCTTCTACAAAATTATTGTTTCAATTATAACTTCTGTAACATTGCACAAAAATTATTCTTAGGTGGCCTTTGTTCAAGTTTACTTGAATGATTTTTGGCAGAATATTTGGACCTTTATACAAGAAAGAACTGCATCTTTTATTATTCTAAAAATTTTGATAAAAAGTTTATGAATAAGTCAGTTTGAAAAAAAGGCATTTTAGCCAAAGTCTTTCAGTATGTGTAAACAGATTCACCAACACTCCAAGATTGTGTCTGTATCTTTAAATAGGTTGAGAAACTGCCAACTGTTTCAGATTTGGCAACAGATCAAGAGTTCATTCAGTGCAGCCAGATTTAGGTCAAGAGTTCAATCAGTGCAGCCAAGCACAAGGCATGTGATCACCTCATGGGTGACATGTGATCGCCTCATGGGAGACATGTGAACACCTCATGGGCACCATGTGATCACCTCATGGGTGTCATGCCCCTCAGGGCAGGGCCCCTGCATGAGCTTATGCAATGGTGTGGCTACTATTTCAGACTTGGCAACAGGCTAGAGGTCAGTCTCGATCTATTTATAGCTTTGACAGACTGCCAACTGTATCAGATTAGGCAACAGGTCAAGAGTTCACTTAGTGCAGCCAGGTATGGGTCAGGAGTTCACTCAGTGCATTAGCTGCATTCTATTTATAGTGTTTGCAGACTGCCTACTGCATCAGATTTGGCACCAAAGTTCAGCCTTGCTCTATTTATAGCTTTGGCAGACTGCCAACTGTGTCAGATTATGCAACAGGTCAAGAGTTCACTCAGTCTAGCCAGGTGCAGGTCATGAGTTCACTCAGTGCAGTAGCTTGAGGCAGCAATTTGTCACAGGTGACTCTGGGGCAACTGCCTTACTCACCTTAGCCTTGTCAGCCCAGTGCATCAAACTCTGGGGAAGTGTGATGTATTGGACTGATATATTGACCTGTTTATGCGTCTTTGATGGTAATCTCATTTACAAGACAGGTGGTGCCACGTACATTGACTTTTGCACAGTGTATGTGCCTGCTTATTTCTACAGAGGAATTTGATATATCAGCCTGAAATTGGGCATATTTTTACATATCAAATAGCTTTGTCGTATACAAGACTGGTAGTGCCACCTACAATAATTTTTGCACCATGTGTGTCCCTGCTTATTTCTCAGGAGGGGTTTGATATATCAGTCTGAAAATTGGCATATGTGTATATCTCTGATAGCTTCGTTGTGTACAAAACTGCATGGTGGTGCCAGCTACAATCATTTTTGTGTTGTGTGCACCCATGCCAGAATTTCAACAGAGATGTTTGTGTAGTTGTTTCTTATTCAAAATATTTAGTACTTGCATTGTTCATATACATGAAAAGTAATGGTCCAGCATTGAAGCATTATACCTGATGTCTTTCCCAATGCACAGGTTCGCATTAGGCCTGTAGGCCTTGTTAATTATAAAAAGCATTTAAAGAGTCCATATTTATGCATCAAATTAAACACCTTTAGCTGAAAACTAAAGTGAAAACATTGTACCAAGTGATTGGAATAGATGATAAAACAGGGAGGATAACAAAGATACTCATTTTTCTTGAAAAGATAAAAAAGTGGCGGATAAAAGGATTGCAGATGTTAAGACTTTTTCCTGAATATAAAAATCTCAGCATGGTAAAGGATTAATCTTATTTCAGTTCGATGTATCTTTGAGCACTGTTTACAGTTTATGTATATCCTTTTTTTCCAGATGGTACTGTCTGTCCACCTTTTGTTACCAAAGACAGGGTTTTATACATGTTTTCTACTGATATATGCAGGTAGGTTATTACTTTTTTTTATAAAAAACTAATAATATGATGGTTTTGTACTCATATATTACACACACACACACATATATATGTGTATATATATGTGTGTGCGTTTATTGTGATATGGATCTACCTGACTATTATATTTTGAACTTGAAAAGTAATATAACTAATACTTAGCAAGGAAAATGGTGAAAATTATTTGAGATTTTGAGGTTTATAGTAGAGGTTGCCTTTCCGATATGAAATTAAAAAAATTACATTTAATAGAGAATAATTTAATCTCTTTTCATTCACACATTATATAAAATGATAAACACAATAAATTAATATGATTTGAAATAACTGTTCGAAAACTGTTGTCTGGTATCAGTGAAAGAAAAAAAATTGTAAATAATTCTAGACTACCCCTGTATCTACACTAAATTAATTTATTTAGAGGGGGAGGGGTTCATAGTAGTGTTACATGTTTCAAACAACTTAAGTATGATGACTTTGATTCTAGGTCTGTGTATGGAACATACCAGGGGGTGCTGACTAACCCTGAGGGCATCCTGTTATTGAGGTTATGATGATTTGATTCTAGGTCTGATTATGGTACATACCAGGGGGTGCTGACTAACCCTGAGGGCATCCTGTTATTGAGGTTATGATAATTTGATTCTAGGTCTGTGAATGGTACATACCAGGGGGTGCTGACTAACCCTTAGGGCATCCTGTTATTGAGGTTATGATGATTTAATTCTAGGTCTGTGTATGGTACATACCAGGGGGTGCTGACTAACCCTGAGGGCATCCTGTTATTGAGGTTATAATGATTTTGATTCTAGGTCTGTGTATGGTACATACCAGGGGGTGCTGACTTACCCTGAGGGCATCCTGTTATTGAGGTTATGATGATTTGATTCTAGGTCTGTGTATGGTACATACCAGGGGGTGCTGACTTACCCTGAGGGCATCCTGTTATTGAGGTTATGATGAATTTGATTCTAGGTCTGTGTATGGTACATACCAGGGGGTGCTGACTAACCCTGAGGGCATCCTGTTATTGAGGTTATAATGATTTTGATTCTAGGTCTGTGTATGGAACATACCAGGGGGTGCTGACTTACCCTGAGGGCATCCTGTTATTGAGGTTATGATGATTTTGATTTTAGGTCTGTGTATGGTACATACCAGGGGTGCTGACTAACCCTGAGGGCATCCTGTTATTGAGGTTATGATGATTTTGATTGTAGGTCTGTGTATGGTACATACCAGGGGGTGCTGAATAACCCTGAGATCATCCTGTTATTGAGGTTATGATGATTTTGATTGTAGGTCTGTGTATGGTATATACCAGGGGGTGCTGAATAACCCTGATATCATCCTGTTATTGAGGTTATGATGATTTTGATTGTAGGTCTGTGTATGGTACATACCAGGGGTGCTGAATAACCCTGAGATCATCCTGTTATTGAGGTTATGATGATTTTGATTGTAGGTCTGTGTATGGTACATACCAGGGGGTGCTGAATAACCCTGAGATCATCCTGTTATTGAGGTTATGATGATTTTGATTGTAGGTCTGTGTATGGTACATACCAGGGGGTGTTGACTAACCCTGAGGGCATCCTGTTATTGAGGTTATGATGATTTTGATTGTAGGTCTGTGTATGGTACATACCAGGGGGTGCTGAATAACCCTGAGATCATCCTGTTATTGAGGTTATGATGATTTTGATTGTAGGTCTGTGTATGGTACATACCAGGGGGTGCTGAATAACCCTGATATCATCCTGTTATTGAGGTTATGATGATTTTGATTGTAGGTCTGTGTATGGTACATACCAGGGGTGCTGAATAACCCTGAGATCATCCTGTTATTGAGGTTATGATGATTTTGATTGTAGGTCTGTGTATGGTACATACCAGGGGGTGCTGAATAACCCTGAGATCATCCTGTTATTGAGGTTATGATGATTTTGATTGTAGGTCTGTGTATGGTACATACCAGGGGGTGTTGACTAACCCTGAGGGCATCCTGTTATTGAGGTTATGATGTTTCGATTGTAGGTCTGTGTATTGTACATACCAAGGGGTGCTGACTAACTCTGAGATTATCCTGTTATTGAGGTTATGATGATTTTGATTCTAGGTCTGTGAATGGTACATACCAGGGGGTGCTGACTTACCCTGAGGGCATCCTGTTATTGAGGTTATGATGAATTTGATTCTAGGTCTGTGTATGGTACATACCAGGGGGTGCTGACTAACCCTGAGGGCATCCTGTTATTGAGGTTATAATGATTTTGATTCTAGGTCTGTGTATGGAACATACCAGGGGGTGCTGACTTACCCTGAGGGCATCCTGTTATTGAGGTTATGATGATTTTGATTTTAGGTCTGTGTATGGAACATACCAGGGGGTGCTGACTTACCCTGAGGGCATCCTGTTATTGAGGTTATGATGATTTTGATTTTAGGTCTGTGTATGGTACATACCAGGGGTGCTGACTAACCCTGAGGGCATCCTGTTATTGAGGTTATGATGATTTTGATTGTAGGTCTGTGTATGGTACATACCAGGGGGTGCTGAATAACCCTGAGATCATCCTGTTATTGAGGTTATGATGATTTTGATTGTAGGTCTGTGTATGGTATATACCAGGGGGTGCTGAATAACCCTGATATCATCCTGTTATTGAGGTTATGATGATTTTGATTGTAGGTCTGTGTATGGTACATACCAGGGGTGCTGAATAACCCTGAGATCATCCTGTTATTGAGGTTATGATGATTTTGATTGTAGGTCTGTGTATGGTACATACCAGGGGGTGCTGAATAACCCTGAGATCATCCTGTTATTGAGGTTATGATGATTTTGATTCTAGGTCTGTGTATGGTACATACCAGGGGGTGCTGACTAACCCTGAGGGCATCCTGTTATTGAGGTTATAATGATTTTGATTCTAGGTCTGTGTATGGAACATACCAGGGGGTGCTGACTTACCCTGAGGGCATCCTGTTATTGAGGTTATGATGATTTTGATTTTAGGTCTGTGTATGGAACATACCAGGGGGTGCTGACTTACCCTGAGGGCATCCTGTTATTGAGGTTATGATGATTTTGATTTTAGGTCTGTGTATGGTACATACCAGGGGTGCTGACTAACCCTGAGGGCATCCTGTTATTGAGGTTATGATGATTTTGATTGTAGGTCTGTGTATGGTACATACCAGGGGGTGCTGAATAACCCTGAGATCATCCTGTTATTGAGGTTATGATGATTTTGATTGTAGGTCTGTGTATGGTACATACCAGGGGGTGCTGAATAACCCTGAGATCATCCTGTTATTGAGGTTATGATGATTTTGATTGTAGGTCTGTGTATGGTACATACCAGGGGTGCTGAATAACCCTGAGATCATCCTGTTATTGAGGTTATGATGATTTTGATTGTAGGTCTGTGTATGGTACATACCAGGGGGTGCTGAATAACCCTGAGATCATCCTGTTATTGAGGTTATGATGATTTTGATTGTAGGTCTGTGTATGGTACATACCAGGGGGTGTTGACTAACCCTGAGGGCATCCTGTTATTGAGGTTATGATGTTTCGATTGTAGGTCTGTGTATTGTACATACCAAGGGGTGCTGACTAACCCTGAGATTATCCTGTTATTGAGGTTATGATGATTTTGATTCTAGGTCTGTGAATGGTACATACCAGGGGGTGTTGACTTACCCTGAGGGCATCCTGTTATTGAGGTTATGATGATTTTGATTGTAGGTCTGTGTATGGTACATACCAGGGGGTGCTTAATAACCCTGAGGGCATCCTGTTATTGAGGTTATGATGATTTTGATTCTAGGTCTGTGTATGGTACATACCAGGGGGTGCTGACTTACCCTGAGGGCATCCTGTTATTGAGGTTATGATGATTTTGTTTCTAGTTTTGTGTATGGTACATACCAGGGGGTGTTGACTAACCCTGAGGGCATCCTGTTATTGAGGTTATGATGTTTCGATTGTAGGTCTGTGTATTGTACATACCAAGGGGTGCTGACTAACCCTGAGATCATCCTGTTATTGAGGTTATGATGATTTTGATTCTAGGTCTGTGTATGGTACATACCAGGGGGTGCTGACTACCCCTGAGGGCATCCCATTGTGGAGGTTCAGGGCACCAGAATCAGCGCTGGCCAATGCTACTGTTAACCCTGCTAATGCTGGCTTCTGTACCCCGCGAGGAAACTGCATGGGGTCAGGGGTACTCAATATCAGTGTCTGCCAGACAGGTGAGGACATGATCATGGTATATTGTTCATCATTGTCATCATTATTATCATCCCCACCCACCTTATAATCACTAGCACCATTCTCATCAGCATCATCATCATTATCATTCCCTTACCATCACTAACATTATCATCATATCTATCACCATCATCACTACCACCATCATCATCATCCTCTCAAGCATTTTGAATTATAACAGTGCCATCTTCATTGTTATAATGATCCCAATTATCAGAGCTGTCCTACTTGTCATCAGGTATAAACCATTATCACCATCACCACCACAGTAAACATTCTCAGCCTCATCAATAGCATCCTCCTATAGATATCAGTAAATAGATAAATAACCTAACCATCATCATCACCAGCTCAGTGTTTATGATACATATAAAGGTGTGTCACCGTTATCATGGTTCTGAGTGTCAGAATCAACAATTATTCTAATGTCCAAATTGCCAAATTTGGGAATTACTGACCCCTATTATTCCATAGTATTCAGGTTTATTGTATTTTTAGACTAAATGAACAATTTCCTTAAAGAAATAAAGGTACAGTGTTGCTTTACCAGAAAGCGGCCGTGATGTTTAAACTATCCTGGCTAGAGGTATAGCACAAATCTGATAAACCTTTAAGTCGCACGAATATTTCTGTAATATATAGGTTTGTATTTGTAACTCCAGCAGTATTTCTCACAGACTTGTTTATTTAGTAAGGCCATATAACCCCAACTAAAATTTAACACAGGTACATACACTTTGGTGAGCATGTTGATCACAAGGGTTTCAAGTTCTCACAAAATGGAAAATTTAGCAAAAATATAAATAAAACCTTGATGAGTTAGATATCACATATCCACTCATTAACTTGCACCTTGAGTCTTTGTCAAGTAATTATATATAGTTATGAATATACTCTTTCGGTTACTGTATTGTGAAATCAGGAAAATTAAACCCTCATAAAACATTGAAAAGTGTAAATCACAAGATTTTTACCTTGATAAATTATGAAATTAAACCATGTATTACTGAGTGCATTTCATGGTAATATACATAAAATAAATTGTTGTCATTTTGTATGCATACCCTGTGTACTAGTAGTATGATTTGTACATGTTTGTTGTATCATCATTATCTTATTTACAGTTGATACCCTTCCTGTGCCTGTTATTACGTCGTTCCCTCACTTCTTTATGGCTGATGATGAATATGTAAACGCCATCATAGGAATGGATCCAGACTCTGGTTTATATACAACAGATATAGATATTGAACCTGTGAGTAATAGTTTTTATGCCCCCGCCACAAAGTGGGCGGGGCATATAGTTTTACCCATGTCCGTCATTCCGTCAATCCGAAATCAAACAGTTGTACGGACTTTTTTTCGCATTGCCTGCAAATATTGGCCTGATTTTTGGTGTGTGGGCAGATAATGACCAGTTACAAATCGAATTTGCGTTTCGTCCCGGTTGACCTACTTTTGACCGTTTTACGGCTCCTAAACTTAGAAAATTTCATAAAAAATAGAAATTTTTTATGACAAATACACATGTACGGACTTTTTTCGCAATGCCTGCAGATATTGGCCTGATTTTTGGTGTGTGGGCAGATAATGACCAGTTACAGATCGAGTTTGTGTTTCATCCCGGTTGACCTACTTTTGACTATTTTACGGCTCCTAAACTTAGAAAATTTCATGAAAAATAGAAATTTTCATGACAAATACACATGTACAGACTTTTTTTTGCAGTGCCTGCAGATATTGGCCTGATTTTTGGTGTGTGGGCAGATAATGACCAGTTACAGATCAAGTTTGCGTTTCGTCCCGGTTGACCTACTTTTGAAAGTTTTACGGCTCCTAAACTTAGAAAATTTCATGAAAAATAGAAATTTTCATGACAAATACACATGTACAGACTTTTTTTTGCAGTGCCTGCAGATATTGGCCTGATTTTTGGTGTGTGGGCAGATAATGACCAGTTACAGATCGAGTTTGTGTTTCGTCCCTGTTGACCTACTTTTGACCATTTTACGGCTCCTAAACTTAGAAAAATTCATGAAAAATAAAAATTTTCATGACAAATACACATGTACAGCAGTTTTTAGCCCTCAGCTCATAGGCTGATGGGCTATTGTCGTCACCCAAGCTGTCCGTCTGTCCATCTGTCTGTCCGTCCATCCGTCTGTTCCGCGTCTGTTAACTTTTACCTTGTGAGCGGGATATCTCTAAAAGGATTCACCGTTGGAATTTTTATTTCATCAGTGAAGATGTATATTGATAAAATCTCGGTCAAGTTCGAAGATGGGTGACCTTGACCCATTTTTCTACATTTTAGAGCTGATTATAGAAAAACACTCAGAAGTTTATATCTCAGGAACCATTGTGTGGATTTTCACAAAACTTACTATGATCATTGGGACTGATGGTCTGTATGTGCTGCACAATTTTGGTGGCGCCACCTGCAATTTCTGATTTTTAATGAAATTTTATCGGATTTTTTCAATTTTGGCCTTTTGTGCAGGATATCTCCAAAGGTATTCAACACAGGAACTTCATTTCTTCAGTGCTATTGCATTATATTTACAAAATCTTGGTCAAGTTCAAAGATGGGTGATCTTGACCTACTTTTCAAGGTCTCAGAGCTTAGTATAGAAAAAAACTTAGGAGCTTATTTCTCAGGAAGCATTTGATGGATTGTTATGAAACATGGTATATACCTCTCCAATTTAAATTTATAAATGATTATCAACTTTTGCTAATATTCTAGTTTCGCAATGCAATGCTTACAGATACTGGCCTAATGTTTGGTCTGTGGGCACATAATGACCACTTACAGATCGAGTTCGCGTTTCGTCCCAGTTAACCTATTTTTCACCATATGACAGATCCTGAACATAGAAAATTTCATGAAAGACAGAAATTTTCATGAAAAATGCACATATATAGACTTTTTTCACAATGTCTGCAGATACTGGCCTGATTTTTTGGTGTGTTGCTTGATAATGACCCTTTACAGATCGAGTTTGCATTTTGCCCTTGTTGACCTACTATTGACCATACAACACTTCCTGAACTTAAAAAATTTTACAAAATTTAACAAATGTTTCTAATTTGCCCCAGGCGGGGGCATTCGTGTCGTTCCGACACATCTCGTTTATTCATATGACATAATAATACAGTGATCTATATAACAGAAATAGACATTGTCAGCATCTAAGCTAACATCCATCATAGACTTCCTAATCAGTGGGCTTTTCAATCAGTCGTATGGCACAAATTGTGATCTAGTTCTGTGGATTTCCTTGAAATTTGGTATGCATATCTATTCCTGATAACTTAATCCATCGATAAATCAAGTTGTGTCATTTATACTATAGCTTATGTGAAATTTTAAAACTTACAAATGTAAGTCATATGGCAGGCATTACTCATACATGGTAGTGATTTAAACTGAATCGGACATGGCCGATTGCCAAGGGAGGCATTTGATTTAGGGGTTTTTTACAACTGTCAGGGTTTACTGTAATATAAAAACAACTGAATTTTATGCGGAGTTAAGACTATGGCAGAATTCACTTAGGATAAGTCATTCATAAGATGAGAAAAAAGTTAAGGCTAAACATTAAAAGAATTAATTAAAATTAAATGTGGTTATACAGTTAAATTTGTCACTTTTTTCAGAGTACTCTATGCTCTATGTCACAAGTTTTTACTTTAAATTAACATTGAATATGATTCATGTTTTGTTACCTTTATTTCAGAACACTGGATTGGTTATGGAGATCAGCAAAAGATTACAGATTAATGCATACCTGCAGAAATTCCCTGATTTCAGGTAAATATTATGATTTTCTGACAGTTTTTAGCTCAGTTGACTGAAAGTCATCTAATATTCATAAATTCATAGTTCCAGTATACTTGGACTTGAAACACAGATGCAACACAAACAAATTTTTACATTTTTCTTCCATTTAATGCATTATAGAAAAAAATAAAAATAAGATAATTGCTAGCATTATCACGGAGAAAATTTACAACGTACCTTCACTTACCCAACATCCATACCACCCTACCTCACTTAAACCCAATCTGAGCACCCAAACACTCTGAATACTGCCATCATATATTGTTTTGTGGAAACATTTGGGAGAGAGTCAAGATAATCTTTAAGTAGCTTGCACTCAGTCCCATTGATATATGTATTATGTGATAAAAATGTGCATATTCAGTATCACTAAAATATCTCAAACAAAAAATATGTACATGTGTATACTTTACATGTTGTAGTGGGACGGGCCAAATACCAACAATGGTGTATCCAATTCTGTGGCTGAACGAAGTAAGTGTTGTAGTTTGTTCCACTGGAGAGTATTCATTATACCTTGTCACCAGATGGCAGCATTTGAGAATATTTGGTATATTTGTTGGTATTACCAAAGGGGGGGGAGGTTATAAAAATACTGTACATCATGTTTTTGTGAAACTGCAATTGTTCTAATTTACTCATTAACATGGACTGACCTTTTACAAGCATGTTATTGTTAAACATATAACACCCACTCTCATTGGCCCTGTGCCAGAACCGGTGTAATAAGACCAACAAAGGTGGGTGTCACATGGTTACAATTTGGGAGCTGGATGCAAAATGTTATACCATGCTCTCATTGGTCTAATTACAATTCTTGGCTCTGTGCCCACCCTGGTGGTTGAACCCAGAGGACCATGCTATACATGTACAGCGGTTAAGACAAAAAGAAACTAGGACCACTGAAGTGTATGACGGTAACCACTGTGTAAGGAGCATAGGTATTACTGACAATAGAGAGTTTCAGATGTGGATATAGTCAGTGCCATCTGTCACCACGTGGCTGAACTAAAAGTGTTTTCCAGTGATATCAGCAGTTCTTTTTGTGTCTTAAGCCTGCTGCCCACTTGGTGATTTTGTTGTGACGCGATGCGACTAAAATCACAAGGGATCTGTGACTGGTTGCGGATTATAATCTCATGTGAATTGCAAGTGAGTGGACCTTGCCATGCGTCTTGCAACCACAAGTCGCAAACGATTGCAAACCTTGCAATTCCTAGGGACTGTTGCAAAATGAGCTTGTAGGTGTGATATATGGCCCTGCCCCAAATTAGCTTTTCCCTGTAAAGGAAGATGAATTGATGTTGATGTGGAATGAAACACCATATCTTTACAACCAGACTTCACCTGAATGTCCCAACTGAAACCATAAACTAAGGGCATGTGAAGTGATAGACATGGTATTTTGCTTATAAGCACCCCCCATCATAATTAAAAATTTGATACCAAAGCATGGCACAAATCATAAACATTGGACCTGGAATGTTCTACCCTAAATTCCAGGGAGGTCTATGAAAATCTCCTTGGAAATGTGTATTTATGTCTCTGTTACCCATATTTTCTGAGCTACGGGGCTTATAAATATAAGCACCCCTCAGAATAATTGAAAATTTGGTACCAAAGTAGGGCACAAACCATAACCTTTGGGCCAAGAATCTTCTTACTTGACATCCTGAGAGTTCCTCAGAAGGTCTCCCAAGAAACTTAAAATTGGGTCACAGTGAACTATATTCTCAGAGTTTTGGGGTATGTTTGAGCACCCTAGAAATAATGCTAAATACACTCAAATTGCCAGATTCCTCATGAAAGGCTGGTTGGTTTGTCATCAGATTTGTTGTGCTTATGGGTCTTGATGAACTTATACTAATATGCATGAACAATGATGCCACCTACATTACCTTAATTAGTTGTGTGTGCAAGGACATATTGTCAACATGTCATTCGGCTGAGCGTCATGACCCATGGGTCACTTGTTATAAATTATATCTGTACATGCACAAATTTATCATCTCCAAATCAAATAAACAATGTGACCTAGAGTCTGCGACTGCTCTCATGAAGGCCAGTTGCAAACAGTTGCAGACTATCAGGGACTGGTCACAGACTGTCGGCTACTGGTTGCTGACTGTCTGGGACTGGTCACCAATTGTCAGTTGCAAGCAGTCGCAGACAATCGCTGACTGTCTGCAACTGCTGGCAGACAAAAATCGCTAGTGGGCGGCAGGCTTCAGTGTGAATTTCACCATGGGTTTCCATTTGGCTCGTACGTATCTGTGTACCAAAAGTAACCATTCTTGACCTTGAGATATATTTATATGGAATCAGGGAGGATCAGCCTTTTCCCTGATGTTTTTAAATACAAAAATCAATGATTCACCACAATCACTGGACTGGATATTATTAAGGGTTAGTTGAGAAATTCCTGAGACTTTTTCTCGATGGAGCATGGAATTATGTTTGAGATATTTTAGTAACTGATGCCGGCTGTCTCAAACCAACCAGTCGGATGTGTAAACACTGAGATAACTGACTCTTACAATTCCCTAATATAAAAAAATTATACAATGACACAATTGCTAATCATAAAATGATACAACAATATACCAAATTTAAAAAAAAAACGGATTCAGTTTTACAGAGCCATTCAAAATTTAACAGAGATCATCCACCCCATGGGCGCTTCAAACTCAATTGGGACTCGCTCACATTTTGGCCTGAGCTTCCTGCAGTCCACAAAGTTTCTTCCTATTGAAAGCCATGAGGTCAAGTGAATAAGGGAATGTATATGATTACTGCAGGTCTATAAATTACTGAAATGTGACACTTATTGAGTTACTGTAAATAAAAAAAATTGCATAAAATAAATTGAAGTATAGATGGTAGAATTATTCTTATTGAATATGGAAAACTTTGTCTTAGTAAATGTAGAAAAAATTGGCTAATATAACTTAGATAAGAACTGCTGCCACCTGAAAGTCAGAGGAAGCAGAAAAGGAATAGCTCTCTGGTGAGTTTAGAACAATATTGAGTTTTTCATGTTTTCTTTTCCAGAGTGCACAGGTCACCAGGGACCTCGCTGATATGGTGAAGAATCAACTCTTGCTACCTAAAAGGATTGTAGGCATTGTGCAGTTCATCATCCTGGCACTAGGTGGCATTATCCTGGCTGGAGCAGTCATGCTGGGAATCAGGACATATTATAAGGTGAGTGACCCAGGATGCTGAGGGAGAGCATCTCAGTGCTCTGTACTGTGGTTATAGGTTTAAGGGAAATTTCATTCAGATTTGGAGTTTTGTAAGAACTG
Source organism: Sipunculus nudus (assembly GCA_026874595.1). NCBI lineage: Eukaryota > Metazoa > Annelida > Sipuncula > Golfingiida > Sipunculidae > Sipunculus > Sipunculus nudus. The sequence continues at coordinate 74,844,287 of CM049316.1, forward strand.
AATTGCAAGGGGTGCCATGGTATGAACTGCATTGGTCCTCTCTAGATATGGAGATCATGATTCAAATTACACTTTACAAAATACTTGTTTAATATTATGTACCATATTTAAAGAAAAAAAGTTCTTGAGTTTAAGATGGCCTCAGTGAGAAACAGATTTCTTCTATAATAATGTGAGCACATTCAGTTACCTCAAATTACACATTAGCAAAAATTGGAAATAAGAAATTTATATTAAAAATGACATTTGTATTATTGGTACATATTATGGTTAGTTATATAGATTTATCATGCCTTACTTAAGAGATATGTTGGCTATATAGTTTGTTATACCTTGCCAGAGATATGATTGTAAAATAAAGCAGATTTATTATTCAGATAAAGTACCATGGTGCCTTAGATATGTTTATATTTACTTTCATTAAAGCTGTAGGTCGTTATAAACTACTTTGTCATAGAGAATGCTGTAGCATTCTAATATATAATACTCTCATAACATGATGAATATCACAGCTGTTTTTATTAACGAAATAAACTGCTGTTAATACTGAGGCATCACAATATAAACCTTTATTACCAATAGCCTAGTATTTCATAAAGTGGTCTGCCTTCAACATTTTATCATATGCACCAAAGTTACAATCTTCCAAATTCAGGGAAGATAGACCCAGATAAAGGAAGCATTAAAAAGTATACCTTAAGAACCACATACTATTGTGGATAATACTCTGTGTCCTAAATGTAGTTATGGAAAATTTGTCTTAATATATAAGACAAAATACAGTGACAAAGTGACAAACACAAAATGCCGTGATATTCACTTATTAAATATTTTTATGCTGGTTTATTCCAAAAAGAATGAACATAATAAAGAAAATACATACAAGCAAATACACACAAATGTACATACATTTTGTTTCTCCGAATGAAGCAGTCTGTCAACATTAATATATCAAATACAATAAAACACATTAATATCATACTCCCATGTGTATTTCTGCCACATAATAAAGAGAATGCACAGATGCTCTCACTTTCCAGTCTGTCCAGTTACATTTTAAACTCTTCCAGATACTTTGAATTTTTACTTTACAATTTAACTCAGTTGAATGCGGTTTGTTGGTGCTGTTTGCTGTTGTTCAGGTATCTAAAGGATATGCTTAATAAAATCAGTATTTTTAATTCATATAAACTGATGCAGCAATGTTTGAAAGCCATAACCTAATGGCCTTTTGAGCAGTGAAAATTACTTGAAAGTCACCCTATTCAATTAATTGTATTCACCTCTCTTATTATTCCAGGTATAATTTAGATTTTTGTCTTTTTCAGGTTAAGGATAAAGACGGTAGAACATCTAAACATGTAAAACATGAATCCCAGTCACCACCAGGTGTCACCAGTGATGACACAGCACCTCTAATAAAAGAGGAGGAAAAAGATTAATATCCTGAATTGTCACGTCCTGACCTAGAAACATGGTGCCTTTTTATCATATGAAGTCATGCAAATTTTCATTGTTCATCTTAATTTTTACATATTTACCATTGCCTTGCAGATAATTAGTAATAATTGAAAGTTAGGCATTACAACTCAGGAAATCAGATCACTGATAGTCATGTACACATTGTAATTAGATATACCTCTCAGGTAAGCCAGATGAGACAATCTTGTGACAAGTTTTTGCATGAATTTTTGAGTTTGGTTGTTCACCTGTTGTTTTGTTCACACTTTTCACTCAGTGCCCCAGAGATTTTCCCCAGTGTATAGAACAATTATAGAGGAGGCTGGCTTACATTAGAAGGTGAATTTGAATATATTTTTAAAGAGGGATATGAAATGCATTCTCTAATTGCAAAAAAAAATCAGCTGTACTCATCACATGCATGTTCTTTCATCTGATTTAGTTCATATGCTCTAGGAAACCTTGTATCTGTATTTTTAGTCATGACAGTTCAGCCTGAACACCATTTTCATAACCTGTGGCATAGAGGATAAGTGGCTTCATTATCACGTCATCATTTTCAACGATATTTTGTTGTTTTCAAGTGTGTTTGTATGAGCAATGACGTACCTGATTGCGAGGTGCTGCCGTGTGTGTAAACAACAGATTACTTTTGTCCTACACAGACATAGCTTCCATACCTTCCATTATTTGGCCTGGTGAGCACCTAGGGCCCAAAAAGGTTGAGTGAAGGGATAATTTCTTAGATTTCAAGCGTTTCGTGACAGCATGGTATGTTAGGAAATCTTTACCAAACTAGATTTATCTTCTTTAAAGGCTGATCTCTTGTCAAGCCCTGACCTATTTATTTGGGACCCTTGAATTGGTCATGTGAAAAGTAGGTCTCTGGTGTCTCTGTCTCTCTGATTGGATAAATATTTATAACATGCAAAAGAAACCAGGTCACACTAGTTTCTGTAAAATGGAGGTCCAGTGTACTCAGGTTGACAAGAAGTATATTTGGAGTTTAGCTTTTAGAGTTTAATTTTAAGACCATGTGTGTTTAGGCACTCGTTACCTCTTTACAGTGCCCCAAAATCAATTTTTCAAAAATAAATGAAACAGATGTGGGGTTCCATAATATGTATCATAGACATGGGTATTTGAAACAGAAAATATAAAGTTAGATTAAGTTATTTGAAGAGGCAAGAATATCTATATTATTGCGTGTTTTCCAAAATCTATTTATCATGACACTGAGACTGTCCAAAATCTCAATGTGATATATTTTTTGGATAATTTCCAGGAAATGCGCATAGTAAATCTTGAATCAATAATTAGGCAGCTTCACCATGACATAATTGATATCTTGTGGTACCTATATCCTCAGCAAGTACTCAAATGTGGCCAACATAGATATTGCTGCTCTGCAGCTACGACCAGTTGATGATATTCTGATTATATATGTTGCAGTTTATGTTTACCTGTAGATTCAAAGAATGGATAATAGAAACTCTGGGAATTTTCTCCTGCAAGTTATTTGTAATTCTTATTAAAAGAATACTGACTTTTTAAAGTAAGACTGGCACATAAAAAATAATTGGGTTCATGAAGTTCTGTGATGGATTGACAGAAGAAATGACTAAAGCTAAGGTTCCTTATGTCTTGAATGTGGAATGCATGTTCAGAGATTTCATATATGTACCAGCAAAGAAACGTGCATTTTTATTAATGTTTTGTATGGGGTACCATAGTTAACTATGAAATATTATATCTAAACCTGGTTTAGAATTAAAATATTTTGGAGACGTAGTATTTTTATTTTCCAAAACCTTATACTTAATTGTGATATATAGTTAAAATGTGATTAAATTATACATTTGAAATGTGTCATGCAGATGCTAAAAGGTATATATATTTATTTATATTTATGTGTGTGTCTGTGAGTCATCCCCTAAGGCTGGAAGATAAATTGACTCCACATCTCACCTTATTTATTCAGTCAATACCTCATTTAATCTGTATTTCGGATCCAAATTCCATACATAAGGAATCTTAGCCTAAAGGGAGGGATTAATATCCTGGAAAAAAGCTTTGCTTCCACATTAAGATTTATGTTATTGTTTTAAGATAGGTCAACCTGATCACATAATTGTTATATAACAATATAACCAAAAGGGGTATGACTTAGACTTGTGGTTAAGGGATTAGACTATAAGTAATGACAGTTTATGAATCCTGGATTTTTCCTAACTGTGTGCATATAGAAACCTTGATGCCAGTGGCCTATAATAATAATCACATATTTGTATCATATGGATACCTTCATCCTCATTCAGTAGACAGCGCCACCTACAGGCCATGGACCTATCCATTAATAAACACAAACAAAGTGATTATCTGATTTTTATTTATTTTTTTTTACATCAGGGATGTTTTTGGGTTTAATTTCGTTGTTTATATGGTTGCATATGGATTTTTTTCTGAAAACCTCACATATAATAATCACCAGCAAATCAGGGACATGGTCTAGAGGGTTGTGGCATTGGTGTAGCTGGTTTTGGGGTATTGAAATCATTAACTTTGCTGTTTGTTTCTATATTGATGCCTTTATCTGATTTTAAGTGTTGGCTTTCACACATTCAATCAGAGTTACAGGGTATTTCCATGTTTTTGATGTAATTATTTTAAACTCTGTGCATGCATTATCTTACTACGTTACATCATGTAGTAAACCAGTCTTCTATTTATATAGATTAGTTTTTCCCATCATTCAGGTGAAAAGATTATAACAAAATCATAAATATAATTGTATGGTGTACTTGAACATTTATTACATCAAATAGTTTATTATAAATGAGTTTCACCGCTTTTAAATGGGGCTTAAAAATGAACCAAAATATGTCATTTTGTTGGAAGTATTTATATTTCAACGGTATTGTTTATGCTCCAGTATTCGTTAATACTTCAACATTAATGCACTGGAATGATGTAAGAAAGAGGATTAAGGTTATGTATTTTGCGTACTTTGATTATCAGTATTTATATATGTATAACCTAGTCTTTTTATTACATGTCAGATAATATGTTTGATTTATATCAGAGTATTGCATATTTCATTCAGTCTGTGTAGGAAATAATCATATAATATACATCATTTGAAAAACTGAATATGTTGCAGTATTTCCAAGGAGATAAGGGATTTTACGTTTAACTGTAACATATATATATATATATATATATATATATATATATATATATATATATAAATGTATGTATGTATGTATGTATGTATAACACAGTGCAATGTATTATTAATGGATTTAATAAATAAATGTTATGACTCTCTGGAGAACACGATTAAGGAAGCATCCTCGGCAAAAACTCCAATAAAAAAACCAAAAAGGTGTTATAATTGTACTTTGGACCCCTAAAGTATTAAACATTTTAAACCTGGTAGATAGATCTTTCTGATGGTATATGTATTTTATAAATTTACCATTTTCATATGAAATTTTACAATTATTGAAATTTTAATTTTATAAATATAACACGATTTTATGAAACGAGTTACAGCAGACCACTTTTTTGTGTTGCTAATATCAAACGACATGGTAAAATATCCCAAACTGGACATGATTATATCTATCATGTTTCTTTTAAATTGAAGTTTTAAATTTTGATGAAAAATGAAATTTCATATATGAACAAGAAAGAAATATGGCAGAAGAAAAACAAACAAAAATCAGTTTTGAGATATCTTCATACGAGTTCACTTATTAGAAGAATTCAGTTTCTGGTTGCTTCAAATTGTGTACCATTTCTGAAAATTTCATGTGGAAGTAAACTTGGAATTCAAAAGTACATATACCATCAGAAAAAACCCTACTCATGCAGAGTTTAAAACGACATGTACTTTATGTGTGTGTGTGTGTAATTTTCATTTTAAACGACTTTTGCGCTGATTTTGATTAAAATGGTTTTGGCCAGGGATGCCAACTTAAGTTTTCCATATACCAATGTCCAGTTGCAAACATTAGTTCAAGGCAAATTATCGATATTAAGACTAGAATGGCCCATAAATAACATAATTGTATTGGTCAAAGAAAGGTGTGTTTCTCGGGCCCTTCAACCCACCTCCGCCCAATAAAAATGATTAATTTTGATTTTCAGTAGTAAAAATCGTTATTTTAAGCTCCACCTGCATTTCTCTGCATTTTGAGCTCCGACGGGCATTTCTTTCGAGATTTAAAAAAAAATAAATTTCAATAAAATTTTCTTTTGTTGAGCTGTTTGGCAAAGCAGTTCTTTTATTATCTTGTTGTCCCTTGACCATATAAATTTATTTATCGAAAACGTATAAGGTAAAGGTAAAACAAATTAAATACCCTCACTGAATTATGAAAAAAAAAAGTGCCTGAGAAACTCAACTTGTTTTGGCCTTATAGCTTCTTACTAATTAGTGTATATATATATATATACTGTGTTAATGCATATAAAATATTACAAATCGGATATGCTACCCATGTTTGATCCCGGTGCAGCTAGCTGAAAGTATTTTCTATATTTTGTACCTTGTTAAATAAATAATAACTACACGGCTGTTGTCAGTGTTATGATGGGTGTGACATGACGAAGCAGTGTACTGACTACAGGATATACACAGTGCATTTAGGACAGAATCAGGTGAACGGGATCACATTTTTGTCTGAAAGGATCACATCCACCATTCAGTCTCCGATCCCCATTTATAAATTTATACCACAAATACTCCCACCAATGAGTTTTCAGGGTATAATTATTTTGAACGTTTCAAATATATTACGGTAAATACTGTTATTCATGTTTTTATATTAAATAATATAAAACCACACAGTCCAAGTTGATGATATCTTCGGCGGATGTTACAATGGGTATGTGGTTAATAATTCGGTTAATCAAATTCTACGCCATTCCTCACACATGACGTCATTGCTTTGAAACCACCTCTGTCAGAACAACCACTCAGCCAGTACAACAAGCGGGACACGTGCTCTTCCCTGTCACGTTAAAGATATTCACTTTCATATTTATACCAACTAAAGGTCTGAAGGTAAGATGAGAGTGTAGAATATCTGGAATAGCTCCCGGATCTTGATAGGAAACCACAAGAATGTTAACGTATATAATTTATGACCGGAAAACAAGTGTATGTGTACTGTATGTATAAACCTTGCCGGTGTACGTGTGCCTGGGCGGTCCGATCAATAACATTCTGGTGAACAGTACTGTAGATTCAGGAAGTTGTAAAATGGTTAGGACCCCTTACTATTATTCCTTATTAAGCAGTGTTTTACCCGAAATCTGAAGGCTTTCCACTCACTGCAGTTGTGAAACTTTTTTTTGTTTTCCATCATTGAGATGAAATGGTGAGCACCTCCCTTTCAAAAATCTAGATCCGTTCCATATTAAACTTTCAAGTTATATTGTAACAAAAAAAAAAAAAAAAAAAAAGTTTTAAGAAATAAGACTGTTATAGATTAAGTTTAGTTATATCTTTTTTTTTTTTAATTATCGTAAATGTGACTATAAATTACTTTGCTGTTTGGAAAAATTCTCCGAGGCAAAGTGAAAGCGTGAGTGCAAAGATAAGCGAGTTGACTATGATCTATAAATTATTTTGTAGCGACACATGTCAGTTTGCCGTTGAGTCAGCGGGCAAGGGTTTTCCAGGGTTTAATTATAACTATATCCCGGTTGGTCATAAAAATCCAGTGTGCTATCGCGCTGGTATAGCTAAGGAGGGGACCTTTTTGCGGTCTCATGTAATCACCGAATCTGCAAACTTGCCTGAGTTCTTCTCAGTATCAACATCTAACTTACATTGACGAGAGGTGAGTGTTGTTTGCTATACAAAGTACCAATTTACCAGTACAATAGTGTAAGACAATTTGACAAACGTCTGCATGGGGTTGTTCAAAATCTAACATGATGATAGTTCTGGCTCTGTTTTTCAGTAAGTGGAACCTAGGCGGTATTTTAACCTATACAAAGGACCAATAGGAACAATAGACCACAGTCGCTCGGACCCCTATTTATGGTTGTTTTTGTCGTGAAATGGACGAAACTGTGCACTATATACGAGTATATAATACTGGTTCCTTACGTAGTACGGAGATGGCATGTATCACTATAGAGTAAACTTATGTTACTAAACTTCGTATTTCTCCCACTCACGCTCTTGTTCAAGCAAGTTCCTGGCACACAGCCACAACAGATGAAATCAGCAAACTTGGGTAACCATTTTTATACATCTGTAGCATCCAAATAATATAAAAATTTTAATACATAAAGGGGTGTCCTCAGTGCAGAGAGCCCAAAAGGAATCTGTCCCGCACATAATTATACCCTGGCTTTTGTTTTCGCTCTCTCTCATTGGTATATAACCAATCGCATCCTCCATTCATTCCATTGGTCAGACTCCCGTTTAAGGGGGGGGGGGGGGGGGGGGGGGGGGGGGGGGGCAATGTAATCGCCATTGAAGATACGTGCATCATTTACACATATGTAACTATTACCATTGAAAATTTGAAGAAAATCAAGTTGACAGACACTATTGCAAAAATACTCAAATGACAGCAATCTATGTTGGAATTTCTAAGAGATCAGCTGGGCGTTATGACGGGGTGCTGTTCATTAGCTCTGACTATAAGTCATCTGAGCTATAGTCGTGGTCCATTGTCCGTCGTCCGTCCGTCTGTCTGTCCGTCCGTCCGTCTGTCCGTCTGGATGTCCGTCCGTATGACTGGCACGTTTCGACACCGTTGGACCTACGAATCTGAAATTCGGCATACAGTTATATGTCATATGCCCCTAAAATCTCCTGCCATAGCGAAAATTAGGTTAATAGGACTTCGTTCCTTCGAGATATTAAGGAAAAACCTCAATTTTTTATTAGAAATCTATTTTCACACTTCAGGACTGCCTAATTTTAAAACCACTCATGTAATCAATGTAATCATCCCCACCCACTTTTTAGAGAATAATATTATGATAATGCAAATGAAGTGTATTAATAATTAGAATTAAAGAATTTGGATCCATTTACTAAAAAATGTTATATCTAAACCTTGCTTAGAATTAAAAAAATACTTATTTTCTTTTATAATATTATAATAATATATCGAAATATGATTAAGTATATATATACATAATAATTATATATATATATAAAGTGGAATATGTCACTCTTAGACGCTGAAAAATGTATATATGCGAGTATATATATATATATATATATATATATATATACAAAGTCATCCTCCCACCCTGGCAGTAAAATTGACGCCACTGCCCCCTATTTTGGCCAATGAAATGAAGGGAGAGTTTGTTTATTATACCCTGACATATACAAGGTCTACATATAGTGTAATTATACGTTATCGTATGATCAATCTGTGTGTCCTCCTAGCTGACTAAACATCACCGCCCCCCCCCCCCCCCCCCCCTCCCCATTAGTGGTTACGCTGTTGAGATAACACCTTTACCCTAATGAGATAAACAGATTAGGACCTGCCCAGTACAAATAAGGGACCCAGTGACCCTGACTAGGAGATTATGCAATCAGTACCCAGACATCATGGAACAAAGGCTTGTTATACATTTGTGATATATCACAAGGAAACGCAGAGGTTTGAATGTAAATGAAAGATTAAATCAGTAAAGTTATAATAACAATTAAAATATTCATATTATTGAGAACAGCTGCGAATGAGAGAGAGAAGCCAAATGAACTCATTTAGTGTGACATGAAATACCAGGAATATACAGCATATCATGCTAAATCTTACACTAGGGATTCGAGCGACTGTGAATAGACAAATAATGCCGTATGAACAATATCAAGGACAATTCTGTCATTGTTACCTCAGCAGACTGAACGTCAACTAAAGTAGGAATGGCACTTTGTCCGTCGTGCGTCCGTTAGCAGGGCACAAATTGTAACCGCCAGACCTAGAAACTTCTAAGTGAACATTCAGTGAGGTCAATAAATAGACTCCTTCGAAATCTTGTGCGACCTTTATCCTCTGAGCTATTGGGCTTGAGAGTACCCCCTCCCCCCCCCCCCCCCCCCCATCACAATACCTCCAGTAGCTCGAAAACCAATGAATAAATTGCCTTTATTCTTGCCTTGAATATTGTCCAAGACTAGTTTTGTTAGTTCCCAAAATATGTTGGCGCCATCTGTATTTTATCTATCCTTTTACGACTTTTGTCTGTTTTTTAGACCGTCAAAAGACAGCAATTATGACAGTCTCATCTGTTGTTTCATCCAGTGTCCTAAAACCTGGTGTGTTAATTGATTATGACTGGTTTTTTTTCAGTTCAAAAAGACTGTTGGTGCAACCTGTATCTTTTTTTTATATTTTTGATGCACATTTTCCTTTATTTTGAGACTGCAAAACTATTTTGATACTTTCAGAATTAGGTATATTCTGTGACCTTTGGGCCGAAAAAATGGGTTTGAGCACCCAGACAGTTAGACGGGGTACAAATTGTATCCATTAGGCATAGAATCTTTTTCATGGCATCCAGGTTGGTCCTTTCCAAATGTCTTTGGAAACATGAAATTTGATTATGGTGATTTATATTCTACGACCAAAAGGAAAAAAAGATGTCAAATGAGCACCCTGAATGTCAGATGTATGCATTAGGCCTAGAATCTTCTAAAGCGTCATCCAGGGAGGTTATAGGCAAATCTCTTTGGAAACCAGAAATTATGTCATGGTGCACAGGCTATATTCAATGGGATATGATCCAAACAATTATGAATTTGGGTATCTAGACAGACATGGTACAAATTGTCTCTGTTTTCTTCTGAACTTAATATTGAAAAATCTAGCGAGGTGTTTCGCAAGTCTTCTTTGAATCCTGAAATTAGGTAACTTAATTCCTATAATACATGTCAAATCAGACAGATAGGGCACACATTGTATCCTTAAGTCCTTAAATCTCCCCACAAAACATCCAGGGAGTATTGGCAAATCCGACTGAAAACCTGCACGTAACAGGCAAAAAAACATGATTTCAGTACCTTTGACGTCAGATGGGTACAAAATGGAGGCATAAAGCCTAGGTCCTGGGCAAATCTAGGTCCTGGGCAAAAATTAAATTTAGGTCATGGTGACCTATATTCTGTAAGCTACTGGCCAGAAGCATGCTTTTGAACAGTCAGACAGGGCACAAATTGTATCTGTTAGCCATAGACACTTCTAACATGACATTCAGGGAAGTCCTTTGCAATTCTCTTTGGAAATCTGAAACTTGGTCATGGTGACCTATATCCCTTGAACTATGGACAAGAAACATGTTTTTGAGCAACCAGTCAAGGCACAAATTGTATCCGTTAGCCCTAGACTCTTCTAACATGACATTCAGGGAAGTCCTCGGCAATTCTCCTTGGAAACCTGAAATTGGGTCATGGTGACCTCTATCCTGTGAGCCATGGACCAGGAACATGATTTTGAGCACCCAGACAGAAAGGGTACAAATTGTATCCATTTTCCTTGGAACCCACTATTGTGAATTCCAGGGGGGACCTTGGCAGGTCTCCTATGAATCCTGAAATTTATTTTCTGTTCATTTTTCAACATAGTTACATGAGCCATAGGCTATCCTCACCGACAAAATATAACATTGATAAAAGAAATGAACACCTAGTCAAATTTAGCTGAGCGTCATGGCCCATAGGCCACTTGTTTTATTATTAGTTTCCAGATGATAATTCCGATTTGGATTGAAATATTGGTTTAAAACTCGACTTATATGGCCCATCATTAACGTAAGAAATCTATTAATTTTCGGGACGTGAGATCAAAGGTCAATGTCACCAGAATCAATTTTTTAAAAAAGGTTATGGATGTATCTTAAGCCAAACTTTTCATTACAAACTTTCCGTCTTCCACTTGGCGCATCTGCCAATAGGGGAAGGTTCCTTTTGATTTTCGGGTCACTAGGTCAAAGGTCAAGGTCACAGGGCCCATCCATTGACAAATTAGTTTATGGATGAAAACTTCAGTTTGGGTAGACAGGTTGGCTTCAAACTGATTTCAGGACCGATATTTTGAAAAAGCCTTATTAAACCTATTCTTATAGGCCAATTCAGCTGAGCTTCGAGACCAATGGGTTCCTAGTTTTCATGGATTTAAGATTTTGAGACTATGGCATGGTCCTTCTGTTTAACTGTTCAGAGACGCTTTATAACAGTAGTGTAAAACATTCAAAATCCAATACAACTTTCGTATATACTTTTCGTGCATTAAAAGAAATTTATGGAACATTAAAAATAATTAAAAAGCGCCTATTTATGAGCGGCTTCCTACCTAAACCCCATCATAGGATAAATATTTGAAGAAAACTTATTTAAGAAATTTTGTACAGTTCGTACGAAGAAAATCAGACGAACAAAAGTGTCCTTATAAAAAGGTCAATTGTTTTATTTCTCAAAGGAATTGTTTTATAATTACAGTTAAGGTGGAAGGAGACTTGGCCATGAATGCCAGAATACCGTTAAGTGAAGTTCTGCAGGAACAATGGAAGCTCAATAAGTACTGTGATGTGACATTTCGTATTGGAGACGACTGGATGTCCGCTCATCGGGTTGTCCTCGCAGGAGTAACCGATTACTTCGACAGGATGTTCAGCGGTGACTTCAAAGACAAACATGAAGACGAAATTGATATGTCAGGTGTGTTTACCTCAATGATACCCCTCAGAGCTATCATTGAGTTCATATACGAGGTTGATGTCTCTCTGCCCGATGAATATTTAATAGAAATAGTAAATGCATCAAAACTTTTCATGCTTAATCATCTGACGGAAGCATGTGAGGAACACCTGTGTAAACGTCTTACACTCCGGAACTGTCTGTGCTACTGGTCACACGCAGAAAAATATGAACTGAAACATCTGTACGACACATGTACACACATCGTAACATGTCGTTTTCACGATACACTTAAGAATATGGAAGAGGCTCTGTCGATCACCCCAGAAAATCTTGTCACGCTTTCAGGTTTAGGTATAGGACGTCACTGCGATTTTAATAGTTGGAAACTATTCCTTAAACGCTGGGCGGACGCCGGGGAGACAGAGGAACACAGGAACATGCAAAAGAAACTCACAAAAAAACCCTTAGCAGTGATGGCTTAGGTAACTCTCTAGTCAAAAACTTCTCATACTTTATCAGTTTGAAAAATTGTGACGATGTGACAGCTAAACATTCATTGACCAAAATGTATCAGGAAAAGAAAGGGTGCATGGAGACGGCAACTGAGGGGTTTGAGGAAGTGGTTGCCTGCGTGCATAGTGATGCGTATATGGTTTACCGACCTAAGCAAAATATATGGCTAACCGTATCAAAACCAGGTTCAGGCAACTGTGGTTCCGGCCAGTTATTTTTTGGTGGACACCTTACAGCCTATGTGTTCAGAAGGCAGGGATACGGAGGGGTAATGGAGGACATTAAACATAGAAAGAAAGTTTATGTTGGCGGTCCAAATCCGGTTGTGGATTTCGAGTACTTCTATGTCCAAGGCAGTCTCTTCTGTGTCGGATATCTCAGAGAGCACAAAGAGTATCCGGAATTATCTCGGCATCCTGAATCCCGGAAACGGCTTGTTGTACTGACATATCTTTTTGATATGAATGTATGGCAGCATGTCGCAGATTCTCATGATTACTTTTCTGATCACGGGGCACGACCTACAACCCCCTTTATAACTACGATAGCTGGTGGGGATGTGTTTATTTTGTCAGCAGTAAACTACGTTAACTCAGAGAGGTCTTGTATTACGCTCTCCATGTTCAATCCAAACCATGGGTCCCTGGAGAAGAAAAGCTCATTGCCTCAAACACTTTCATATCTCGGAAGCCAAAAAATATTTTCTGGGCATGAATTGGCTGATGGTCTGATATTTTACTACCATGACAAAGAATTGGTTTACAACATGTCTACAGACGACTGGTATCTCCGAAAACAAACATTTCCAGGAACAAACACAAAATGGGAGCTAATCAGAGAATGTTATATGAGCAACTCTGGTGCTGAAATATTTACTTGTCTTAGCGATCAGAAGATAAGATATTTCTATCGTTGCCTTTTTGCATTTTGGAAAGAAAGCAACGCATTCTACTCCATTCCCCCATTGCCCAGTAACGGAACGTATAAACTAAGCTGTCAGATTGCATCTTCAGACTTGCTGGATCAACTGTCAGAGACAACATGTGACTTTGATGTGGACACCCCACTTTCCACTATCTCCCCGTTAAATGAACCTCCTGTGAGTAGAAACAAAGATTGGGAACACAATATTGCAAGTGAAGACGGTGACGATGCTGTTAGGTTAAACGATGATAAACGCAAAGATGGGAAACAAAATGATGACAGCGAAGAAAATGACGATACTGAATGGTTACACGATATGTTTGTAGACTTCCAGAACCTCGCGGTTAATATTGAAGCGTGAATCGACCACCTCCAATATTCGTTCGCTTTTGGCATGTACCTGTGTTTTATTATAAAGATTGGAACAGAGGCAACGTTTTTAACAAGGACAATCAAATTGCGACAACAATAGTTGGAAGAAGTGATGCTGTGGATGCATCATGATGCGTGCAATATATAAGGAACGATATCTGCCAGTGATGCGTTCAGTTTTCCAAGGGAATACGCTTGAGATACTACAATGTGTTGCCAAGAATGAATCTTAGTTGCTGAATTGATGAATCTCTCACTAAAATCGATTTCTTTTGCTTACTTGTGTCTAAAGTTTTCTACTAGCAATCGATCTAATAATTAACTGCCTAAAACGCGACATCATGGAGCCTGCTCCTGGACCTCTGTGTCCGTGGAAACAAAATTAGATGGTCCTTCCCATAAATGTTAATGGTTAATTTGTCAATTATATCAGATCTCAGTTTCATTTGATCATAAATTAGGTAACTAGGTTGTTATGTAGGTTATTAATTCGTTTGAAGTAGATTCTTTACTCTTATTGATCAAAATTAACTCAGCAAACTTGCAGGGTATCAAGAAAAGGTTAGATATTGATATTTTAATGTTAATACGTGATAAATTCTAAACAGATCGACTTACTTCAGTTAATGGTACACGTCTCTTTAGATACACAGCGATCAGACGTCTAGCCCCCTCGAAGAGATTTGTATTTTGCCGCAAACGATCAAGTTACTGAAAACTTTGGCACTCCCACTGCGGGTCATGACGAGTGTCTGAGTATAGTTCCTGTTTAACTGAAGGATACGTGACTGTATTGATTTACCCTCAAAACACCTGAAGTTATGGCCTCTTTTAAATAATTTTCAAAATAAATTTCTATTAAATTGTTTTTACCTGAGAATAAGTTGTTTCTACAGTCAAACATGGCCAAGAAAATCAGGGCTTGGCAAATTTAAAAAAAAAATATTTGACTGATACTTTTAATTTGTGTGAGATTATGCTAAACATACATAATAATCAAACAGTAGGTTTCTTTTAATTAAGGCCTCTTGTCTAAACGGCTAGAGCCAACCAGAGCAGGCCAAACCATCCACTCTCTCCTTTAGGTTCAAGGCTTTGTGACCCCGGTCATGTAAAAAGTAGGACCACTTGACCTTATCATCACATTGAGTAGTCTAAGCCTATCAGATGAGAAGTTTATGGGCAAAGAAAGAGTGAATATAGGTAAAACTACCCAGATTGATGACTTTAAACTTCGCACGTGATTTCGTTGTAAGGATTTTATCAGTGTTGATCCTTTCTTCTGCCAGGTACGGTTTGTTAAGAAAATTATATTACACCTACAGGGCTTATAAGAGAGAAACATGATGCATGCATTATCACCCCAGGAACCCAATGAGGAATATATGTGGGTTGAGTGAGCTGGTTGGGCCTAAGGGATCACATGTAACTGTTATGGTGTAATTTAGCTTATTTCTTTGACGAATTCCTTATAATATACATAAAAAATACATAATCTTCAGAGAAATTAAGCCAGCACTATTTTGGACAGCATAACAACATAAGTTAGATTTGTTTTCATTACATTTATTTTGTCATATAGTTATGAAAAAAAAAAAATTCAAATTGCGTGAACTTTTACTTTTTATAAGTATTAGGACTTTCCTTTCATGACTTTTTAAGTAATACATTTGTATATATTTTCATGATTTTTAAGAACCTTTTAAAGTTGCCTTCACTTCTAAACTTTAACAAGTTATAGTGCTTTTATTTTTTAAGGTGCATAATTTAATCACAATATGATTAATTTTGGGACTGACATTCTTGATATAGCATAAAAAGTTCAAGCAAAGAATTTAGCTGATTAACTTTCAGATATTCTGTTTCAAATACAAAAAAATATTTTAAAATACAATATATATATATTTATATATATATATATATATATATATATATATATATATATATATTTGCCCTCGACATTATGACGAAGAATACACAATCGGAAAGTGTACCTTATATAATTAGTCGTTCTGGAATAAATACTTTAAAATATTGCCTTCTTTTTAACAAATTTCGAAGGCTTCAATCTTACGGGTTAATGTGAGTGTACATACCTAGCCTATATATCATGAGCTTTTTTTGAAAACATGATCACGAGGACATTCAAAATGTCACAGCACCAGTGATGCTGTAGCAGCTTATTATAACCATTTTGAGGTCATCCCTGTAATATTATATACCGGAACTGGTATATGAAACAGATGTAGACATGACACTCTGTAAGCATGTTAATTGTGAGCTGTCATCACACAATCGATAAGCGGCACCCACAGGCGACATTCATGAGCATACAATCATTGAACAGCAGAATAGGCAACAGCGGTGTATGGTTAGGTGTAGGGATGAACTGCCTGACTGGTTGTATTATAAGTGCATCAAATGTGTAAAATTGTCCCGAATTTTGGCCCGAATTTTTCAAACTGATTTGCCCGAATCTGGGGTGGGTGGGTGCCCCGCCCCCCCCCCCCCCCCCCCCCAGCTGGTACGCTCATGATTACTAGTATGTCTTCATATTGTCTGTCCTCCAATCCGTCATGTGAGGCCTCCTCACTCTCATTGGCACTCATGTCGCTATATTACGTCAAAGCTTGACTTCTCCATGCGTAGAGTTCTATTGTATGCTTTCCCTCTTTTGGATTCTTTGGTGGCATTTTTTCTGATATACATTCCAGTGTTATAAGTCTGCAAAATTCACTGCCGCACTGTTAATTGGGGCTCCAGAAAACGCATGTACCTGACACGAGCCATAGACCGGAAGTCGAAATTACGTACAGAATGTTTGTAAAATAGCTAGCTACGGGTCTAGGTACTTCAGAATGTACATATAGGTCAATTTCAAAGATTTGAACTAATGATAATTGTATATATCTCATCTAAATATGTGATAATTAATTACAGTAGAATGCATGACAGAATATATTATAACAATGTATTAAATGATCACTGTAAATGTCTTCAGAAAAAAAAATTATGGGCTTATACAGGGCCGCCTAAAGTATGAGAGACAAATATATACGAAATTGAACTAATTAGGAAGTTATAAACATAGAAACATAAAACTCCTATTTATATATCAAAATATTAAAAATCTGGTGTCTATATTTACAACAATAACCATGTCAATTGCAGTTACATTGGGGAATATTTTGAGATTTAAGAACATATGAATTTAGTGCTTAAGCAGGGGACTGTCAAATGGAAAGTGTTTTTTTTTGCATTTTCATTTAATCTTTACCAGTGTTCTGTGTATACTAGACAACAAATATATACATGGGACATGTGAGCCTCACTATCCCCATCTTTTGATGGGTACCCGGTTACATTGTTTTGTGAATGCCACGAAGAAATTTTTGTTCAGAGAATATCTGCCCACACACCAAAAATCAGGCCAGTATCTACAGGCATTGCGAAAAAAAGTTTGATCTGGGAATGACGGAAGGACGGAATAATTGACATGGGTAAATCCATATACCCCGGCAACTTTGTGGCGGGGGCATAAAAATGAGATACCCGAAATAAGGATAGATTTTCCCTCTTTTATAGACACAGATCATACTGAGCTTAGAATCCCACCCGAGTGCATACATGATGTGGTGACTTGAATGTACTCTCAGATATATTTAACATATCTGAAGCCCTTAATAAAGGCTGCTTCGGCTGAAAAGGGGGGGGGGGGGGGGGGTTGATACAATATTACTCATGATGTTCACTTCAGTGGTTCCCTCAGGAAAACTGCTGACATTTCCTGAGACTGCATCATTGTGCTTCAAGTGCGTTTGAAATAGAAGGGATAGTATCGTAAAACAAAAATTTTATTTGATTTTCAAGTTAACACCAATTTTTCTGGTTATTTCAGTTTTTCCCAGGTTTTCCCTACTGCC
This sequence comes from Sipunculus nudus, assembly GCA_026874595.1. Classification (NCBI taxonomy): domain Eukaryota; kingdom Metazoa; phylum Annelida; class Sipuncula; order Golfingiida; family Sipunculidae; genus Sipunculus; species Sipunculus nudus. The sequence goes on from CM049316.1 coordinate 74,862,167, forward strand.
CTCCAAATATTTCATGAGAGTCTATATGTATGTACGTATGTATGTATGTAACTATGTATGAATATTCATGTGTAATTGTGTGTGGTTTTGTGTGTATATATGAGAATAAATATTGTATCTATTACCTGTTTAAATGCATTAAGACTGCATTCGACGGTAACCCCCCCCCCCCCCCCCCCCCCCAAAAACAAAAAACAAAAAAAAAACAGGCATTGGTTATACCATTTCCCGACAGGTGGCAGTAAACACAGTACAGCTAGTCTTGTTAGCATTTCAGTTTGCCTAGCCCAACTCGAACCATATTAATACAAGGAGTGTATTTAAATACATGAATTTGCTTGCAAATACAGCTGTAACATCCAACAGATACTAATGCCACCGTGCAAATAATATTTTGTGCATGAATATTAGAAAGTAACCCTTGAACGTCTTTGTGGCGATATTGAATTGCTTATTTTGCCGGGCTGATTTCCGGGATTGGAGGGTCACATGTCAAAAAGCGATATTCAACATAAAATACTGACCTGCTTAGCCTCACCTGCATACAAGAATGATTTCATTAATCATGTAAACTTCTTTGAAATTCCTCTGGCCAATCTCTTAATTGTTTTCCCTAAGCTTTCTATTCCGAGACCCATGCGTATAACGATTTTTATAATAATCATACCTGATAATGACTGGTATTACCGAGTTACAACATGCTACATCCATGACTGGTTACATCTGGTGGGCGCAATATTTTTCCAGGTTCTGCACAGAAGCGGATCCGGGGGGGGGGGGGGGGGGGCAGAATTGTTTAAGATCAAATTTGGCGGCCTGGACCCCCCCCCCTTCCGGACCTGAGGACCGTTGATTTAGATATCATGAGTACTCATGGCTTGTACTCGCCCCTTGTTTTCCTAAATCTTTGATCCGCCTCTGCAGCATGGCAATCATATGGTTAATTTTTTTACATCGACAATTATACGCAAACTGACCTTAAAACATTTCCAAAAATAAGTTTGGTTACATTGGCACTTTTCCCTATGGATTCTCCCCTAATTTTGTTTTATATAATTTTTTTCCAGAGATTTGTATGGCACACAACTGATAATTGTTATAGTCTATTTATGTTAACCATATTACAGATCAGATTACCTACAAGAAGTGTTTATTTCTCCGTGGACCGTGGATTTATTTTCCATGGCCGCAGCTCGCCTGTATAATTATTAAGCTCTTGGGTTCTCTTCTCCACAACTGGTTAAAATGCCTCTGAAGGAAAAATCTTACTCTTTTACCTTTACCACCAGGGATGTGGTGGGATTTTCATGCATTCGCGAACAATTGCCCATTCTAATGCCTCTAAAAGAATTTTACTCTCTAAAAGGGAAAGAAGGGTGATACATAGAATGCTCTGCTGTACAGACAAACTATGTTGTTAGGTTTGGATCAGTACTGCCACAATTCTTAACGGGCCCAGAGTCTTACTATTTCTACCATTTATTAGGAAGGCCCCAATGGCGGAACCTGTGGATACATAATTACAGAAGGTATTGTCCAGCTTGTTCAGCATTACTACAAAACAACAACAGTTATGTATAATATGAACTGTTGCTACTAGGAGGAGTCAATGGGAAAATGGCGTCATATCATACCCCTTAATCTAAAAATAACAGAAATTTAGCTAAAGGTTTCTGTACTTCGTGTTCAGACTGACGTCACTAAATGTGTGTACTGGATGGACATCTGGGATAATATTCAATAGCTTGATAATACTGGATCGTTTCAGAAATTTTAACAATTCAAGGAGCGATTTTACCTGATTGGAAAAATATAACGCTATCACTAATGCAATATACCACATGCTTACCTGATTTGTAACTTCTTTGCACATTGCCTTTTTTGTGAAGCTAAACCAATGACATCATACAATTTCCATACTTATGTTTCACTGTTAGGCAAGTTCTCACGTGTTGTGATAAAGACTGGATTCGACATAGAGGCGACTTTTACTTGGAGGAAAAGCACCAGGCAGCCAGGATTGATTGTGAACATGCGACATGATGCGTCTAATGTAGTGGAACGACATTCATTTGAATATTTTACCACTTTTGAGACGAAATGATAACCCTGAAGAATTAATACTTTAAAATGATAATTAACAATTTATATAGGACACAATGTTTTATAATTATAGGACGTCACAGCCGTGTCTGGTTAAATGAATAATTAGTTGAGCATTAATATGTAATCACTCGCTTAACCACTGGTTCACTATGCTTTACTTTGAACACCTACGTGTATTAAATAGGAGCAATTATTATCTTCGCATTGTTTTCGCTCACTAACCTACTGAATAACGACGAAGATACCCTGACATATATTTATCATATGAAAAAAAAAGAAATTGGTATAATTTGAATATGTATTATGCAGCAGAGATCCTTTGAATAATTTAAACTAAAAACTGGATTTAAAACTTGAGTGGTTTTATTATCTTCTCCTAGTGGACACCGGCATGTAAGATTCCTACGAGAAATGTCTTCTAGTACTCTTATCAGCAAATCATGCTGCATGTTCTTTATCCATAGTCCCCATAAACAACAGCGAATCATATTAAATCGAATGGTGTACCTCATCACAAAATATTATTCTGAAGCAGTTGTGACCTGAGAAGTACCGCTTGGTCTAAATCAAAATCTGGGGCTGCTTCTTCCAACTCGTCCAAATACTGTGATTTTACTATTTCAGAGGTAATTTTGTTTTCATCATAACTCGTTGGAGGCGAAGGGATCAGGTAAGCTTCACTTTCCCCTTTCTTATAGGCGAATAGACAAAAATAGCAAGGGTTACAGTCGGTATCACGCCTGAGGGAACATATTTCCGTTTCAGAGGTTTTCATAAAACATTCCGTAACAACATGTGTGGAATGTGGACGTATGGAACCTTGAAGCTTCCATATTTTCTCGTTTGTCATGTACAGTAAATCTCTGTTCTTGAAACAGAAGATCAAACTATCTGAGGTTTCATGTCCTGACACAAGTGTCCCAAGGAAAAGTTGTCTGTGCATGTTGGGGGTGACTTTGCTGAGTATTGTGATGGATCTACATTCTGGCTTGAATATAAAGAGCGCGGTACCACCGTCGTATGTAATGAAAAAATAAGCATCTCCTTTAGTAAGTGGGACAACACTCATGTCAAATACTTTTTCACCAAGGGGTTCATTAGATGTACAGACAGAACACCATCTCCCTCTAGTATTCACGTAAACAAGCAGGAATAGCCCTTCTGTCAAGCCTTCCTCCGGATGAACCAATCGTACAGTTGATAATATTCCACCTAAGAAGAGTTTTCCTTTTAAACAAAAGAAATGAGTTTCCAAAAACGGACGGGGGAGTGGGAACACGGATACCATTACGTACTTAAAGCGAGTATTCATGACCTGCCAAGTTGTCCCTTTGTCTACAGAGTACTTTGGTCTGATCACACAAAGACGTGATTTATCTGCCTTTATATTATCTTCCAATTCCTTTGGGGCATTAAACCATTTGTTCAATCTTGGACGATATACAATAGAGCGTTGCCAGTTGGAACACAGTATTACTTCTTCATATTTATCATCAATCGTTCTACTCCGGTTAACTGTATGTGACCCAGTTTGTGAATCATAAGTGGACATATTTACAGATGCGACTGTCTGTGGTTTCTCTCCACCGATTATTTCTTTCCTATCCGCCATGAAGTTCGTTTCCACAGGCTTCACAAACTCAGATATTCGCACCTGTACATTCCCTGCTTCTTGATTTACTGGCAAAATTTGACAAGAGTCTCCATGTATTGCTTTAACCAGCTTTGAGAAATGTTTATAATCAGAGTGTATTGAGAGTTTCGTCTCCAGGTATTCACCTCCGTCTCCTCGGGAAGACCAGAGTTGCAGAAACTTATCTAATTCCTCAGGGCTGCAGTGTTGTGCCATCCCTTCCCTCAAGAAAAGCAGCAGTCGGTCTCGGGGCAGGTCAAACGCTTCATCCAGATACTGAATAACATCAGGAAACCGGCAGCCTACTACATGCTTGCATAAATTGTACAGTCCTTCCATTTGAAATGTATCGGCCAAAGCCCACACCCACAGACTATTTCTCAGGGTCAGGTTTTTCCAAAGGAAAATTTCACATTCCTTTGCGAGTTCCTCGAGAAGGAACATCTTGGATGCGTTTAATATTTCCTCTATATACTCTTCTGACAGGGTAATCTCAACACCATATAAGTAGTCAATTATGGTTCGCAGTGGTGTAACTGAAGAAAATATACCTGAGAAATTGATTTCACTCTTGTCTCTTTCTGTAAAATCGCTTGACAGTAGTCTGTTGAAGTATTCTGTAGCCCCTGCCATGACGCAGCGATGAGCGGACACTGTTCCGCTTCCAACACGGAATATGACGTCACAGAAACTATTTTCAGCTCTCTGTGTTTGCAGAATGACGTGTAGTGGCAAGTTAAGTCTCATGATTAGGCCCTGTCCTTATTTCTGTTCAATTGACGACCAATTTTATTCGGTATACCTGAAGGTAAATCAGCATAGTGCTTTCAATAACTTTTAACCTCACTTTAACACCTTTAGTAAAATGAACAGCACCCCGTCATGACGCCCAGCTGATCTCTGACACTGAGAAATTCAATCAACTGGTTTGCTGTCATTTGAGTATTTTTGCTATAGTGTCTGTGGCATTTGTTAAGCATTTATCAACTTGATTTTCTTCAAATTTCAATGGTAATAGTTACATATGTGTAAATGATGCACGTACTTTCAATTTGTGCATCAATTGTATAAAATGTGTTAGCTGGATTCATAATGTGACATGTCAATCCTGATTTCAAAGTCTGCAAAAATTAAAATTAAAAATGCAAAACATATGAAAATGTAGGTTACGACATCAGTCTGTCACAGCTGAAAGGGCTATCCAAAGTAAAAAAAGCAGATGATGCAAAATGATTTTTATTATTTTTGGTTGAACACAAAATGTTTGTTTTGCAGCCAAAAACACTTGTACATTGTAGTCTGATTTTTTCAAGTACTAAAAACACACACATATATGCATAAATAACAGAATATAGTCCATGGTGACCTAATTTCATTTTTCCAAGGACATATGTCTAGGACCTCCCTGAATGTCACATTAGAAGATTCTAGGCCAAATGGATACAATCTATATATGCCCCGTCTCACTCTGGGTGCTCATAATCTTGTTTTCGGCCAGTAGATCGCAAAATATAGGTCACCAAGACCTAATTTCCAGGTTCCCAGGAGATTTACCTGGGGCCTGCCTGGGTGTAGAGTAAGAAGTTTCTACCACTCAAAGTTATAATTTGAGCCCTGTTAACAGCCAGACTGCTTCATTTAAAAAATAGAGAAAATGAGTACAAACAGAAAAAAATACAGATGAAATTTTACATGATCAAAAGCATGAAAGAACAATGGCAATCAAAGCATCAGTTCATTTATTCAGATAATGGAACTTTGTATCAATTTTTTAATTATTCGGGGGGGGGGGGGGCATTTACGAGCACTGAGGATATAGGTCACAGTGACCTAATATCAGGTTTTTAAGGAGACCCCACTGGGGTTTAGTTAGAAGTTTCCAGGTCCAGCAGTTACGATATATGCCCTGTGAACGGACTGACGGCCGGGCGGACAACGGACCAAGAGTAATTGCTATGGAAAATTCAAGTACAGATTTTACCCAGCTTTACATGCATGTATGGAAAGTCGGATGAGACTGCTATAGTTGATGATATCAGACTATAAAACTACCACCTTTACATTTAATTATAAACATATAATTAATCATCAAAGTTTAAAGGATGCATGACGAAATTGCACAATTTTATCAAAGATTCCCCTGTTAAAATCTTTTTATTCGATAAATATTTTTCAATAGATCATCCTCGAACTCAATAACTGACTCGATCACGGCTTTCAAAAGACTGGGACTCGTGGTTCCCCGACTTGAACTCGAGTGCTCTAACTTGGACTCAACTAGCCTTGTCCCCAGCTGTTAGTGTAATTACTTCGCCTAAGCCTGGATTTTTCCAATAAATGTTTTGGAAAGGTCCAATTCTGTAACCAAAACCTTCCTACCTATGAGATAATCACTGTGTATTAAGCAAAGTTCTGCTGCATATAATTATGATCAGCATGATATGAACACCCTCGTCAAATTTTTTAATTGACGTTCATAAAAAAACAAATCCAATGAAAATCAACCTTGGCTCTCCATGTCAGGGAATTGCTGCAGATGACCCAACTACATCTGGCGTGCCTAATGTGTGAGAAAAACATCCAGTACTTCAAAAGTTAGAGGGTGACAATCATCCTAGAATTCCGCAGAGTGGACCGTTAACATATAGGTCACAGTATTCGAACTGGATGATTATTTAATAACTTGTGTGAAACACGTGGTGTGTCAAAATTGATTGAAAAATATGCAATAGTTCAAAAGTTACGGAGTTCACAAAAAAATTACGTTTTAGCTGATTTGACTATCAAGGCCAAGCTCACCATTATCGGTCTTTGACGAGTATTTCGTTAATAATTTGTGTTTCAAATTTTACGGGAAAATAGTGCAGATTGCGTTCACAAGAAGACATTGCGGATGACGACAACGGCAGACAATGAGACTGATGACGCGCCCCCAGTCTTCAGAACCTGTTGAAACTAGTCATGGTCAATAAACACATCAACACATTAATTATCTGGTCACTAGATGAAACCACAATTAAGAAACAGACACCGTTGATGTAATTTGGCAGAGGAACAAAAGTGTTAGGAACAGGAAAAATACACGTGGCGCCACCAGTCTGCAGGAACTGATAAAACTAGTCATAATCAATAAATTTACATGGTTAAAGATGAAACCAAATCTGAGAAATTGCCAAATTGCTGTCATTTGACAGTTTCAAGAATTGAAATTAACATCTTAAAGATAGAATAAAACAGAGGTGGCGCCACAAGTTTCAGGGGGAAAAACCTGTCATGATCAATATTCAAACAATAAACAATGGCAGTCCATGCAATACTTGTTAAGATACTGGAGGTTTAACATCATTTTTTAATAATTCGTGGGGTACAAACAATGAATATAGGTCGAAATGACCTAATGCCAGGTTTTTCAAAGATTTTTTGAGCTTCCTAGATGTTAAATTAGAGGTTTTTTAGGTCTAGGGGTTACGATTTGTACCTTGCTAACGGCCGGCCGGACGATGGTCAAAGCGCCATTGCTTTATACTTCAGTTGACTTTCATTCAGCCGAGCGGAAAATGGTTTTCAGAAACACTGGCACACTTGGCAGTGAAAATATTATGAATCTTTGCTATGAATATATGTAAATCTTACTCTTACGATCTTCAATGTAAGCACGCCCTCTATACAATGAAAGAGCGCCTTTTATAGGCGGCAATAGGAATACAATTTAGATCAGCAAGGCGCTTCATAAGATAACTGATAGACTAAACCACTCTTTTCAACGATGGGAAACCTCATTTTATGCTGATTTCAATTCAGTGATACGGTTATCAGTTATGGTTTTATTCATATAATTATATAATCTATTTTAATCGATAGGAGAAATTGGTATCCAAGATTCTCTGAAAATAATTCCCGATTTGTAGGATAAAACGGTCCAAAAATTGTCTTTTAGCATCATATATCTTTGTAAACAGTGGCGCGGATCAAACCGGGGACTTTCAGTTCTTACACGCCTTTTTCATTTGGCCACGTGTTATAGGATTAAACCTTGATAACAAATCGGGGCCAAAGTGCAAAGCTGAACAATTGTACCGAGATTGATATGGAAAAGGGACGTAGTGGCTCTGAGTACGAATTAGTCCGCCCATATCTAGAAACCCGGAAGCATATTCAGATGGGTCCAGAAACTGTCTTGTGTGGCCTTAAACTAACGCACGGTGGAGATTTTGATCTGTGACAATGAGGGATCGGCACGTGGACTTTGTGAATGTACCTGGTATTTGTTTCAATGTGTTCCGCTCTGCCTCTCTGGGACCCTCTGTTGATCTTACGTCTGTGGCCTGCCTGTGGTATGTGATTCATGCACTGTATACAAATGTTACTGTGTGCAGTTCAGATTGATTTCGCCCGCTGTAGACTTCGACCCACGGTCCGTCCAGGTTACAATTTCGCCGTTGGATAGACACAAAGAAGTACGGCTACATGGGAACAATTTATTTAAATTACACATAAAGTAATATTATTAATTAAGAAACCAAGTTTCTTTGTCATCCTTAATTCAGGTTCATTTGGAATTAATTTAGTCACTACACCGTGCTGAGCAAAATATCATTTGCATAATTGATAAAAAATTATGTGTACATCTGTTTTAGCCTACCTTTTGAAAATTAGTGTAGATTTCTGGTTATCTACATACATCCAGTATCGTCAGATTATCTTTGGGGGTGGGGGATGACTCGCAGACACACACACACACACAGCTCGACACACACATTGGGGTTTGTATATATATATATATATATAAAATATTATATATATATATATATATATATATATATATACAAACCTTTTCACACATTTCAAATGTTAAATAAAGTATAAGGTTTTAGAAAATAAGGGATTATGTTTCCAGTATAAGTGAATTCTATACCGGGTTTACGACTATATCTTTTCACGGTAAACTCATAAATGAAACAATATAGTCTATAATTTTAATTAATATATTTCATTTGCAATATATAAATATTTTCCTCAGAATATCATTGGGATGACTATATTACCCACACAACTGCACAAGGGAAAATTGATTAATTTTATTTGGGACGATCTGGATCATCATCAGAAATAATATATAATACCTAACTAGTTGTAATATATAGTGCCACCTGGCGTGAGATCAGTAAACAAGGAAGTTCATAACGCCCATACAATGAGCGGATTTGTTTACTGATCTGACGCCAGATGACAACACGTGTGGATATGGATCCGTCATGATCCGAAGTTTTTTTTTTAAAGAAAAATGCTGCATTTCTGACAGTGCCATAAATGGGGGTAATGAGCTGCCTTAAAGGAGGTATGCGCTCTCTGAGTACATTTCTAGGTTTCAGTTGGTGTCCTCCACTAAATGTTTCTTCCTTCCCCAAGACCCCACGAATGACAAGGGATATGTAGGCCTAATCCTGGTAGGTAACGGGGAAATTGAAGGATCAATGAGGTTATGAATTTAGTTACTGCTAAGAACTTATAGAGAAGAGTTGTTTTTTTTTCCTGAAGGCACATCCGTACATTGCTTCTGTGGACAAAATTTCAATATTTCCACTCAGGTAACCAGATAAAAAATCTTATCATGTTTGAGATTCCACTATTCAGTACTTGATCTTATATGTAGCAAGGTAGAAATTCAAAAAAATTGTTGGGAATTGCAGGATTAATATATACTATATTACATCTTTTTTTTATCTTTGTTGGCAGATTTATTATGAGATTTGTTATTTTGTATTAACATTTAGTGTTAATTCCTAAAAAAAGTGCCGTACTCATATTCTGCGTGGAGGTGTGACTTTCAGGAACCTTTTACTGTAGGCTGGGACACTTTTAATAAATTAGTCCTGATAATACTTAAGACTGAACTGTATGTGTCTCAAGACCCTTTTGATGAAAAGCATTATTTATAATATAACAGCAATCTATTTCATCAGTAAGCCTACTGATCAGTTAACACAGTTTCACAATTAAAAGGGGCAATATCTTGGAATGTTTTCATATAAATTCCAATCTGCCTGTTTATACCCTGATTTTCCAGATTATACCCACCAAGTATAGAGTATAATAACGTTTCCTCGGGGAATAATTACTTCCCTATGTATACATGCATGCTAGAATGTATATCCCTGTGTTTAAACGTGTGTTTATGTGAATGCTCATTTGAATATTATTTACTATCTATGGTAAATGCATGAAGACTGCATACATTCTCTAATTTTTATTGTTTAACTTCATTCACTCAATATGCTCTACCCCCCCCCCCCCCCCCCGTTATTGGGCGCAATATGTATACTCTTTGAAAGTTCGGTCGTAAGTAATTCTTCTTTGATTGGTATAAACTGAGTAAGAGTTCCATTCTGTTCACAATTGATATTTGGCTGCGATATTTTATTCGATGGTGATATTGTTTTATATACCTTTGAAAGAAAACAAACACAAAAAGCTATCTCACCCCCATTTGCACTGCATTGTTATATTATAAATGACACCAGTTCATTCACTTTTTAGAGTAAAAAGTTTAGGAGCTCCTTGAGAGACGTGTTAACCGGGAAGTGCTGAGCCACCTTATAACTTTCCTTTCTCCAAATATGCTGGCATAGAAATGGTTGTAAATGGAATTTATTAAACTAAAGAATTGTAATAACTTTCTTGTATCTTTAATAGTGTACGAGAGTTTCTTTTATTAAAAATCTGGTTCGATGTAACTGTATCCTGATAAGGTAAATCCTGTAGGAGAATCAATGAAATCGGATGAAAAAATTATAAAATAATTATACTGTTGACAAAGACATGTACATCACCGAGGGATAGGCGGAGATAATATCTGCAATAATTATAATAATGATTTATGTCACACAGCTGGGGACTTGAACGTCCAGGTTCTTTTTATGCAGTCCAATGAACTGGCTGGCCACATACACATGTCCGCGAAAAACAGACCAAGACTCGTGTAAAGAAAACAAAATGTAATAACAAACAATGAAGTTACACAGCTCTGTAAGGCTTATCACCAACAATCTCTGAAGACATGCACAAAAAATCACCTAGTCCTTTAAAAGAAAATACACACGGTATAGTCCGAGCTGACGATTCATCTGGTCACATGACCGTTGCCCTCAGGTGATCCGGAATTGTTTCACTGATGGACACAAGAGTGGCCTTGGTGCCTATACACGCGCACTGTCCACGGATGCAAGAGGAACCTTCTCATAACTGACTCTCGCAACAGTATATCCGTTTTAACCTGCGTATTCCACAGTTCTTGATCCGCACGAAGAATGTCGTTGATGAGCCCAGAGTCAAAGGCTCCGACAGCTGAAGTCTACCTGAATCATCCAGCACAACGTGGTTACGCGTCTCAATAAAGTCATTGGTCTGTTCCTAGAAGCACCCTACACAAGTATCACATCGACAGAAAGCCGGCAAAAATCCGACACTATCTTTGAAATCCTTTACACAGAACACAAAACGGCCTTCCTCAGACATAGACTGTCACCACAGATAGACGTCGTCTCTCAGCTGTATCGACAAGTCAAGCAGGCGGCCTCAGGACCGCAGTTATCTGCAGACTACACTCAATTTGGCGCGCTGCTCAAGCACTTGTGCAGAATTCCTGGTACCCAATGCTTATATGCGACTGCCGATGTCACAACTCCGGCTTGCTTCTTGTCCAGTCATTACTTCCATTTACGTTGAATGTCCATCATACACACGAATGTTACTGTGATTACGCCGCCCCCCCCCCCCCCGCTGAGATGACACTGCGAATATAAACCTGAAGACGTGTTGATGCTTTGATGTCTGTACCAGATGGTAGTCACTATGGAGACCACTACATAGTCATCTCACTTTGATTTAAGCTGGTTTGAATGTAACATCAAAAGGAGGCAGATGTGCCTACTGACTACTTAACTGCTTTGAAATTGACGTTAAACGAAGGTCATAAGGTCAAAGGTCAAGGTCACAGGATCCACTTCTGTAAAAAGGTTGTGGGCACATTTCAAGCTAAAATTTTCATTCCAAACCTTCCAGCACTGCCATATCGCGTCTCTGCCAACAGGGAAAAAGACCTGTTGATTTCGAGTTCTGGTCAAAGGTCAAGTTCACAGCTCCCACTTCTTGCGTGGAGTCAGTTTAAGGCATACCTTTCAACCTATAACTTCCATCTGTCATATATGGCTTACCTACCAATAGGAGAAGAACCCTATTGATGTTGAGTTCAAAAGGTCAGAGGTCAAGGTCACAATACTAAATTGTTCCGAATCCTTGTGAACATATTTCAAGCTAAACTGTTTATCCCAAACCTTCTGTCTTTCACATATGCTTCTTCTATGCATTACTCAATTTAATTCAAACATATTTATGGGTCTTTTTTAGAAATAACTTATAGATTTTGGGGTCAGCTGGTGAGAAGGTTGAAGGAAAACTTATTGATTTTGGGGTCAGCTGGTCAGGAGGTTAAAGGTGTCAGATCAAAGTTATTTACACATTGGTTGCCAGGTGATTTCTCCAGATTTAAGTTGTAAGTAGTTACCCATCACTTTAAAAAGAATGTAGTTGATATGTAGGCAAAAGGCCAAGGTCATAGGTCAGGGATGTTCACAATAAAAATTATTTTGTAGACCATCTCTTTTTTTCTGGTATATATAACCATTGCACTCCAACTGGTACATCTCACTGTGTGCCCATAATTGTCAGTGACACTTGTGATATATGACTCCCTTTTGTATCAGCCCATGGAGTGATAAGGACATATCATTAGTGCATAACAAAAACACTGCTGCCAGAATGCTTTGGCAAGGCATTAAGACTATAAGAGTGAAGTGTTAAGGGTAAGCTACTGATTTATAAGAAGATGGGAACATTTTTTATTTTATGGAATCATAGCAATAAACTTAGTTGTCTAGATATCTGAATTTAATATACAAATCATCAGATATACCAGCAAGTGTTTGTTCTGATAATATGTGGGTCTGTACCTGGATTTAGGATGGCTTTATTTGATTACAAGACTCTTAGTGATGCTTTCTGCATTTCTTTTCTTTCAGGTTTTACAGTTTACCTACCTTGCAGACCCAATTGAACAGCTAGGTGATAATTAAAAATATTAGACTTGCACTTTTTACCTTTGCGTGTCCGTAAATCTGATATGAGAGCTCTCAAACCTGATCATGCCTTTTGAATTGTTTTCGACATTTTCAACTGTAAAATTCTTTGGAGCAATTGCCACAAGTATGGTCTCTTATTGAAGGGTGTGTGATATCAAATGTCAGATTTGTCAGAATCCATTATGTCTGCCAGGTAGCCAGCTTAGAAATCCTTTTGCCAGTGCAGTTTCTGTGATTATTATTTTTTTAAATGTTTGGTCCCTTTAGACGATGTTTGTTGTTCAATGTTCGACCTGTCAGAAATCCAATATGGCCACCAGGAAGCCATCTTTAAATTCCTTTAGAACATATTATCTGAAGAATCTTGCATTTGGTCAAAGATTTCTTAATAAATATGACCATCATTAATGAAAGCTCAGTACAGTTGACTTGTATTGAATAAAAATTAATGCAGAAGCACCCGTTTCATAATAATTATTGTATGGATTTCTTTGATTTGTTGCTATACATTTGATCTTATATTTGGCCTGTGTGGTATTCCTTTTGAGACTGACATGTATCAAGCAAGCTATGGGATTAGTTCCTGATAGCTCAACAACCATACATTTTGCCTCAGACCATCAATTCACTGTGTTTTAACCAGAAATATGTGAGATATATTTATGTCAACGGAATTGGCATATTGGTTCTTCCAAAATTAGTCCCAGGTCATGCTTGGCAGCTGAGCGTCATGACCTATATGTCACTTGTTAAGTAGTTAAACCCCCTTTGAGCCTGAGGTTTGTCATAGAAAATGCTCGATATGTGCCTCAGATAAATCAGTGTTGCAATGTTTCAACTTTAACGAATAAAGCCTCCCAAGGCCAACTGCATCAAAAGCAAGTTCCTCGGGTCCCTAAATCTGCTTTGCCAATATTTACAATAAAAAAAGCCATATGTCAATAACAGCTGAGAAAGTAAATATGCTTCTTTTCTTTATCAACACAATCGTTTTGCTGTCCAGATCCTGTTGAAAAGAAGCATTCGAAGATTTGACCTCTTTATCATGGTAGTTTTGACATTAAACACCTCAAATTTTGTAGATTGTTGCATTCTTCTTTTTACAGAATTAATATATTTTTAGCTCAGCTGACTAAAAGTCATCTGAGCTATAGTCGTGGTCCATTGTCCGTCGTCCGTCCGTCTTGCCGTCCGTCCGTCCGTCCGTCTGGATGTCCGTCCGTAAGACTGGCACGTTTCGACACCATTGGACCAACGAATCTGAAATTCGGCATACAGTTAGATGTCCCAAAAATCTCCTACCGTGCCAAAAATTGGGTCAATATGACTTCGTTCCTTCGAGATATTAAGGAAAAACCTCAATTTTTTATTAGAAATCTATTTTCACACTTCAGGACTGCCTAATATCAAAACCACTCATCTGGTTTTTTTCATTTTTACCATACATATTCCTCTATATGGTTCCTATGTACATGCCAGAAATTAAGTCAGTATTATATAATTTAAAAAAGTTATGGGCCCAAACATAATCGACTTTGTAAAAAAATGAGGAAAAATATTTTGTCACTTAAGACCAAAAGTGTTTAAAGTGGGAATTTTTTTTCCGTAATACTCCTTTAAATAATCAAAATTAAATTGTATACCAAAAATTAGATCAAAATCTGTTAAATTTTTTTAAATATTGGCAAAATTATAAAATTGGTACCTTAAATTTTGCCCAAGTTTGACCATGGCACGTTTTTTTCCTGTAACTGCTGTGGATTTAATTTTCAAAGCATGTTTTTGTTACCATTTCAACTGTTAAAAACAAAAAATTTGAAACCAGTTGATCAAAAACTGTAGATTTTATTCAAGTTTTCAATCACCATGTCACATATTGTTTACATCAAGCTAGTGTTATACAGTTTACTAGAGCTCAGCTCCCCAGCTTCAGCTCTAAGTTCCTTAAATTTTGCATACAGTTAGATGTCCCCAAAATCCTCTGCCATACTAAAAGTTTGGTCACTAGGACTGCATTCCTTCGAGATATTATGAAAAAATTTCATTTTTCCATGAAAAACCCATTGTTACACTTTAAGATTGCCTAATATCAAAACCACTGATCTGACTTTGATCATATATAATATACATATTTTTCTATACATTCGCTATGCATATGCCAGAAATTGTTTTAAGTTCTAGGCCCAAACATAATGCACTTTGTAAAAAATCAAGAAATATATTTACTCTCTTAACATGAAAATTGCTGAAGGTAGACATTTTTTGCCAGGGATATAACATTATTTAATCAAGATTCAATTGTATTCCCAAAATTAGTTCTGAATTTTTCAAATTTTATAAGTTATTAGCATAAATATAAAATCAGTACCTTAAATTTTGCCCAACTTTGGCCATGGCATGTTTTTTCCCTGTAAGCACTGTTGATTTAATTTTTATATCTTGCACATGTAAGGATTTTAGCTTCTAAATTCTGAAGTTATAAAAGGAATTGGTCAAAAACTAGCTTTTATCAAAGTTTTTATGAGACCATATCACACCTTGGCTATACTGAAGCCCCTCTTTTATGTCCCCACATTGACCTTTCAGGCCAATTATGCATGCTTGAAGCGAGGCACTCTGGAGCCAGCCAGCTCTTGGGTGGCTTCAACTGGATCTCACTGTCCAACCCCCTCCACTAGTATTTGTTTAGGCCATAAGCATAACAATAAACTTTTTTTAATTCTTGGTTTATGATAAGAACTTAAAAAAATAAATGGAAAAGGAATTCATAGTTAATGAGTTACAGGGGATTACCTTGCAATTACTGATCATTTATGGATCTTCCATGGACGGCCAAAATTGTATTTCAAATAACACCATGCAGTCACCATTGGGTATTTTTCATTTCAACCATAAAAATGAAAAATAAATAATAAAAATAAATTGTTGTGTACTATTAGGGATTATATGAAGCAAGATAATGATAGACAAGGATGCAGTTGATTATATTAAATTAATCTAAATTTCCAGGTCTTTTCCAGGTGTTTAACTTGTTGGTTTATATTTACTACAAAATTAAAATAATAAATAAATATGTCAAAAATTTAAAATATTACTCAGACAAGTGATCACTAAAGATTTTAATTTGTTTGACTTATAACTTATGGTTGTATCAGTTGTTACATGATACTGGCTAAATAATCAAAATTTATATTGCTGGTCCTTTATTTCAGTTCATAAAATTAAACATTCCCAACTCCTGTTTGCTCCTGGTATGATATATTGGGTGTTTTGATCCTGAATTAATTTTAACACATGTATTAGTTTTATAGCTGAGAATACTTTTTTTTTCCTGATATCATTTAAAAAAATATGAATATTCAAATTTTTCCTGTTAGTGCTGTGGATTTAATTTTCACAGCATGTACACATTAACATTTCATCTGTTAAAATCTGAAATTTGAAACCAATTGATCAAAAACTGTAGATTTTATTCAAGTTTCCAGGTACCATGTCTTCATTATTTACATCTGATCATTATAAATGCAGTGTACTGGGCAGTTACATAACACCTTCAGGTCTGACCTACTGCCACTGTGAGTGTCTGGGGCAGGCTGGGTCAGGCAGTAATTACCAGAGAGCCTCTCTTTCTCTCTCTCTGGCAGTCTAGGTCTCTCTTTCTCTCTCTCTCTCCTCTGCTTTTTCTCTTTCTTTCTCTCTTTATCTCTCTCTCTCTCTCTCTCTCTCTCTCTCTCCCTAATTGCCTCCTTTCCTCCCTCCATCCCATTCTGTTGACAGGTACTTTAAACTAGATACATAAGCTATAAATGTTGATGCAATTTAGAAATGTGAATCAACTAAAATATTCACAATCACATGTATGTTATACTGTAAATTTATAGTAACATTCAGAAACTTGGATTAAAATTATGTAATGAAAAAAAGGAATAAATGCAAATATTGTTAATTTTTTCTTGGCTCAGTAGAATGGGGAAAAAATTATTTGCTTTGTTTCTCCATCTTTCTGTCTGTTTTAAATATTTAATGTTCATGAATAAACTTTTTTTTATAAGCACTGTTTAATTAAAATTCATATCCTGTATGTATATGCAAGTGTGATGTAACTCTTTCCATCCCCTTCTTCATCCCACTGAGGCTTTGCTCCTTGGCACTGAGAACAATAGTTCTATGGCTATAGCATAAAATTTAATAATTAAAGAAAATATCTACAGAGAGATAGAGGCATTGTAACTCTGATCATAACACAACACAACACCCCCCCCCCCCCCATCAAGTCATTGCACATGTGGAATGGGGACGTTATGGCCACTGTATACATATCATAAAATTGATAAAAAAGGTTTACCAAATAAATTGGATCTCATCAGACAAATGTGTAGACTGTTGAACTGTCAACAGCTTATCAAAAAGGTAACCAATGGAAAGGCATGGTAAGGTCTCAAATATTATTTGCAACATTTTCTTCAATCATATAAACCAACCATGGCACAGATTACCTCTTCCTCTCAAACATTATCTACATTTCATCATATTTTTAAGATTTTAACCTTCCAGGTGGTTCAGTACTGTTGACCATTTGTCCATAGGTACCTATGTACATGCCAGAAATTATGTCAATATTGTGCAATATGTAGACCTGAGGGGCATCAAAATAATGCACCTTGTCAAGACCGATCTTGTCAAGATATTATGTCATACAGTCACAAATTCATAAATCCCCTCATCAGCATAGTCAATCATAACCTTGTATCTGTCAAATTGAACTCTTGCAGTTTTCCATACACTATAGATCCTTCAACAAATAGCCTTATCATCATTATACCACTGCTTAGCATACTGTCATTGCATTCATATTTGCTCAAATAAATTGCTTTTTTCGACCCCTCCCAAATAAATAAAAATAAACCACTATATTTTATTCCGTATTAATGCATCAGTCAGGTTATTTCATATATCATTTACTCACATATTACATTATATTCCTTTATAAAAGCCCAACATGACCATGATATTCTAAGCTTTATCTACTCAATATAGTATCACAATGGTGATACATTTATAGTCCAATCATGATCAGCTGAGCGCCGTGAAACATGGGTCCCTTGTTTTTCTTTCAGGTAAGATAAACAAATCAGCTGATCATGAAGTCCAGAATATCCCTTGGGAGAATTATACAGAGACAGCTTAAACAAACAAGGCCTACAGGCCTAATGCGAACCTGGGCATATGGATATACACAAGGTATAACGCTTCAATGCTGAACCACTACTTTTCATATATTTGAACAATGCAAGTACTAAACATTTTGAACAAGAAACAATACACAAACATCACTGCTGAAATTCTGGCATGGGTGCACACAACGAAAAAATTATTGTAGGTGGCACCACCAGTCTTGTATACGACAAAGCTATTTGACATGTATACATATGCCCAATTTCAGGCTGATATATCAAATTCCTCCGTAGAATTAAGCAGGCACATACACTTTGCAAAAGTCATTGTAGATGGCGACACTTGTCTTGTGAACAAGAAAGCCATTAGAGACACATAGACAGGTCAGAATATCAGGCCAATACATCAAACTTACCTTAAGTCTGATGCACGGGGCTGACCAGGCTTAGGTGAGAATTTAAAGGCTGTTGCCCCAAGTGCACTGTGACAGATTACTGGCTCAGGCTACTGCACTGAGTGAACTCTTGACCTGCACCTGGCTAGACTGAGTGAACTTTTGACCTGTACCTGGCTGCACTGAGTGAACTCTTGACCTGTTGCATAATCTGACACAGTTGGCAGTCTGCCAAAGCTATAAATAAATCCAGGCTGACCTTTTGCCTATTGCCAAATCTGAAATAGTAGGCACACGATTGCATAAGCTCACAGATTGGCTCCATATGCAGCCCTAAGTGGCATGACACCCATGAGGTGATCACATGATACTCATGAGGTGATCACATGCTACCCATGAGATGATCACATGCTGCCCATGAGGTGATCACATGCCTTGTGCTTGGCTGCACTGATTGAACTCTTGATCTGTTGCCAAATCTGAAACTGTTCGCAGTTTCTCAACCTATTCAAGAAACATACACAATCTTGGCCTGATATGTAACTCTGCTAATATTTATCCAACACAAATCATTGGAACAAACTTTAGAGGGCTCCCCTCTGGGATTATTTCTGTTAAATAATGAACAATTTGGCTGGACCGTTTACAATGAGAAGACTTTTAAAGTTTTTTCAGCTTTTCCCCTGTAATATCTAAGTAAATGCAGATAGCAAAAATAAGCTGAATCCATCATTTGATATGTGACAGATAATTGCATAAATTTTGGGGAAAGTAGCTCCTGCTATTCCTGAGAAATTATTAGTTAGTGTACAGATGATATGTAATATCATAAATCTACATATTTTAAAAGCTTTAAAAAAAACATTCTTGTCAATATTTTCCATAGATAACCTGAAATCTAAATGTCTAGAGGCATGATGTAATGGATGCTTCACACAGCTAATATATATGGTAAATTGACTCAATTCAATCCTTATAATTCAGCCAAAATTCATTCTTTGGAACCATAAAAGACAATTATGATAAGAATTATTCAGGGAATTGTTCTTGCAAAATATTAAACAAAGTTGCCTCACAATCATCAGTCGAAAAACATTTTGTAGGTTTATAACTAATATGGGAAAATAACAGCAAAATGGCAAAGTTCAGCTTCCCATAACTCAGCCAAAAATCATTGAACCAAAACCATTTGAACAAACTTGAATCAGCAACATCTAAGTATAATTAATGTGTGAGATTTAAGAAATTTAGCCCAGTGGTTTTTGAGAAGAAGATTTTTGTAGCCACTTAGCTAACATGGGCTGTTATGGCATATGACTAAATTCAGCTTCCCATAACTCAGCCAAAAGTCACTGAACTGAGACCATTTGAACAAACTTAAATTATCAACATCTAAGGATAATTAATGTGTGAGATTTAAGAATTTGGCCCAGTGGTTTTTGAGAAGAAGATTTTTGTAGCCACTTAGCTAACATGGGTTGTTATAGCATATGACTAAATTCAGCTTCCCATAACTCAGCCAAAAGTCACTGAACTGAAACCATTTGAACAAACTTGAATTATCAACATGTAAAGATAATTAATGTGTGAGATTTAAGAATTTGGCCCAGTGGTTTTTGAGAAGAAGATTTTTGTAGCCACTTAGCTAAAATGGGCTGTTATGGCATATGACTAAATTCAGCTTCCCATAACTTAGCCAAATGTCACTGAACTGAGACCATTTGAACAAACTTCAGAAAGCACTACCCTAGGATCTTTTCTGTGCGATATTAACCAATTTGGCCATATCGTTTCAGAGAAGAAGTTATTTGTAGCTGTCAGTATGATACTGGCACTGATGACCCCCGTACAAAAAAGGCTGATGCAGGTGGCGCCACCAATACCTCAATTTCAGATATGACTCATGTGACCAACATTGACTTAAAATTTGGTGATGATAGCTCAAGCCATTTCTGAGATTGTAATTTTAGTATGCTTTTTTGGACAGATGACCAAGTTCAACTTCCTGTAACTCGGCCAAATATCACCGAACTTAAACCATTCGGACAAACTTGAGAGAGATTGTTCCAGGAATCATTTCTGTAAAATATTGGACAATTTGGCTGAACAGAATCGGAGAAGAAGATTTTTAGCTCAGCTGACTTTCAGTCATGCTGGGCTATAGCAATGGGTCTTTGTCCGCCGTCCTTCCGTCTTTCCGTCTGTCCGTCCGACCGTCCGGCCGTTAGCAGGGCACAAATCGTAACCGTAGGGGCTAGGGCCATGAACCCTATGCAGTCTTAGAGGTTCTAAAAATATCTCCTTTCAAACCTGAAATTAGGTCACTTCGACCTATATTCTCGAAGTTATGTGGTGTGTTTGCACCCCCAAATAATAATTCTTTTAGCCAAAATTTTCATCCCAAACCTTCCATCTTTCACATACAGCTCCCCTACCAACATGGGAAGAACCATAATTATTTTGAGGTCACAAGGTCAAAGGTCAAGGTCACAGTACCAACTTCTTTGATAAGCCTGTGGATGCATTTTAAGCCTAACCTTTCATCCCAATTCTTTGATCTTTCACATATAGCTCACCTACTAAGTGGGAGAAGAATCCTATAGATGTTGAGGTCACAAGGTCATAGGTCAGGGTCACAGGATCCACTTCTTTGAAAAGGTTGTGGACACATTTCAAGCTAGACCTATCATTCCAAACCTTTCAGCACTGATATCGCTTCTCTGCCAACAGGGGAAAAGACCTGTTGATTTTGAGGTCAAAGGTCAAGTTCACAGCACCCTCTTCTTGCTTGGAGTCATTTTCAGGCAAACTTTTCAATCTGTACTTTCCATCTGTCATACATGTTGAGTTCAAAAGGTCAAAGGTCAAGGTTACAATATTGTTCTAAATGCTTGTGAACATATTTCAAGTGAAGCTGTTCAACCCAAACCTTCAGTCTTTCACATATGCCACATCTATGCATCACTGAATGTGATTCAAACTTCATATTTATAGGTCTTTTTGCATGAAGAAAAAACTTATTGATTTTGAGGTCAGCTGGTCAGGAGGTTAAAGGTTGCAGGTCTAAGTTATTCACTCATTGGTTGCCAAGTAATTACACCCGGCCAGATGAAATTGGTTAGTAGTTACCCATCATTTAGAAAGAATCCAGTTGATATGTGGGCAAAAGGCCATGGTCATAGGTCAGGTCAACTTATTTTGTAGACCATCTCTATTTTTCTTGTATATATAAGCTTGCACTCCAGCTGGTACATCTCACCGTGTGGCTGTAATTGTGAGTGACACTAGTGACATATGACTCCCTTTTGTATCAGGCTATTAAGTGATAAGGCTAAGTGAAAAGTACCTCGTTACTGCATAACAAAACACTGTTGTTGGAATACTTCAGCCAGGAATTAACACTATGAGAGTATAGTATTAAGGTTTAGCTACTGATTTATAAGATGATGGGAACATTTTGCAGTTTATTTTATGGAATCATAGCAATAAACTTCGTTTCCTAGATATCTGAATATTTTTATATAAATCACCACATGTAAAAGCAAGTGTTTGTTCTCATAATATGTGGATGTGTACTTGATTTAGGATGGCTTTATTTTATTACAAGACTCTTAGTCATGCTTTCTGCATTTCTATTCTTTCAGGTTTTGCAGTTTACCAACCCTGCTGACCCCATTGAAAAGCAGAGTGATAATAAAAAATATTGGACCTACACTTTTACATTTGCATATCTATAAATCTGATATGAGCGCCTGAACATGCCTTCTGAATTGTTTTGGACACTCATTACTGTAACATCATTTGGAGAATTTGCCCCAAGTTTGGTCTCTTGTTGGAGGATGTGTGATATCAAATGTCAGACTTGTCAGGAATCCATTATGTCTGCCAGTTAGCCACCATAGAAATCCTTTTTTTTTCAGTGCAGTTTCAGTAATTTACCTTCAATTTTTGGTCCGATTTAGAGAATGGTTGTTGTCTGATTTCAGACCTGTCAGAAGTCCAAAATGGCCACCAGGCAACCATCTTTTAATTCCTTTTGATCATATTATCTCAAGAACTGTTAAAGTGAAGGCAGTCGGACGTATATTAATGTAATCTTGCAAAGGATTGGGTCAAATATTTCTTAATAAATATTATCATCATATATGAAAGTGCAGTACAGTTTGCTTGTATTGAATAAAAATTCATTCAGAAGCACCTGTTTCTCAATAATTCTTGCATGGATTTCATTGATTTTTTGCTATATATTTTGATCTTATATTTGCCCTTTGTGGTGTTCCTTTTGAGACTGACAGGTATCAAGTAAGCTATGGGAATAGTTCTGGAATCATACATTTTCCTCAGACCATCAATTCACTGTTTTAACCAGACATAGGTGATATATATTTCTGTTGTCGAAGAAAATTTCAACAAATTGGCAAATTGGTTCTTCAAAATTTGACTGGAAGTTGTGAATCTCAGCCCATGATGTCACAGGTCATGCTTGGCAGCTAAGCGTCATGACCCATGGGTCACTTGTTTAATTTTTTTTAACTTTTTCCTTATAAAATCTAAGAAAATGCAGTTAGCCAAAAATAAGCAAAATCCGATAGAGTTTTTTAGATGACTAATTTTATGCATAAAATTTCGTGATGCTAATTCTTGCCGTTTTCAAGATAGTATGGGTTAACGTACAGACGACGGACGCCGGACGACGCCACACCATCGCATAAGCTCACAGGTTCGCTAAAAAAGTTCTGTGATGTAACTTTTCGAGTAGGAAACAGTAGGGTTTATGCCCTCGATGTGTCCTTGCAGGAGTCACAGATTACTTTGACACAATGTTCAGCAGTGAATTCAGAGACAAAGATCAAAAAGAAATTGATATGTCCAGCGTATTTACCTCAGTGGCTCCTATCAGAATCATAATTGATTACATATACGGGATTGAGGTTATGCTGCCTGAAGACAATATATTAGACATTTTAAATGCATCAAAACTTTTCATGCTGACTAATCTGACGGAAGACTGTGTTGGGTATCTATGCAAGACATTAACACTCAGAAAGTGTTTCTGGTAATGGTCAATCGCAGACAAGAATGATCTTAAATATTTACATGCTTTATGCACACAGTTCATTACATGTCGTTTTCATGATACTCCCAGAAACATGCAGGAGGCCCTGTCACTCAGCCCAGAACATCTTACCACACTTTTGTTCTGCACTGTAACTGAATGGAACAGATTTCTCCAGCCCTGGGCAACAACGGGTAATACAGAGGATCAAAGAAATTACAAAGGCAGGCTACAGGCCTAATCATGGAATTTGATTGCGAAGCAAAACTTTGCCGAGAAGTTTCTCAGACCTTGTAAAGAAAAAGAACGTTGTTGATGTTGTTGTTCAGCAAACGACCAACGAACATACATCAGGGGCAGTGTACAGTACGAGTACATCACACAACAGTGGAGCATCTTTTCCAGTTTTTGAAACAAGGTCCACAACCAGCAGAAGAGAAAAGCTGTTGGAAAGACCACTCTTCTTCGGAAGTGATTACAGAAACGTTCGAAGAAGTGATTGTCTGCAGGTGTCACGACGAGTCAATGGTATACCGCCCTAAGCACGACAATTGGCTTGTTGTATCAAAACCAAAACCAGACAACTTTGGAAACGACCAGTTATTAATAGGAGTTGGAAACCATAAGATGTGCATATTCAGAAGACATTAATATGGGGGAAAACTATTTGACGTCAAAGAAATGCTGGAAACTGAAGTTGTACAACCTTATACTATGACAGAACATGTATACTTCTCTGTTCCGGGAAGTCTTTTCTGTGTTGGATATTTAAGGGAACAACCTGACCAACAAGATGGCTATGCTTAACCTCGAGCGCGGAGAAGGCTCGCTGTTCTGACATACATATTCGGTAAAAATGAATGGAAATGTGTCAGCAATTCTGGTGATTACATCCCCGGTTGGAAGGCCCGTCCAAACCTTTCGTATTACAGTCAAATGCTAAAGATGTGATTTTTCATTCTACAGTTGTTAGCTTCTCTTTATCAAGTACCAGTAGTGCGATCTACATCTTTAATACTGAGAAGCAGTTCTTGAGAAAACAGAGCACTATACCCCAATCATTTAAGGAACTCCAAAACCAGAAAATATTTTCCGGACATGCACTTTGTGATTGCCTTATATTTTACTACTACGAAAAAGCACTGGTTTACACATTCTCCTCAGACAACTGGTGTCTCCGGGAAAAAACAAATCCCAGAGCAGGTACGAATTGGCAGTTGGTCCGAAAATGTTAAATGAACACCTTTGGGGCCGATATCTTTACCTGTTTTGCTGATCAAAACACCAGGCCATTCTATTCTCGTCTTTTTGCTCATGTGAAAGAGAGCAATAAATTCTTCGCATTTCCGCCAATGGCGGACAATGACGGATATAAAATAAACTGTCAACGATTGTCCTCCAACTTTCTAGATCAACTACCAAAGAAAATTGTGATATTGATGTGGACACTCCTCTTTCCATAGGCTTCCGAGTCTATAAACTTCCTACGGACATTAGATGGTAGATGGCCACCACAGGATGACCATTCCGATGACAGTGATTCGCGAAACATCGGTTACATTGTTGGTGACGATTTGGAAAACTTTATTGAAAATTAAGTCTGGTTTTCAATAGGGCGTCATTATCTTGCTCGTCATATTACTGAGGCATTTGCTTGGGTTCACAAGACCTAGCAACTTGTATCTTTAATAATCAAGGCGATAGAATTTTTCGTTAGAACCCTTAATGTTTCACAAAATATTTTGAACGATGGTAGACTGTTCATATACTAGAACGTTGTGTCGCGGGCCTGGCCTGCCAGTTTTACCCGGCAGACCAGGACATTCTGCTGCTGTAACCATTTACTAGGATTCTGGTATTTTCCCATTTGTCAGGATGGCCTTATTTATCCAAGGGGATGAACGGAATTAATAAGCTTACTGAGGATTAGTTATTTAGGGCGTATAAATTTTAGTTGCTATCCTAGGGGCGGAGAATACCACCACATAGGCAGTTATTAGGCACACACACACAGTCTCTCATTTAAAAGACAACAATTCATGGAATAAGCTTTAAGATTGTTAACAAAACCCACATATATACAGTTACTCCTATACTATAGGAGATATGAAACTATACTCTTCGCTTTTGAATATTAGCCCTGGATCAGCACTTAGTCCTCTAGAATAACATCTACCCCTTTTTACTACACTCAGTCCTTACATTGCTTATGGAACCTTTGTGATACATCTGTGGCGCACTTGTGGCCCACTGGTGGCCAGTCCATAATCTACCAGCCCTCGATGAACTTACATATAGACAAAATTTATAAATGTATCTAAACAGAATGGTAATAATGCCTGTGGCGCATTTGTGGCACACTTGTGGCCCACTTGTGGCCAGTCAATATAATCTAACACCCCAAGTTTATTTAGCTTATGGAGAAACTTGTGATTTATTTACACGACACGTTAATATTGCCTGTGGCGCATTTGTGACACACTTGCGGCCCATCCGTGACCCAGTGGCCACTTGTGACC
Source organism: Sipunculus nudus (assembly GCA_026874595.1). NCBI lineage: Eukaryota > Metazoa > Annelida > Sipuncula > Golfingiida > Sipunculidae > Sipunculus > Sipunculus nudus. The sequence goes on from CM049316.1 coordinate 74,888,187, forward strand.
CACTTGTGACCAAGTGGCCACTTGTGACCCACTTGTGACCCAGTGGCCACTTGTGGCGCACATGTGACCCAGTGGCCACATTTGTGTCACAACCTTGGCCCAACTTATATAAGTTCTATTATAAACTGTTATTTGTAGCCAAAAAATACCTACATGGCGTAGGTTAGCCGGGGACCTGTTCAATCAAGTTCAGAGAACCTGAGAGAGGCTCTCTCAGGTCACAGAGCCACAGCCTGTGGCACAACTTTTCGGGTCACAGGCTGTGGCACAACTTTCCGGGTCACAGCCTGTGGCACAACTTTTCGGGTCACAGGCTGTGACCCAACTGTCTGGGTCACAGGCTGTGGCCCAACTCCCTGAGTCACAGTGACCATATCTAGGATATAAATTAGATTTTTGTAACATGTACACTACACTAGTTAAATTACCAAAGCCCTTTCAGAATATCTATTCCCATTCATTTAATGCCAGAATAGTCAGGCTCAGGGTGTTTCCCCTGAGTGGTTTACGTCAGGAGCTGACGGGACCAAAGTCGTCTGCGCTGGGTGTCGCCTCCTTTTATAGGGTCAGGCCTGTGGCCAAAACTGGTCACATACCACGTGATCCTGTGGCCAAAACAGAGGTCGCGTACTTTAGTGATTGAAACTTAAAGAAAGCTATATATTGTACAATTAACTAGCGATAGCCTGTTATAACTAAGTATTTACTATTATAATTAAGAAACGTGACAACATTTAAGCATCAGACGGGCCTTACTGAAGTTCAAATACCCCGCCCTGCACCCTGCGGTCAACAGCCAATCACAGAACGCCTGGGCAAGCCCGTATCACTACGCCGCAAATAGTTCCTAAATGTTGTCAAACAAACGCCGGTCAGCTGATCTTGCAACATGGTTTTCCCAGGGATAAAACGGCTATTACTGTATATGACACATATCATATTACCAAAAGAAATAATCTATGAGGTCTATTTAATGCCTGATCGTTAAGGTAAGACCAAAAGAACGATGTTTTCCCGTGTTAGTATACTGAATCCCTCAATATCGCTCGGGCCGCTCGAGCCGTGGAAATACCATGTGCTTACATGAATTCATGCCGCCGTTCCACACATTCCTATGTTATAATAATCGGACGTGGTTAAATAATGATAATGCAAGAGTTTATTACACTTTAGAATAATTATGATTATGTATAGGATCCCTATTGATCACAATCCCGACCGTTAAAACACGTACAAGTTACCGTTTAAAGCCAGCAATGCAACTGACAGTTCTTTAACATCCGCTGATGCTGTCACTGTAAACATATACTTGTGATTGACTGTACTGTCAATACAAGAAGTGATGACATGATTATCAATAGCTGTGACAATAAGGTAGCAAAAAATGCTCGGATTAACACATATACTGTAACTAGTTTTTTTATTATGTTAACACTAGGAACGGTTTCAAAAACCGTGACACTACCCCCCCTCCAGACATCATTTCTTCCTAGAAATGAGGATTAGTTAAAGAATACTATTACTAGATATACTACTGAGAAAATTATACTGAGTTACCAGTTCTTCTCATTAATGATATAATCTATTACCACTCTGATTACCTGTCACACTAGCTGTAGTAGCTGACATGGCTGTTATATAGTAAAGTCTGTAGATAACATATACTGGTTATCAATTACCATTAAAGATTACCAGCTGACTGAAATATTAGATCACTATATATAAATATGTTATAACTTGTACCGTGCCCCACTGAAAGGAGTAAAATTATCTATTAGCGGTGCTATAAATATGTATTAACAACAAGTATATTCATCATGAAGCACTGAGTTAAGTGGTGTCGACATGGCCTGCATCTCTCATTCTTCTACGGTGGGTTGGTGTCCTACAGTTGGCATCATGACAGGCTCTAATCTGGCTTCGGTCAGTGTAGTGGTCCTTGTTTTTGGCTCCTCTCTGGTCTGAGGTCTTCTTCTGGTTTAGGGGTCTTCTTCCAAGACAGTTGAAACACATAATTATAATTGTCCCTTCATCTCCCTCCGGTTTTCAGTGTGACAGGAATCAGCACATCTGTGGATGTCATCTGTTCATAAGATAGTGGGTCCTATCAGTTGTTTATCTATTCATCTTAATTGCCCAGTAGATGACAGAAGAATTATCACATTTATAAACAACTTAGGATTTCTTCTTATTTCTTCAGTCACAATGTACACCTCGGAGATATCACCATGATAAATAGACCCGGTCTTCTGTCATCGGATTTGCTGGCCTAAGCTTTTGCTGTATAAAATAATTCCCCAGGTTGGTATAAATGCTGTAATACTCGAGTTTAAAGTCTTCTTTAGTCTGGTTGTAGCTTGTTCTAGCCAGTAACTGTCAGAGAGATTTTCTTGGTTTCTGCAAATTTTCAGCACATATTATCCCTTTGTCTGCTTGGTCTAGAAAATTCCAAATCCACAGGAAGTAAACCTCTTATCCCATCATAGGAAAAGCTGTTGCTATCACCTGTAGCAGGCTGCACTGTACTCTAAGTGATGGTAACTGAAGGTCCCATTCTTTCTGGTCTACCTGGACATATCACCTGATCATCTTGGTCAGTATTTCATTCAATTCCACAAGTCTGTTGGGGCAGGATGATATGATCTCTAATAATTAACATAATTGTTGAACCAGCTCACTTCAAATTTCTTCTTCGATCAGTATGAATTCTTCCATCAGATTGTTTGCAGTGATCATGTAGTTCGCAGCAGTCTGATCTTGTATGTAGTAGGCTTAAACACATCAAGAAAAATTGTTACCCACGTTACTCACAGCCAATGAATCATGCACATTAAATTTAATTTATATAATCCATGGGATGACCTGCCTGGCATTCTGCCCGAGGTGCCTTAATCCTTTATCTTAGAGCAGTATGCTTCACCTCACACACTTCACGATGTACATGCATGGTTCTCCAGTTAGCTCTCTGTCTGTTTCCTATTGTTTTCTCCATACCCAAATGCCCAGATAAGTATGATTCATGACATCGGCCAGATAAGTGTGATTCATGACTTCACTCCCAGAAATCCTTATGCATGAGCAGTTGGTTGTACACATTTTAAGTATTGAAGGTCACATATTTGATATGCCATACATCATCAATGGGTCTCAGTTAGTCCCATTCAACCATTCGCCTCAGGACTAGCTGGCAATTTCATTCTGAATTAGCCATTGACTGCTTGCTGTCCCATCAGGTACCATCATTTAGTCTGGATCCACAAATCATTTGATGTAAATCCTTCCACCCAATATTTAACAACTGATGCCATTGCAAATGTTGCCCCAACCAGGTCTTGTGTCTTCATTCTCTTCAAAAAGTTGTATTTTGCACTTGTTAAACTTCAGCGAGTCCCTTGAACTGCTACTCTATTTTTGCACTGTATATGATGAATTGATGTCATCTCTATATTTCGAAATATAACAGGCCTTGGTAGTCCGTAGGTGCCCTTGACTGTTACCTCGTTAAGTTTTCCGAAATTACAGCATCACTGTACAGCGATGTCCTGTTTTAATATGATGATGGCAGACTAGTCCATGCAGAAGAAGAAGGTGCAATAACACAGGCCTGTATCTAGCTGTTGCTATAAATATGTCTGTAATTCTTTCTCCAGTGCCAGTGATGTACACCTGAGAGGTTGTCTGGTAGGTGCTGTCCCATTTACATCATTTCTGAGTTTGAGTACAGTACAGGTTATTATATCTGACTGAGTTATCTTCAGCATAACAAATGTTGCTAAAATCTGGCAAAAGGTCTTTGAATGTTCTGATGTTTCTAAGTTTTCTAAGCTTCAGGTAAACAAATCTTTAAGATGGTCTGGAACAACTGTAGACTAGACACTGGTGACATTGTTAACATTCACGTCTCTCATATTCACATCATGGGCTAATGGCTTGTACTGCATATCGAGGTAAGGGTCCACACTTATGTATTTGGCTGAACCATCTCAATAAAACTATGCATCTCTCCAGGCTTATATTATAACCAAAGGTGACCAATTGTCTCAGCTGCCGCAGATGAAAGGTTAATCACATGCACAGGGATCACCTCACTGCTTGTAGCAAACAGAACTCTGGCAATATTGATGCTTGATTGTTGGTAGGAAGGGGCTCCCTGGTACCAATTGACTGTCTATCAACAGGCCTGTCCCTGTGTTCAATGTGATGTGGAATGTATGTAGTAATAGTAGTGTATCTCATTCCAATAAACTCATCTCAGAACCAGACCATTCAAAGAGAAGTGAACTATTAGTGATGAGGATGACATCTGTTCCATTGGTTGGCATGACTTAATCATCTTTGGCAATAATTCATTGCTGGGAGGAAGGAATTATCTCCATCTCAGTTCTCTCAGGTAGCTTGGATCAAATGTGTTTTCATTTATTATCGTCACCTCAGCTCCAGTATCTATAGTAGCAGCCTGGTCATATTCACACACTTTTACATCAATTTTTACAGATACAGCTTTCACCTGATATAATATTATTATATCTGTGTGTTCACTCCCAATGTAAAAGCAAAACTTTATTTGTATTTATTTTCATCTGTTTTGACTTTTCAGGGATGCTGATTGTCTCCATTGGTCCACTGGGGTCTAGAATATCCACTGGGCCAGGGGAAAAACACACATCTCTGGAAGTAGAAACAGCATCATTGACAAGGGTGTTCAGTTTTGGTAGACAGATGGCTGAACCCGGGCTCTTGGGTCAAGCCTGGTCTAGTTTAAACAACCCTGGTTTGGAGCAGCACGAAGTCGTGGTTGTGAGCATTTTGCAACAGGACAATATTGTGCCACATATCCTTACTCATGGCACACAACATTCTCCAGTAAAAGGCCTCTTCGTCGGCTCCACATTCATTCCCTGAGTGTCGCCCCCGAGGCCATCTTCATAAACAATATTCCTAGGTCGTCTACTCATTCCTAGAGTGACACCTGCATGCCTTCTCGGCTCTACACTCGTTCCCCAAGTGTTGCCCCTGAGGCCATGAAACTGACCTCCCAGAGGTCTAAAATTAAACGACTGGACTCCCAAAGTCCTAAATTCTCATCACAACCTCCCTGAGGTTTACCATATAGGTGACGGCCCCACTCTTGAGTGCCGCACATCTGAAAATTTTCATTACTAGGATCCTTTTTCACTGACGTACATCTCCCTGGTACGTATTCACAGGAGCTGCTAATATAGGTGTCCCCTTTCTTAGGGCAACAGGCCTCCCCAGCAGATACCTCCTCTTTGGAGAATAGTTCTCGTACCTGTTGCAAATTGCTATAGGTAAGCCCTTGACACATGGACTGCAAACAATCCTTGCTTACAAACAAGGGTCGACTTCCCTGATTGTCGAAGGTGTTAGGCCCATTGTCCCCTTCCACTCTTCTTGCTGAGATGGGCTTCTACTTAAAGATCTGCAGCACTTGTGCCACTCTATTAAATCAAGTACTTATTCAATGCTTGACAGAATCTTGCTCATAGTCATAACATCAAATACCAGAGTAGGACCTGGCAATCTTTGGCAGTGTACACTATTAACACGCTGCTGCACAACTGACTACCTTCAAGTCCAGGGTCAGTTGAACCATAGTCTCCCTTACCCAAACAGCATACTCTTGTAAAGTCTCTCTTGTAAAACATCCCAAAATCTACTCCTCAGGGCTGATATTAAATCAAATAGATTTGTTTTGGTGGTGGAGAGTAGTCTTTAAACATAGGCCAAAGCCTCATCATGTGGGCTTGACATCCAGTATCCTAATTGTTTCGCCATAAACTCAAATGGAACCCAAAAAGGTTCTCAGTGCTGTTTTCCATTGCAGGTAGGAAGGCTGGGCTTAGGCTCCCATATAGTGGGCTGGGCTGGTATGCTCATCTGTTGAACAGGGGCGGAAACAATCTGTTGCTTCAATTCTAACCCTGCACTCAGCTGAGTATTTGTTGGTGGTTGTCACTGATATGGTCTGTTTGGCCAGTTCCTGGTACATCAGGCTGGTAAATTGGTTCTGCCACAACACTGGTATTCTCAGACAATTGTAACATCTCTCCAGCAGCTTGTCTCGCCACAAATTCAGGCCCATCTTCTGCACAGATATCAGTTGTGGTTTCAAATGAGGAGCACTGGTCACTGGTAACTTTGATTGTTTTGGCTTGGCTGACATGAAAACATCTCCTTTTGTCTCCCTAACTTCACTGGGCAGTTCTCGAGCAACACTTGACAGAATAAGGACTGCATTATCTTCAGTGTCTCTTGACTTATTCTGTGGCCTCAGGTTACAGCTCTGATGTCATTGTCCAGACAGATGGACAGACAAATGGACATATTGATGGTTTGTTAATAACAGCAGAATGCACGAGTTCGTTTTGTTATTTATTTAAAACTGTTCCCCAGTCTTAATAACAAATTATCCCACTTCTGACACCAGTTGTCGCGGGCCTGGCCTGCCAGTTTTACCCGGCAGACCAGGACATTCTGCTGCTGTAACCATTTACTAGGATTCTGGTATTTTCCCATTTGTCAGGATGGCCTTATTTATCCAAGGGGATGAACGGAATTAATAAGCTTACTGAGGATTAGTTATTTAGGGCGTATAAATTTTAGTTGCTATCCTAGGGGCGGAGAATACCACCACATAGGCAGTTATTAGGCACACACACACAGTCTCTCATTTAAAAGACAACAATTCATGGAATAAGCTTTAAGATTGTTAACAAAACCCACATATATACAGTTACTCCTATACTATAGGAGATATGAAACTATACTCTTCGCTTTTGAATATTAGCCCTGGATCAGCACTTAGTCCTCTAGAATAACATCTACCCCTTTTTACTACACTCAGTCCTTACATTGCTTATGGAACCTTTGTGATACATCTGTGGCCCACTTGTGGCGCACTTGTGGCCCACTGGTGGCCAGTCCATAATCTACCAGCCCTCGATGAACTTACATATAGACAAAATTTATAAATGTATCTAAACAGAATGGTAATAATGCCTGTGGCGCATTTGTGGCACACTTGTGGCCCACTTGTGGCCAGTCAATATAATCTAACACCCCAAGTTTATTTAGCTTATGGAGAAACTTGTGATTTATTTACACGACACGTTAATATTGCCTGTGGCGCATTTGTGACACACTTGCGGCCCACCCGTGACCCAGTGGCCACTTGTGACCCACTTGTGACCAAGTGGCCACTTGTGACCCACTTGTGACCCAGTGGCCACTTGTGGCGCACATGTGACCCAGTGGCCACATTTGTGTCACAACCTTGGCCCAACTTATATAAGTTCTATTATAAACTGTTATTTGTAGCCAAAAAATACCTACATGGCGTAGGTTAGCCGGGGACCTGTTCAATCAAGTTCAGAGAACCTGAGAGAGGCTCTCTCAGGTCACAGAGCCACAGCCTGTGGCACAACTTTTCGGGTCACAGGCTGTGGCACAACTTTCCGGGTCACAGCCTGTGGCACAACTTTTCGGGTCACAGGCTGTGACCCAACTGTCTGGGTCACAGGCTGTGGCCCAACTCCCTGAGTCACAGTGACCATATCTAGGATATAAATTAGATTTTTGTAACATGTACACTACACTAGTTAAATTACCAAAGCCCTTTCAGAATATCTATTCCCATTCATTTAATGCCAGAATAGTCAGGCTCAGGGTGTTTCCCCTGAGTGGTTTACGTCAGGAGCTGACGGGACCAAAGTCGTCTGCGCTGGGTGTCGCCTCCTTTTATAGGGTCAGGCCTGTGGCCAAAACTGGTCACATACCACGTGATCCTGTGGCCAAAACAGAGGTCGCGTACTTTAGTGATTGAAACTTAAAGAAAGCTATATATTGTACAATTAACTAGCGATAGCCTGTTATAACTAAGTATTTACTATTATAATTAAGAAACGTGACAACATTTAAGCATCAGACGGGCCTTACTGAAGTTCAAATACCCCGCCCTGCACCCTGCGGTCAACAGCCAATCACAGAACGCCTGGGCAAGCCCGTATCACTACGCCGCAAATAGTTCCTAAATGTTGTCAAACAAACGCCGGTCAGCTGATCTTGCAACATGGTTTTCCCAGGGATAAAACGGCTATTACTGTATATGACACATATCATATTACCAAAAGAAATAATCTATGAGGTCTATTTAATGCCTGATCGTTAAGGTAAGACCAAAAGAACGATGTTTTCCCGTGTTAGTATACTGAATCCCTCAATATCGCTCGGGCCGCTCGAGCCGTGGAAATACCATGTGCTTACATGAATTCATGCCGCCGTTCCACACATTCCTATGTTATAATAATCGGACGTGGTTAAATAATGATAATGCAAGAGTTTATTACACTTTAGAATAATTATGATTATGTATAGGATCCCTATTGATCACAATCCCGACCGTTAAAACACGTACAAGTTACCGTTTAAAGCCAGCAATGCAACTGACAGTTCTTTAACATCCGCTGATGCTGTCACTGTAAACATATACTTGTGATTGACTGTACTGTCAATACAAGAAGTGATGACATGATTATCAATAGCTGTGACAATAAGGTAGCAAAAAATGCTCGGATTAACACATATACTGTAACTAGTTTTTTTATTATGTTAACACTAGGAACGGTTTCAAAAACCGTGACAGTTGCAATGTGAACGTCATATGGTGAGCTCTACCTCTCTCACCTGGTATAACCATATGTATATTGAATTGTTAGTGTCAAGTAGCACTTCTAGAAGTGTAATTCCAATAACAAATATTATAAAGGCATCATAAAATAATTTAAGGCAAAAAGACACGTGTACGATTTAATGACAACACTTCTGTTTCTTTAAATAGTTGTAAAATGACTAGCTTTGAAGCTACGTTCGATATTCTGGATAATTTTGAGTTCTTTCGTCGGACATATGGCATTCCACAGGCCATGATTTTTTTATCAATCAATCTGAATAACCTTCCAGAAGTGTCATGTCTTTTAATGTCGATAGGTCAAGTCAAGGTCAAGGTCATAAAAACACACAAACTCTATTTCTGTAATGTTTGTAGCGTGGGTATATAACACAAGATAGCTCTTAACCATATAACAGCATTTATTGTCCGTCTACTCTTCCGCCCGTACATGTGTGCACCTTCACAAGATGGCAACCCGTACCACGTGTTCTAATCACGTGACATTAAGTCATACTGGGGATCAGTCCATGTATATTTAAAACACATTACAGCATAAAATGCAGCTGATTTACTCACCATTCCACGGCCTTTCTTCTCATTTATGGCTGTCTCAATCTGCTGTTACGCTTTTTAGGGGAAAATTCATGATATAGCAAAATATTGGTTTTCCCCCCTAATTTTTTCAGTTTTCAAGAGAGGTCTAGTCTTTTGCTTCAGACAGTATTGACTCAGTTTTACACGATTTTGTACAAATTCTCGCGAATTCGTGTACTGTTCCGCAATAACGAGATATTACGAGATTTCACCTTATTTCGCTCCACTGGCCACAATTCTCGAGCAATCATTCTGAATTTTTTGTTGTTTATGGAAAAACAAAATTTCTTTAAGCTTTAGGTTTTTAGCTTAGATAGGTCATAAGTCACGATCAAAGGTGACCAAAAAAACAAAATATTATTTTGCTCATAACTTCGTCAAATGCTTTCTCAACTGTGTCCCTGTAAGGGTAATTCTACAGAAAACGACCCATTTCAGCAGGTACAACATCTGAAAAATAACTTATCTTAATATTTATTTTATAGAGTCTAACATGAAAATAAAAAAATATAAACTATATGAAATTTATTTCAGCAGAGCACTTTATTTCTTGAAAAGTTATAGTTTTGGCTAATTTGATGCCCTATGTGTATCATCAATTTAAACACCGTTTCAGACATTAAGCAGAGCTTTGGATATTTTATGAAAGACTAGCGGATAGACCCGGTATACCGGGCTTATTACCGGGGTTGGGGAGATTTATTAACTGAGATGTGAAATGTTGGCTCATTTTTTTATTCTAAAAGTTAACAGAAAATATAGGTTTTCAGTGGGAAACTGTTTCCATAAGATATGTATAAACATTTTGGCACGACTGTAGAATAACTCACGCACCTCTCTGAAGAATAACACTTCTGTGAACAGAAAACGTTTCTATGTACAGCTGCTTGTATCTTAATTTTGCCACTTACTTTTAAATTACATGAATCCTTAACATCATACCGTCCGTCCGTATAAAATCATAATCTGGTGGAGAGAGTGCGTGAGTGATCCTGCAGTCGCTCCAATATTTTTAACATTTATTCTGTGGTTCTGTCCTCGTGGCAAGAAATTTATACCCCGGTATGTTTACCTTGATGACCTGGCCAGTGATGGTGTTGACATTGCGAACCGGAATGAGACGCGGGGGCATTCAGGTTTTCGATGATATTGGACTGGATTCTATCGGTGGACGTATAAAGATTAGGTTGATGTGAGGAACACATGAAAGATTTATTAAATGTACGTTGCAAGGAAACTGTTCCTGAAGAAAGAAACAGAAATATGCATACCTCGTAAGTAGCAGGAGTGAACCTAACGGAATTCCATGCAGAGGGTCCGTATTCATTTTCAACCGCCGCAAAGTTTTTTTTTTCATCGTATCAGACAAATTTTGAGGCCTGAAACCCCAGACACCACTCCACCCCACCCCACCTCACGCATGTTCCTGAAATTGGGACCTTGAATTAGGTTTTGTCATTAATCCTCCTGGGTTGAACTCTCCCATTTCATAAGCGAGAAACGTGTTTTTCTCTTTTACTGACCACGCACGTGGGTCAAATCCCTCATTGAAAGCAAGCGTAATTCATATGAACAATAGTCCTTAGTGTTAGAGGTTAAGTGACCACGATGCACGCATTCCGGTGATTGCCGAAGACAGTTCGGCTGTGCTCGGTAAAAAACGGAAAAATCACTCAAAATTATATGTATATTAAAAATTATTTATTTTCATATCGCCTATGTCACTGCGGGGATAATAACCTTTAAAATGATGTATGGCACAATATTGTACACTGCGCGGTTTAAGAGAACATTGCGCACAAACGTGAACTGAATTCCTTTTATAAGTATTAGATTGAGTTGGATCCATGCCAGTTTCACGGTCCCACATAATTGATTTAGAAAAATATAAGAAAGGTTCACTTATATGATCTATTTTATTATAAAAATTTATTTTAACCCTGTTAAATGCATATTTTTAATTCTATGAGTTAAGTTTTAACCCTAAAACAAAATACAACTGCAACCCACAGAAGGTATAATGCAATAAATAAAAGGAAATATAGCAATCACCATCAGTAAATAAAAAATACGGAAGATAAAAGCATTTTCTTATATGTGTCAAGTAATTTTTTCTTGAAATTAGTCTATTTTCAAAGTATAATGGTGTTGAAGAAGGAAAACGGTACTGAATTACAATAAATGTAATCATTGGCAAAATTATTACTCATAGCAAGCAGACTTCTTTTATAATATTTAAAGTTTAATATATAAAAATACAGAACACAGTGATCGTTATAAAAACTAAGAAATTCCTGAATGACAATGCAAGTTTGTAGAATTTAGATCTTGCATTCACCCTGTCACCTTTTTGTTTCAACACCGTTCATTGACATTCACCGCCGTTAAAGGTGAAAAGTAACGGTGTTGATGCATAATAGTGTTGAAAAAAGATATGCTATTTATTTAAAGAAAAATACTCCTTTAACTTTTAACCTTTAGTACTCAGTATATGTATCTGTTGACAGTGTGAGCTATATTCAAAAACTAAGAAAAGCATAAATACTTCCATCATTTTGGAGAAATATTGGTAACGGTGTTGAAAAACAATAAATATACGGACATTTTTACACAATTATGGAAATTTCTTGTTATAAAACGACATATACATACCGTTAATGATGGTTTCGTGGAGTCATTTTGTGACTTTACTTCAACTGCGGTGCGTTTTAAACAAGGAGTAATCAATTAACATTATGTCATGGCGATCAAATCGTCTTTATAACTGTGTTGAAAAAAAATCTGGGGACACACATTTATCGCAATAAAAGTGGAAAAATTAGAGTGATGTAAAGAATCTTGTGGAAGTTCTTAAGGAAAAAATTTATTTTACATGAAGAGTGCCAAAAATCCTAGGCCTATACCATTTTTTAATAAAATAAGAGGATAGTCAGTTTTTTTTACTATATATGGCCTGGGACAGGTAATATTTAATGATCTTTGAACGATTAAATATATATTTGATGCATTTTAGGTATTACTTTCCTAAACAATAAGCCCAAATTAAGCAGAAAGTATAAGATACTTAAACCAAATCCCGAAAGCACAATGACAGATGATATATATATGTATTATAGCTCTGTGAATGCTAGGGACATGAATTTCCATGAATTGGGTCGTTTTCTGTAGAATGACCCTTAAAAGGTCTGATCAACTATCATCCAGAATGTATCAATCCGTCTGTATGTTCATATGTTGTCAATTTCTCGTGCCTGCTTGATCTTTGGTCTGACATATGTCATTCTGCTGGCCACAGTGTTTCAGCAATGCTTCTGAAAGGCCTACAGTTAAAAGAGAATCAAGAAATATGTCCTGTCTCTCTGACTGTCCATTCTTTTGTGACTTTTCAATATCAGTATAAATACATAAAAGTGTTATTGTTTCTGCTCTCCCAGAATATTGCTAATTTAAACTACTTTTTTCACTTGTTCCCCTGCTTTCCTGTCTATCTGTTGAATTTCAGTGTTAGTGTACGCAGGAATTCTGGTCATTGCCGAAGGCAGTTCGGATGTTCTCGGTGCTGGTAGCCTCCACGCAATATTAAAGCATTGTACATTAAAAATACTTATTCTCATATAGGCTAGGTCACTGCAAGGACGATAACCTTTAAAATGAGGTATAGCACAGTGTCACACGCAAGGCAGTTTCAGTAAAACATTGCAAAAAAAGATTGACCGAATTCCTTTTATAAGTATTAGGATGATCAATTCGACCGGGGCTTGTATGAACTTTTGTTTTCGTTTGTTAATAAAATGTTCAATTATTTCTTTCAATTTTTCCTTTATCTTACATTTCATGCCCATTTATGCAAACGGACATCAAATATTTCCGATTCGTCCTTTATGGTTAAAGTCCATCACCGATACAAATATACGCTAGAACCATACAACGTATGCAGTGAGAAGGTTAACACTCAAACCTGCGTTACCACTGCTGTCAAGCCGAATGCCGAATTTTGGATTCGTACATCGAACGGTTTCAGAACATGCCAGGCTAACAGACGGACGGACGACTTAAAATGGACCAGTACTATAGCTCAGATTACTTATAGTAAGCTAAGCTAAAATGGACAAAACAAGAAAATAAATAAATAACCTTATCGCATCATGGAGTAAACGGAATATAAGTATCGTAGGTAAAATTAATGTTGTCAAAAGCCTTATGATTTCAGTTTTCTCACAGCTATTAACACTCTCAGCCTCAAATGAAATTTTTAAACTAGAGAGGCCTAAAATGTTGTGTGGAAGAATGGTTAAAGTAATTCAGAGATCAGTTAAAGATGGATGACTTACAAATGGTGCAAAAAAAAACAACAAAAAAAACAAACTAACTGTTCGCTCTTGCAGAGACTGTGTTGATGTTAGGAAAGCAATCAGCCACACTGGACAATAGTACCAAAATGGTTCATTGAAGGATGTGGTACAATCATTAACATTCTTAAATGTAAGACCACTTACTTAGAGTTAGCTGAAATAGCACGTACATGATTTTAATCACAAACAACAAAAAGATATATTTATGAACGAGGAATGTCCATGGAATAACAAACTATTAAAAAATAAAGGATCCACATTATATTTCTCCAATTAGGTGAAAGCTGGAATAGTGAAAGTAGACCATATTATGGATAAAAACGGAATTTAATTAAACACTACAAATTATTACCTCTCTCCCTGAAGGGAAATCTATTGGTGCAAAATTTTGCTCAAACTTATTTTCTGAAAATCGCTAATATAATATATTATAACAACACAGAACTAAATACGCATGTTGTTGATAACATTGTAGAAAGAGTGATGAGTGGAAAGTTTTTTTTTTTTTTTTTTTTTTTTTTTTTTTGCAGAATACGTGCCAGCATCATGGGCTGAAACGTTCTGCGACAAAAAAAATCCATTATATTGGGGTACTTTTGAACACGATTACTATACGGTAACAACCGCTTTTGCTTCTCAGCGCCATCTAGTATTCAACTGTTGAACGATTTATAGTTTAAGATTTCTATCTTTTAGATAAAACGTTTGCTTCAGGCATATTTCAGCTCAGAGCAGTGAAAAGATATGTATTCTCGATGGCGATCCACTCAAATATATCAGAACACACGAAGAAATTAACCAGTTTTAATGCCTTACTCAAACGCTTTGCGTTTCACTAAATGGACGCAAGATGGCGCTGATCTGCAATACCGGTTAACCGTAATTAATAATGAAGACATATGCTAAGGTTCTCCAGTGACTGGAAATGTGTATGGTGGTTAAATGTTTATATTGTTAAAGAACCTAAACTGAACAGTTTAAATTGGAAAATAATCAGTAATATTTATCACATAGCAATTTCACTGCAGAAAATGAAAAAGGGTACTTTGATGTTATTAATGTAAAGTTTTTGAAACAATTGATCATTTTTATGTCGAGTGCAGTATATGTTGGCTTCTTTGGAAGTTTGATGAAGGAAAATTGGACTCTGTGTGAGATGCAGCGAAAATAATAGTGAATCAGGATGAATATTTTTAAAGTATCAAAATAACCAATGTTTACTAATTCCGCAAATATGAATCTTGTGCTGTTCTTAATATTCACATGTATAGTGTATAGGGATTTTGCCACGCACATTGAAACAGTGATCTGGTATTCATGACATTATGAAAGGTGATATTATACATACAACACAAGTCATTCAAGCCAGATTCTAGCGTAAGTCCCGGAAGGCCAACAGTAACTAGATTCTACGACAGGCCGGGCACTGGACTACATTTCCCGAATATCTGCTGCGCAGTACACGGAGATCCCCCGGACCAACCCCTCATCTCCTTATATAGAAAGCAACTTTCTCATGGTTACCACCTTCACCGTTATTCCCTTCACAGTAAGTGGGGAAGTGTAGAAGAGTAAAACGTATATGTTATACGTACGTTAGCACTGTGTTTTATATTTAGGCGGTTATCTTAACAGTTGTAGCCTAATATATGATATTCCTGTAATGACAGTAAGTGAATATATAACTTAATACATGGCACATGGACCACATGTAGATGACGCAGCTGGGTCACGTGAATGTGGTGACAGCTTGACTAAGTGAATGTGATGACGGAGCACGTGTTTATGATGACAGCTGGACCACTGGATGATAAAGATAGTTGGATCAGTTGTTGGTAGTGACGGCTGGACCACTTAAATGCGCTGACGGAGCACGTAATGACGATGAGAACTGGACCGTGTTTAGGTAATGACGCTTGGAGCACATGAAAATGATAACGCCAGGACAACCTATCACAATTAATGTCATTAAACCGCCTCTTTAGTGTTAATCTGTATCACTATTGAAGTTATACATTTAAGATATATATGACATTCTGAATAAACAGTGAACGCTGAATACCTGTAAATAAACTGTTTATTTTAATCTATACTGTTGCGAACCGGGGGCCGGTTAATCCGGCTCGGCACGCTCGGGTCCGTTGTCCCTGATTAAGGGCGTAACTCTTAGCAAACAGACAAAAGGAAACCAGTATTTCCATTTGTATGAAACAGTTATTAACATACAAAGTTATCATCCCATATCGATTTACCACTGGCCCTCCTGCTGGGCTATTTGCCGTTACAGGTTCCCAACATATCAAGCTCGTCCCTTGGACGATCTCGGCACAATACAACACAAACAATTAGATTAAGCATTTAAGTGTCGATTTTCTCTGGAATAAAACTGCATAGTAAAATCGTTAGTTACCTATAGTATAAATGCAATCAAAATATTTCCACGCGTAAAATTGTATTTAATATTTATAATTTTTATCACAGTCCTTTTTAATATAATGTTAAATAATGTTTTTGTTATGTAAACAATGTAGTGTGATGTCTGCTAACAGAAAAAATGTGTGTAAGGCAAAAAAAAAAAGTGTAGTTCTCAGGCACTTTTTTTCAAGAAATCAGTGTGGGCGGGCAATATTTAATTTTTACCTTTTTTGTACATTTTGATAAAAATGTCATATGATCAAGGAAAAGCATGAAAATAACATGAAATATTTTGCTAAACGAGTAAAAGCACTAGAAAGGAAATCTTGTCAAAATTGTATTATTTTATCTTCTTCAAAGATGAAATTCAAAATATTTTTTGTATTCGGGGGGTTAAAATTGACGCGCGCGGTGCCTGAGATCCTTTCATTTTGTTTTGGCCTAACGATGGCATGGGCGGCAGATTCTTGTTAAAGATTATACTTTATAAGACTTTAATTGTTATTTGTAGTTCATGGAGGAGAAACCTGTTCACTATAAACTTTTATTTTATTTTTTTTTTTTAATTTCAGGAAAGTTTTCTTCTGCCACAGATAATACAGGATAATGTTGATTAGCCTGGAGGCTTGGCGGGTCGATGATGTGATTTCTGAATATAACGATTCATTCTAGATTTAGACAAAAAGTCACTCTCGAAAAGAAAAGAAACAGATATCCTTATAGAAACGGTCCTGTGACACAATGCCTATATGTTGTTATTCTATGTTCAAAGGGAAAAATATATATGTATGTTGTATATAATAGTTATAATATTTTGTGCGGTGAACACACGCGTATTAAATAAAATGGTAGTAAAAATGTAACATAATTTTTTCTGTCATTTTGGAAACCCTGATTAGTAAAACTTTTTGCATAATATGAAACATATGAGTAACTAAGCGAAATTCCTGAGTATATATTAAACGTTCCATTTCACACTGCGTCCTTGACATCAGCGTGTTTGACCTCTTGGTGACCTAGGTAATCGTTTCCGGGGGTATAGTTCACCGATGTATAAGCTGGCGGAGGATTGCTGCGTTTTGACCTGTTTCCTCCACAGCAGACCCGTTTCTTCCAAATGAGGTAGGCGATGGTACAAATCAGGACAATGGTGAAGACAACGGCACCAATAATCGCTATGATGATCTTTGTAGACAGGCCTGAAACCAGAAAACATAAAAGTCAGAAAGAAAATTCTGAAATAAATCATGTTTATTCTGAATATTGTAAGTATGAAGAACCCTAATGTATTTGCATAACTGCTATATATATTCCTCATATAAAACAAGGGATCCTTGGGTAACTGTGCTCAGCTGAAGTTGATCTTGTTTATATGTCTTTAGCCTCGTAATTAATGAAATAAAACCATCCAATACCGGCGTTCATAAACCAGATTTATTTCAGCTGGTCCGGTCCACAAGTGACCGGATCCCAGGGAGCATTCCTTTAATAAACTCCCAAGGGAGCATACGATAATATGCAAGAACATATGGTGTTATATATATATCAGTCCATAATATTGTTATATGCAAGTCCATAACACATCTTCAAGGTAAAAATATAAAATAAGATCAAATGGAGATAAAGGGACATGAAAATAACTGTACACCTATCACAGAATACCAGTATTCAATCACTAATAAAGTTACCCGGGCAGGGCTGTTGTAACTAACATAAAAAGCCTGGACCAATGAGCCCGATAAAATGGGCCCCTGAAAAAAAATCAATAAGTAGCCTAATTTTGAGCTTCTATTTTCAAATTTTAGCATTGAACTGTTTAATTAAATATGTGTACCTGCTGCAAAAAAAAAAAAAAAAAAAGAATTTAATGTACTAACAGGAAATAAACATGCCATGGTCAAACTTGGTAAAATTTAAGGTACTAATATATTTATGCTTATAATTTGAAATATTTTCAAAATTCAATTCTAATTTTTGAATACATTTGAATCTTGATTTAGTATAGTTATATACCTGAAAAAAGCTCCAGCTTCAACAGATTTCATGTTAAGTGAGAAAATATCTTTCCTATTTTTATTCAAAGTGCTTTATGTTTGGGCCCATAACTTTTATAACTTATGTAATACTAACCTCAATTCTGGCATATACTTAGGAACTGTATAGGGGAATATTTGTGGTAAATATGAAGAAATACATATGAGTAATATTGATATAAGGCAATCCTGAAGTGTGACAATAGGTTTTAACAAGGGACCCATGGGTCACGGCGCTCAGCTGATCATGATTGGACTATGAATGTTTCTCCACTGTGATACTATATCGAGTCGATAAAGCTTATGAATATCATGGACATGTTGGGCTATTATAAAGGAATGTAATGTAATATGTGAGTAAATGATAAATGAAACTAGAATACGGTTAGTCGACAAGCGACTACGTGAATCCGCCTAAATCAGAGTGGAACGGGTGAAGTGAGGCATGGATTGAGTGGCAAGGGGAAATAGAGTGTTGCATATTAGGATGGATGTCTGCAGCCAAATTGTGTATGTAGGGTGCCCCCCCACCACAAAATCCAGAAAGCCGTCCAAGTTGTATACATATGCAAAATTTAAGGCAGATAAGTCAAACCACTACATGAATATGAGGGATTTTAGCCCGTGGCAGACAAACAGATGGACGCTGAGCAAAAATGGTTGCAGGTGACACCACCAGTTTTGCGTATGATAAAGAGCTATGTGAGAACTATACATATGCAAAACTTTGGCCCAATCGGACAAACGGTTCCCAAGATATGAGCTTGGATGTCTGCTGCATAAACTAGAATGCAGGTGGCGCCACCTGTCATAAAATCAAGAGAGCTGTCGGGGATGTATAAACCTGCAAAATTTTAGGCAGATATGTCAAACCACTGCCGAGATATGAGTGATTTTATCCCATGGCAGACAAACAGACAGGAACTGTGCAAAAATGGTTGCAGGTGGCGCCACCAGTTTTGCGTATGATAAAGAGCTATGTGAGATCTATACACATGCAAAATTTTGGCCCAATCGGTCAAACGGTTCCCGAGATATGAGCTTGGATGTCTGCAGCGTAAACGTGAATGTAGGTGGCGCCACCTGTCATAAAATCAGAAAAGCTATCCAGGATGTATAAGCATGCCGAATTTCAGGTGAATTAGTCAAGTCACTGCAGAGATATGAGTGATTTTAACCCAAGGCTGACGAACAGATGGACACTGTGCAAACATGGTTGCAGGTGGCTCCACCATTTTTGTGTATGTTATAAAGCTCTCCAAGGGCTACATTTGTGCAAAAAAATTTTCCTGATCGGTCAAACGGTTCCCGAGATATGAGCTTGGATGTCTGCAGCGTAAACGTGAATGTAGGTGGCGCCACCTGTCATAAAATCAGAAAAACTATCCAGGATGTATAAGCATGCCGAATTTCAGGTGAATTAGTCAGGTCACTGCAGAGATATGAGTGATTTTAACCCAAGGCAGACGAAAGGATGGACACTGTGCAAATATGGTTGCAGGTGGCGCCACCATTTTTTGTGTATGTTATAAAGCTCTCCAAGGGCTACATTTGTGCAAAAAAATTTTCCTGATCGGTCAAATGGTTCCTGAGATATGAGCTTGGATGTCTGCAGCGTAAACGTGAATGTAGGTGGCGTCACCTGTCATAAAATCAGAAAAGCTATCCAGGATGTTTACGCATGCCGAATTTCAGGTGAATTAGTCTAGTCACTGCAGAGATATGAGTGATTTTAACCCAAGGCAGACGAACAGATGGACACTGTGCAAACATGGTTGCAGGTGGCGCCACCATTTTTGGTGTATGTTATTAAGCTCTCCAAGGGCTACATTTGTGCAAAAAAATTTTCCTGATCGGTCAAACGGTTCCCGAGATATGTGGGTTTATGTGTGGAAACAGACGCACAAACGGACGCAGAGCGCAGAGGAAAGGTCAGAGGTCAAAACAAAATCGGGGCGCAAAAGTTCACATGTGACCCGAACATAATCCCGGGTTTCGTAAAATTCCGCCCAGCGGTTACGGAGGAGTTCTCCGGACACCTACGCGGCGGCGGCGGCGGCGGCGTGCAGCTGAAAACATAGTATCCGCAAAACTCTGTTTTGGCGGATACAATTACCTGACTAATGGATTAATAGAGTCAGATATAGTGGTTTATTTTTTATTTATTTAGGAGGGGTTGAAAATTGTGATATATTTGAGCAAATATGAATGCAATGACAGCAGTAATAAGCAGTAGTAGAATGATGATAAGGCTATTTGTTGAAGGATCTAAAGTGTATGGTAGTCTGCAAGCTTTCAATTTGACAGATATGATGTTATGATTAACTATGCTGATGAAGTGATTTATGAATTTGTGACTGTATGACACAATATCTCTTTAGTCTTGACAAGGTACATTATTGTGATGCCCACTATGTCTACATATTACAAAATACTGACATAATTTCTGGCATGTACATAGGTACCTATGGACGAATAGTTATTCAAAATATTAAAGTATGAATATATCTGATTCATCTTGTTCTTGCTTACTGTGGCTGACTTTGGGATGGGGTTCAGAGAAGGGAAAAGTGAGGGCAGCACGAAGGTGGATGTAGAAATATTCTATTGTAATGTTTTTCATTTATATAAGAATATGAAAAGCTAAGAGGAAAGGGGCCCTCCTACTTGGTTATAGTAAAGTTCTAAATATATGATTGCAAAAAAATACTCTGACAAGACTGTCATGAAGAAAAACAGTAAAAGTTTTGAGATACTGTGATGCATATGAAAATTTACAGATGGACTGGCAAGTTGACAGAATGGACTAATACCTTTATTTCACTTTCAAGGGAATAATGCATTTAAGTTTATATATAATCCTATTTTTTTAAGCATATCCACTTTTTCCATTAAGAAGTTTTTATCTGAATCATTTTTTTATTTACAGGTTTTATAAATTTTTAATGAAAAACCTGAAAATATAAGTTAAAATATTGGAATTGTTGCGAAAGTTGCAATCATTATATATACAGAGTAAAAAACTGAAACTATAAGTTAAAATATTAGAATTGTTGCAAAAGTTGCAATCATCATATATCCAGAGTGTAGCTCATATTGGGTCATTTTATGCATACACATATATTTTATTATTTTTAAATCATAAATGTTTAAACTGAATTTAAAAGAAAATAATGCCACAACATGGCATCTACATGAATATTCATTGAATCACTATTAAAAAGTTTTGCACATTGGAGTTTTCAGTACATGCTTAATTTTATTCACCAAAATAAAATAAAAGATTCAGTAAATTTGATAAAATAAGACATTACAAATAAAGTATACACACTGTTGGTTGAATGAGGGACAAACAATATCATTGTGCTAATTACTATCCCAGTTTTAATTTATTACTGGAATTAATAGTCAATTTCACACGTGGTGAAGTTTTTACTCCTCTGAAGTAAGGAATTACTTATCTCATGAACATCCACACTTTCATAGCAATACACCACTTTGTGGACACAATTAAATGTACACTTTAATCACTGTAAACCTGGTGGTACAATACAAAATCTAAAATGTAGCATAGCCTAGAATAAGAATGAATCAAATACAGAAAATAATAACATTCATCTAGTTCATGCACAATCGGGGGGGGGGGGGGGGGGAGTGCAGGGCAGAGGGGAAGCCTGCTGGTAGTGGCCAAGCTGACCCAAGGCAAGCTGCCTGGGGTGGGTTACATGATGCAAGTGAAATCTGTACTACTAGGTGGGCTAGATGTAAACAACACTTGACATGGTGTATAAAAACATGAATAAAAGCTATTCTTTCCAATCAATTTCTTTGAAATTTCATATTTTAAAAGATTAAATCCTACTGTATATATGCTGTGAAAATTAAATCAACAGTGCCAAAGTTGGACAAAATTTAAGGTATTGATTTTTTATTTATGCTAATAACTTGAAAAATTTCCAAAATTCAGATCTAATTTTGGGTAAACAATTGAATCTTGATTAAATAAAGTTATATTCCTGAAAAAAAGTCTCTAGGTTCAGCAATTCTCATGTTAGGTGAGTAAATATATTTCCTGATTTTTTAAAAAATTGCATTATGTTTTGGCCCATAACTTCAAAATAATACCCAATACTGACCTAATTTTTGGTATGTTCATAGAAAACGTATGATAGAATGTGAATACTAAATACAATCAAAAACAGATCAGTGGTTTTGATATTAGGCAGCCTTGAAGTGTAACAATGGCTTTTTTTTATGGAAAACAGAGCTTAATATCTCGAAGGAACGAAGTCCTAATGACCCAATTTTTGGTATGGTAGGAGATTTTGGGGACATCTAAAATTATGCCAACAGCCTGGGGAGCATAGAGATGTGCACTGAATGACCTACTGTCATCAAAGGGGACTGCTTGACAATGCAAGGGAATACAACAAGAGCCTCCAAAAATATTCAATAACTAGCCTAATTTTGCAGCTTTTATTTTCAAATTTCAGATTTTAACAGATTAAATCCTTATGTATACATGCTGTGAAAATTAAATCCACAGTACCTACAGGAAAAAAACGTGCCGTGGCCAAAGTTGGGCAAAATTTAAGGTACCAATTTTATATTTTTGCCAATATTTAAAAAAATTTAACAGATTTTGATCTTATTTTTGGTATACAATTAAATTTTGATTAATTAAAGTTGTATTACTGGAAAGAAGTCCCTACCTTTAACACTTTTGGTCTTAAGTGACCAAATATCTTCCTGATTTTTTTACAAAGTCCATTATGTTTGGGCCCATAACTTTTTCAAATTATATAATACTGACTTAATATCTGGCATGTACATAAAAACTATATAGAGGAATATTTATGGTAAATATGAAGAAAACCAGATGAGTGGTTTTGATATTAGGCAGTCCTGAAGTGTGAAAATAGATTTCTTATAAAAAATTGAGGTTTTCCTTAATATCTCGAAGGAACAAAGTCCTATTGACCCAATTATCGGCATGGTAGGAGATTTTGGGGATATCTAACTGTATGCCGAATTTCAGATTTGTAGGTCCAACGGTGTCGAAACGTGCCAGTCTTACGGACGGACATCCAGACGGACAGACGGACGGACGGACGGACAGACAGACGGACGGACGACGGACAATGGACCACAACTATAGGTCAGATGACTTATAGTCAGCTGAGCTAATAAAAAATTGAGGGTTTTCCTTAATTTCACGAACAAACCAGGTCCCAGTGACCTAATTGTTGGTTTGCAAGGAGATCTCGGGGACATCTTACAGTATGCCGAATTTCGGATTCGTAGGTCTAACGGTTTCAAAAACGTGCCAGTCTGAGTGACGGACGACGGACAATGGACCACAACTAAAACTCAGCTGAGCTAATGAAATCGAACTAATATTTTCATCAGATGTGAGTGACATAGTTATAACTATCATATGGGTGGTCGATGGGTATCCGCCACATCACAGAGGCATGGGTAAAGTAAGGCACTGAATGTTGCTGACATGACATGACGAATTTGTGGCATCAGTAATGCCAATTAAATTTTATGTGCAATTGTCACTAAAAACAGATTTACAGATGAATAATCCATGCAAAATTTCAGGCCGAGACACCAATCCACTACTGAGAAAAAAATGCACTAATATATTTAATAAAACCGGAACAGCAGTTGGCGCCACCTGTCTGGTCTAAAACAAAGCTATCCAAGACGGATATACATGCAAACATTCAGGCTTATACATATAGCCACTTCTGATATATGAGCAGTTTTTAACAAAAGCGAACGGACGGATGGACACCACGCGTAACGATCACAGATGGTGCCATTAGAATACAAGATGGAGGTATCTAAGATCTATTGACACTTGCAATACGGCAAACCCACTCCTGGGGAAAGGCAACAAAGTATTCAACGAAAAAGGGAACGTAGTTGCGCCACCTGTCTAGTCTACGAGAGAACACTCTCCAAGATGGATGGACTTTCAGACCAATAAATTTAACCACTCCTGACGTATCACCGATTTTCACCCAACGCCAAGGCACAGACGAATGCTACGCAAGAACGGGTGCATTTGGCGTCGCAAGTTTTTAGTACGAGATGAAGGTATCCACGATCTACGGACATGCAAAATGTCACCCCATTATGACGAACCACTCCTGAGTAATGGGCATTAATAAAAAACAAAAAAAAAACGGGAAGCTACGTGGCGCCATCAGTCCGGTCTATGTCTCCCCGATGGATGGACGTGCAAAATTTCAGACAAATACACTGAGCCATTTATGAGATATGGGCACGTTTCACCGAAACCAAACGTAGGGAAGGACGCCACGCTAAAACCATTGCAGATGGCGCGACTAGTCTTAAGTAAAATATGAAGGCATCCAGGATTTCAGACCAGTACATTGAAATTCTGGTGAGATATGAGCAATTTTCACCCAAAACAAACAGATTCAAAGGACGCCACACTAAAAAATTGCAGATGGCGCCACAGGTCTTGAATACGACATAGAGGTATTCAAAATCTATGGATATGCACAATTGAACCAATATATTGAACCAATCACTAAGACGAACAGGTGGCAAATTCATGGATGAACACCAAGCAAAAATGATTGTAGGCGACGTCACCAGTCTAGAGGACGAGATGAAGAGATTACAAAAAATCTATAACATGCAAACACTCAGCTCAATATATTGAAACACCACTGAGATATGGGTTGTTATCAAAAGACACCCAGATTCAAACTGCACATAAAACAAACAGACAAACTGACAAATAGACATAATCAACTGATCAACAAACAGACATACGCAGCTCACAAACATGATTGCAGAAATCGAAGATTTCTGGCAAGCAATAAAACAGTTCGGGTCCTTTCCTGTCGGACAAACCGGCTGAAAATTTGGACAGCAATCACCTGCATGCACATAGAAGTGCATGCACGCGTTTTACGTCTGACCAGGTCTGAGGGCACACTGGAATTGTGACGTCCCTATGGCCCTGAGAAAATGGTCAGCCCGTCCGATATAGTTATTCGGAAGGTTTTACCAGCAAATCCCCGTGGCCACCTAATGCCAATTAATTTATCGCGTCTGTTGCGGGCCTGACTTTACCTTTGGCCCGATGTGCCTACACAAACTTGCTATCTGCTCTAATTGTCGCTCACACCTACAAGTGTCTTTGCCTACCTAAAACGCGCGTGTTCGTGCATTCCTGTATGACTATGTGCATCCAGGGTTCCTCCCATTATAAAGACATACTGAGAAAGTGACACAAGGTTTGGACAAGATGACCAAACCAGGATATGGGGGAGGCTCAGAAGAAAATAAGCTATAGTTAATATAATTGAGGTTTTGGAGATATGGTAAAAAAAAAAAGATATGTTGGGGAGATTCCAGCGCAGCACCCCCAAGCGGCCAAATCCGGAAAATGAAGATCAGTTTCGAAATATTGGGGTAAGACATAAGATGTACCAGTTTCAACCTGCTTCTGTGGCTCAGGGGTTGAGCGCAGGACTCAAAGCCGGAGATCGTGGATTCGAATCTTAGCCGAGGCGGTGAGGTTTTTCACGGTCGGCCTATACCCAGGGTGAGCGCTCTGCAGGTTTAATTGGAAGGCTGTGACCCACAGCCGTGTATCACTCACATACGAGTGCGTCTTTGGGGGGGTTCCTCGGTTTTATGACCCAGCAATGGGCATGATTACCAACCAGATCCCGCAGGTGCGGTAGACAACGGGCCTGGGTGACACCAGGATACAAAATAAAATTATAGGAAGCGAGTGCTACCACTCTGTCAAGTAGTCACAAACCGAAATTGAAACTCTGAAGATGTACATACTTACTTAAGAATTAGATTAGTCAGCATGAAAAAATGGAGGCAGTTACCTCCACACAAAGAAAAGTTTACAAAAAAAAGATGTACCAGATTCCTGCACAACTGTGGCCTGTAAAATGCTTTATGTGATTTATACAAGATATCTGGCAAGCAACAAACATACACTGCCCCCCCCCCCCCCAAAAAAAAAAAAAACTGCTGCTAGGCTTGGCGGAGGTCATAATTACATAAAAATTATATATAAGCTAATCCCGAAAAATGTAAAAGGATTCCAAGGGTCATAACGCCAAGCTGTCTCTTACTGTAATTGGATAAGATCCATGTATATGGAACCAGAGGTGATTTTTTTTACTTACGCCCACATTCTACTGTCGCCCTGATGGGCTTCAGCATTTCTGTTGTCAGCTCCTCCATCACTTCACTAGCCTCTTTATTGCAGTACGTTAAGGCATCGTCAGCAATGCAGGACTTAAATGATGTCATGTGGCTGTAATGTTATATTATAAAGAACTTTACAAAATGAATAGAAGACAGATACATTTATATAAATAGATATTAGTAGAATCGTAGGTAAAGATAAAGAGTGTCGCTTTTAAGATAGAATATCTTGCTGAGTGTTAATAAATATGTTAGTCTATCTAAAAGGCGTCACACTTTATCTTTACCTACACTATATATATATATATATATATATATATATATATATATAGTGTGTGTGTGTGTGTGTGTGTGTGTGTGTGTAAGGAATCAAACGATTGTAAGCATCATGTTTACGACACTCTTCAGAACGCTATGACTTAAGTGGTTGTACATTGAACATCTGGTTGTTCACTGAAGTGTGTTTGTGCTTAATACCTGTACAATGTGCCTAACCTGGATTACTCTTTGTGAGGTATTTGTTGGCGTGTCTAATACTTGTTACACAACTTGTTACAAGTTCACTGTGTTTATTA
This sequence comes from Sipunculus nudus, assembly GCA_026874595.1. Lineage (NCBI taxonomy): Eukaryota > Metazoa > Annelida > Sipuncula > Golfingiida > Sipunculidae > Sipunculus > Sipunculus nudus. Next base: position 74,915,065 of record CM049316.1, read on the forward strand.
GGTGTGGCCAGGTTTTGTTTACATATAATGAAATATTTCTCCAACAGACACAGGATACATCTGTCAGTTTCTGGGGAATGTGCTTTGGCTTTTCTGAGTAATCTCCACTGTATTTCAAATTTATCGTTGTTCTCATTTAGCTCCCAAATGTATTTACTGAGTTCCGAACTATTTTTTTTTTCCGAACGATATTTTATGATTGTTATATCATGTTTTGAAAGAGTTTTCCGTGAGACCGATGTAAGTTTCATCCGCTTTTCCGTTTTCCGTACTGACTGTGGCTTGTTTTATGACTGATTTTGTAAGGCACTGTCCAAGTGTTAGGCATTCACGGGGATTCCTGCAATTGCATCCGGTAGATGGAGCTTTACTCTTCCTGGAGAGGTGAACACGTTTGGTTTTTAGGGAATTCTTCGTCAAGGATTCTTTAGAAGTATTGTCCTATGTTGGTGACAACATTTTAGCTGAAAGGTGGGTTGTACCAGATTATGTTTCTGCGTCGTTTTTTCTTTTGCTGGGTTTGTTGATCTACATTTACTTTTATTGTAGTTGGAATTTAAATCCAAGATTAAGATTCCGGTATCTTCTTGACTATGCTTAGTGAGTGATTGGATTGCGTATGTGATTGGTGAGTGATTGGTTCACGTATGTTGGTGTGTTATTGGGGTTTTTGTATGGATCGTATTTTCCTGTAGTAAGGTTAAATGTGACGTCCAGGAAATCTACAACTTTCTTGTTTGCTTCAATTTTGATTATTAATCCATGCCTTTTGAATACAGGGTTTAGTTTTTTTTTATATTTTCTATCCGTTGGAGGGTTGCGTTTATGATCCCAAGCCCGCAGTCTTGGTAAAGAAAGTCCGAAGTCGTTGCTGGTGATCTCGTGGAGCAGGAAAAGACCGAGGTATTCGTAAGTTTCTGCTCCGTCAAAGCTACCCATCGTGACGTCGAATAACGCAGGTTTGGCCCTTTTCACCCATGGCTGTCCAGAGCGGTATATGTAGGCTTTTTATGAGTGAGTGAGAATGTTTGTTCCTCGAGGTTTATCTTGACATGTGTTCCGGCATATTCTAAAGCACAGTTCAGCAGTTAGGCGGAAATTGATGGTTAGATGTCCACAACATCAAATGTGATGAATGAGTATTTGTCCTTCTGCCTTATGCTGTTAAACCATGTTATATATATATATATATATATATATATATATATATATATATATATATATATATATATACAAATAATGTGATATTAATTTTTTTTATTTCACGAAGGAGAAATATACACATATAAAAGATAGAACAAATCTATCTTTATGCAATCTATGTCTGTATATGTATTTGTATACAATTTAAACAAGCTTTTCTTTACCAGCAATTTGAGTTTTTACAGAGTTTTTCTGTTAAAAGTAATTCTGAAATAAAAAGAGATTCCGTAATGAAGTTAAAACAAGGTTTGTACATTTCTTGTTAGTGTTAGATAAATTTTACCTGCATAGCATGTCTTTAGCCTGCTCTCTACCAATTGAACCCCAGTTTATTTTACTCTTCACCCGTTCCATCTGTTTCTCAAAAGTATGCAGACAATCCTTTCCGGCGTTAACGAGGGAGTCACTGCTTAAGCACTCATGGTTCCTCAAATATTCTGTAACAGTGTAACAGTATTGTTATTATTATAATTCAATGTACATTTATTTTGCGCACTTTACAGTATAATACTGCTGAAATCTGCATTACAGAACATAACATATAAAAAGATAAATAATAAAGACGTAAAATAACTTCTAAGAGGTACACAAGATGTAAATTATACTAAAAAGCTAAAATAAGATTCTAAACAAGGGACCCAAGGGTCACGGCGCTCAGCTGATCGTGATTGGACTATTAATGTTTCTCCACTGTGATACTATATCGAGTCGATAAAGCTTATGAATATCATGGACATGTTGGGCTATTATAAAGGAATGTTATGTAATATGTGAGTAAATGATAAATGAAATTACCTGAGTGATGGATTAATAGAGTAAAATATAGTGGTTTATTTTTTATTTATTTAGGAGAGGTTGGAAATTGTGATATATTTGAGCAAATATGAATGCAATGACAGCAGTAATACGCAGTAGTAGAATGATGATAAGGCTATTTGTTGAAAGATCTAAAGTGTATGGTAGTTATTGTGATGCCCACTATGTCTACATATTACACAATATTGACATAATTTCTGGCATGTACATAGGTACCTATGGACGAATAGTTATACAAAATATTAAAGTATGAATATATCTAATTCTTCTTGTTCTTGCTTACTGAGGCTGACTTTGGGATGGGGTTCGAAGAAGGGAAAAGAGTGGCAGCACGAAGGTGGATGTAGAAATATCCTATTGTAATGTTTTTCATTTATATAAGAATATGAAAAGCTAAGAGGAAAGGGGCCCTCCTACTTGGTTATAGTAAAGTTCTAAATATATGATTGCAAACCAATACTCTGACAAGAATGTCATGAAGAAAAACAGTAAAAGTTTTGAGATACTGTGATGCATATGAAAATTTACAGATGGACAGGCAAGTGGACAGAATGGACTAATACCTTAATTTCACTTTCAAGGGAATAATGCATTTAATTTTATATATAAGCCTATTTTTTTAGCATATCCACTTTTTCCATTAAGAAGTTTTTATCTGAATCATTTTTTTTATTTACAGGTTTTATAAATTTTTTATAAAAAAAACTGAAAATATAAGTTAAAATATTAGAATTTTTGCATAAGTTACAATCATTATATATACAGAGTAAAAAAACTGAAAATATAAGTTAAAATACTAGAATTGTTGCAAAAATTGCAATAATTATATATCCAGAGTGTAGCTCATAGTGGGTCAGATTATGCATACACATATTTTTTATTATTTTTAAATCTAAAATGTTTAAACTGAATTTAAAAGAAAATAATGCCACAACATGGCATCTACAAGAATATTCCTTGAATCACTATTAAAAAGTTTTGCACATTGGAATTTTCAGTACATGGTTAATTTTATTCACCAAAATAAAATAAAAGATTCAGTAAATTTGATAAAATAAAACATCTTTTAAAATAAAGTATACACACTGTTGGTTGAATGAGGGACAAACAATATCATTGTGCTAATTACTATCCCAGTTTTAATTAATTACTGGAATTAATAGTCAATTTCACACTGGTGAAGTTTTTACTCTTCTGAAATAAGGAATTACTTATCTGATGAACATCCACACTTTCATAGCAATATACCACTTTGTGGACACAATTAAATGTACACTTTAATCATTGTAACCCTGGTGGTACAATACAAAATCTAAAATGTAGCATAGCCTAGAATAAGAATGAATCAAATACAGAAAATAATAACATTCATCTAGTTTATGCACCATCTGGGGGGGGGGGGAGTGCAGGGCAGAGGGGAAGCCTGCTGGTAGTGGCCAAGCTGAGCCAAGCAAGCTGCCTGTGGTGGGTTACATTATGCAAGTGAAGGCTGTACTACTAGGTGGGCTAGATGTAAACAACACTTGACATGGTGTATAAAAACATGTGAATAAAATCTATTCTTTCTAATCGATTTCTTTGAAATTTCAGATTTTAAAACATTAAATCCTTATGTATATATGCTGTGAAAATTAAATCAACAGTGCTTTCAGGGAAAAAAACGTCCCATTGCCAAAGTTGGACAAAATTTAAGGTATTGATTTTTTATTTATGCTAATAACTTGAAAAATTTGCAAAATTCAGATCTAATTTTGGGTAAACAATTGAATCTTGATTCAATAAAGTTATATTCCTGAAAAAAGTCTCTAGGTTCAGCAATTCTAATGTTAGGTGAGTAAATATATTTCCTGATTTTTTTTTAAAAATTGCATTATATTTTGGCCCATAACTTCAAAATAATACCCAATACTGAACTAATTTTTGGTATATTCATAGAAAATGTATAAAAGAATGTGAATACTAAATGTGATCAAAAACAGATCAGTGGTTTTGATATTAGACAGCCTTGAAGTGTAACAATGGCTTTTTTTTATGGAAAACGGAGGTTTTTCCTTAATATCTCGAAGGAACGAAGTCCTAATGACCCAATTTTCGGTATGGTAGGAGATTTTGGGGACATCTAACATTATGCCAACAGCCTGGGGAGCATAGAGATGTGCACTGAATGACCTACAGTCATCAAAGTGGACTGCTTGACAATGTAAGGGAATACAACAAGAGCCTCCAAAAAAAATCAATAACTAGCCTAATTTTGCAGCTTTTATTTTCAAATTTCAGATTTTAACAGATTAAATCCTTATATGTACATGCTGTGAAAATTAAATCCACAGTACTTACAGGAAAAAAACGTGCCGGGGCCAAAGTTGGGAAAAATTTAAGGTACTAATTTTATATTTTTGCCAATATTTAAAAAAATTAACAGATTTTGATCTAATTTTTGGTATACAATTAAATTTTGATTAATTAAAGTTGTATTACTGAAAAAAAGTCCCTACCTTTAACACTTTTGGTCTTAAGTGACCAAATATCTTTCCTGATTTGTTTACAAAGTCCATTATGTTTGAGCCCATGACTTTTTAAAATTAAATAATACTGACTTAATTTCTGGCATGTACATAGAAACTATATAGAGGAATATTTATGGTAAATATGAAGAAAACCAGATGAGTGGTTTTGATATAAGGCAGTCCTGAAGTGTAAAAATAGATTTCTAATAAAAAATTGAGGTTTTTCCTTAATATCTCGATGGAACGAAGTCTGATTGACCCAATTTTCGGCATGGTAGGAGATTTTGGGGACATCTAACTGTATGCCGAATTTCAGATTCATAGGTCCAATGGCGTCGAAACGTGCCAGTCTTACGGACGGACATCCGGACGGACTGACGGACGGACGGCAAGACAGACGGACGGACGACGGACAATGGACCACGACTATAGCTCAGATGACTTATAGTCAGCTGAGCTAAAAAAGTCATTGTGAGTAGACGTTATTCTCTCTGAAAAGGAAAGTTTTCAGTTTAGTTTTGAAAGTAGAGAGATTGGAACAGTTTCTAAGATCTTTAGGGAGATAAGATTGTTCATAGTTTTGGCGCAGCTATGGGGAAGGCACGATCGCCAAATGTTACCAGTCAATTTTAAGGCATCCAGAGTAAAAAGACGTCAGCTGAGCTTAAAGCACAAGTAGGCTGGTTTTGATGAATTAGGTGACTCAGGTATCCATGAGACGTACCGTGTAAACTTATACTTAATTAGCTAGGCTACAGGCAGCCAGTGTAGGTAAGCATGAATTGGGGTGATATGATCATGTTTCTTGACGCGTTTTACCAGACGAACAGCACTACCTTTGACATGTTTGAGATTGGCAAGAGAGTGATGTGTAATCCACTGTTGCAGTGGTTAATCCTTGAAGTAATTAAAGCATGGGCCAACGATTGTGCTGCATCTTCAGAAACATACATCCTAATCATTTCAATGTACCTGAGACGAAAATACGACAGATGAAGTATGCGGCTGAGACCAAGACTTTAAACAAGAACAGACTTTTGTAAAGTTAAACCATCATAGGCAAGGTGACTTACTGTAACATCAGCAAGGTGAAGCTTTCTACCGAGAACAATAAATTCAGTTTTGTTGCTATTAAATTTGAGCTTGTTATTAGTCAGCTGGGACTGAATGTCCAGAACAAAAATTTAATTGCTTCCATCATGGATGATCCAGAAACTGTATTTGTTTGAAAAGAAATATACAGCTGACCATCACCAGCATAGCTGTGGAAAATAAGTTTATGCTTTTTAAAGATATATCCCAATGGAAGAACAGAGATTGAAAAAAGTAATGGGCCCAGAACAGATCCTTGTGGAACAACCCCACCGCATTTCTTATTTGGCTGAAATACTATTGTGAATGAGCAATTGATTCTATCTGGAAGACAAATATGACTTAAACCACTGAAGTTTCGTTCCTGACAGTCCAAGCTTAGTATTTTATCTACAGTATCAAAAGCTACACTCATATTTAGAAGTACTAGCTGTTAAACATTACCATTGTGAGCGAAAAACATTTCGGATTTTAAGCAAAGGTGTTTCCATGTTGTGAAACAACCAGACTGAAATGGTTCAAAAAGGTTGTTCGTTAACATATTCTGGCTAAGCCGCGAGGCCACCACCCGTTCAAGTAGTTTTGAAAAGATAGGAAGGTTTGAGATTGGCCTTAAATTGTTAAAAACAGGTTCGAGTCCATCCTTCTTCATAAAGGAGAAACAATTGCTTCCTTTAATTTGCGAGGAAATTGTCGAGATAATAGAGACAGATTTACAACATTGAAATGAGAGATATAAGTACATCAGCACCGTCCTTCATAAGGGCGACGGGCACAGGACCCAGAAGGTAAGATTCAGATGGTGATAGTGAAGTTCTGACGATTTTCATAACAGAATCTTTGGACAAAGTATGTTGATTAAAACAAACCCGACCACATTCACAACTTGATGAATGTGTTCTGGGTGTCACGGTTCATTGTAACATTGTTTCTTTAATAAACTCGACCACATTTACACCTTGATGTATGCTTCCTGCGTGTCGCAGTTCATAGTAACATTTATGTTTGTTTAATAAACCCGACCACATTCACACCTTCATGTATAGGAAGCATATCACGGTTCATTGTAACATTATGTTTCTTTAATCAACTTCGGGGGTTAAACCTGAATCGCAAGCGGAGAAAGCGTTTTTTTTTCCACTGAGTGTTGATATTTTCGTGTATAAACCGATAAATATGCTATCTGGTCATCGCATAAGAACTTCTTTTATTTCTCTTATTTTCTATTTACAGTTTAACGCCAAAATAATTTTTGCTCGGTTACCAAAGCGTAATATCCTATTGATCTGCAAAACTGGAAAAGCAGAAGACTGTACATGACATTAGAATCCACAAATACCTTCTGTGATGAAGGGATACACATGATGACTCACTTTGTTTGCCAGGCCCACACAGATAGTTGTACAGGTTATCAACGCTCTCAAACATCTGCTGTATGGCTGTTTGACAATTTGCCAGAATGGGCTGCCAGCACCGGCTAACTTGCTGGTATTCCCTGAAGCAGATCATCAAACAAGACATCAAACAAGCTCCCTTATTACGTCATCAGTGTTTGCGATCAGACGTCTTGTATTCCGACACAGCACTGAATGAATCACATTCCTGTATACAAGGAATTTAAAGGATCATATTAAAATCTTAATGGAGTATTGCAGCAAAAAAAAAGATGATCAAGATTTGGCTGAGCATATTGCGGTCGCCATAGCAACCATTGTTAAATAATATTGTATTATCGCACGTTATATGGAGTTGCTGAAGAAACAAAAGATGGGGAATAAATAGTTTAACGAGCATTTGACCACTATTTGTGCAGTTGTTAATGGAAATGTGTAGTTGTAATTCAGTTGTGACCATAAAGGTTTCTTCTTTTCACCAACTAAAAACCACTCTCTTTGCCATAAATAAATAAATAAATAAATAAATATATATATCCAACCTCTTTATAGTGCAATGACAGCGCATAGCCATGTGAAACTGCTTTATCCTGGACATTATTACGTCTTCTTTCACTCTGGTTGACTTAAGTGTTAAGTTTTACTTGTGTGTGCGTGTATGTATATGAAACAGAGCATTGGTTAAGGCTTTAAACTCCAATAACGCCCGCCAGGGCGCGCGTTTGTCACGGGCCTGTAGTTCAAAGGCGCCCGCCCGGGCGCGCTAAAGCCCATTTTACATACCCGTAATTGGGGCAAGTTTTGGGGGTGAAATGTCTATTGTCATCCATCATATTTGTACTTAAATGAAAGAGAAAAACGTCAAGTGTTGTTCTAACATGTGACCAAGATCCAAACTGGCGCGAACGCAGACTTGTTGGAAAAATATAAAAATGATTGACTTTCACTCACGTGGCCTTGTTACGTGGGCCCTGGTAACATGTCGGCTGCGAGAGTAAAATCAGACTCCTACGCTAAATTCATCAGAAATCGGTAAATTACCAAATGTTGGCAATCAATCCTGGTGACAAAATCAAGTGCAGTGTGTTTACAGATTTAACTTCCGTTAAACATTTCCAAGATCATATATTATCCCCTTTTTTATTGGTTTAACTTGTGACCAATGATCGCCGTCCGACTGACTGACGCGTCTGACAGACACCACGCACGTGATCTGCGTGACCTCCTTACTGTGTCATGTACTGGCACTGGAAAACCATTTTTAACCGATATCATATAATAAAATGAGTATTTATTTTAAATATTAACATATTTTCTTAACTAAAAATCGAAGATACTGTCATATATCATGTCGTATATATATGTGATGTCTGATTGTTTACTAGTGATCATTTCTGTGCCAAACATTTTATGTACAATCGTAATCGGGCACAAGAAGGCTTTTTGGATTGAAAATAAAATTAATACCGTCTTAAATTAGAAACAGCCAGATATTATAGAGATATAGTTAATTTTCCAGTGTAAAATATAAAGATAACTTTATACTCCATGAAATATTGAAATAATTATTTTACGACGTACGTGGAACTGTACGCCTATACACCCAGATCCTTGAATATGTAAAACAAGACAGTAAGTGACTTGTACGCTTGAACAAATATGTATTAATACGGTTTTAACACATACTGAACAGATTTTACAAATTTTTATATGTGTAGTACTTCCTTTATATGTATAGGCTACATGTGTACGTGCACGTGTGCGCGCTTTTGTGTGTGTGTGTGTGTGTGTATATATATATATAGGCCTATGTGCGTATTATAATTTTCATTAGTGATTGATAAAAGCACCAGTAGTTGTCACTGCCAGTCAAACAGATTTTGGGCGGAGCTGCAAAACATCTTTAAATATATATGGCACATAGCAAACTCAATTTTAAAAATATAACCTATTATTATATGAATTGAAGTAAATAATTTTTTTTTTTGTAATACGTTTGCCTATAACAGGCTATTCATTGTTGTAAGGAATAGTACTGAGTTATAAATGTTTGTACCTTTTAAACATAAAATCTGATCACTAATACCAGAACTTATAACTCCTTTTTATATTTCATCCATGAAAGTTTCTCAAATCGGGTTCATTCGCCGCCTATATTCATAAAAAATACATAACGTATACCGCAGACTGCATATATATCGCATATACCGTACGTGCACCCGGTATAAACGCCGCTTTATATTGATATCGCTCTCAAAACCCAGTCAACGCTTGCATGCATGGCCCAGGGATTAAATATGGAAAATGTGTCGTGGTCATGATAATCCTTTAAAGTCATACGGCGGAGTCAGTCTCAGTCATGATACATGCAAGAAAATGAATAAAATGCATTCTCCAATCTTAAATTAGAAGCTATAGCGTATATATATAGTGACGGTGACACAGTGAAAGTAAAATATTAAGACCAAAGATGCGGACTTTCGATATGCATGCGCATGGTGTATTCAAAATGACGATCGAGAAATCATGCAGGTGGACAAATTAGACTGAAATCTAATTGTACCTTTCCATTGCTGTAAAATAAGATTTAAAAGACGCAGGTATACAAATATATCTATATTGCAAAATGTTTGATGGCTTTGTCTCAAACTTGCCCCTTTCGAAGACCTAAAATACCACAGGGTGTCGGCTTCTATTTTTACCCACCGACCTTGTCATTTTCACGTTTGATTGACAGTTTTATTAGCACAAGGAAATTTTCCTATCACACAGAAGATTTTAGCGGAAAGACAGCACACAACATGTGGCCAACCAGACGGGGATTCGGAGTGAAAATTACTAATTTAAATTGGCATCAATTACATTAATCATCAAAGGATAATGACATCATTTACAATGTTCGGGAACCGAACGACATGTATAATTGCCAGGTGTAGGTCATGGTCCGCGTCCCTACAGCTGACGGGACTGGTGAATACAAAGTAAATAAATAAACAAACACCCAAGAGATCATAACTTATTAGAAGTTTTTGGAACATTCCAGGTGCTTCTTAAGAATTATTGAATTGTTGCTGCATATTGTTTTATAATTAACTGGAACTCTGCCTCTCCGTGAAATCACCATGCACCTTGCAGCCTGGGGAGACCGCATGCTTTCCTGCTAAAGCTGAAGTTTTATCAGCAGTGCATGATTTCTGACTATATATGAGGGCCTAAATGTACAAAGTTGCATACGGAGGTTACCAGATTAGCTATATGATTTGAAGTTAGGTCTCGTGTATACATCTAGTTAACCAAGGAATTGTGCATCTCAAAATTATAAAATAAATTTCCTACTTTTCTTCAAGTGAAGTTGAATTAAATAAATGTAATTATATATTATATTTCCATTTTATATTAATTTCATATGACGTAATTATGCTTCATTTAAATGTCACTGAAATAAAGTGCAAATTGAAGACCTGGATAAGTAAGTGCATGAAGATATGTAAGCCTACGTGCAATTTTCCTCTAAGATACCAGAATGTACTGCTATGAAATCATAGTAACTAGGCATGATTTTGATAAGCATTGTTGGACTTACGTAGGCCTATATATTTGAATAAATTAACATACATTAAAATGTACTGTGAAAACATGTTTCTTTGGTGTTACTTCACAGTTTAGTATCGTTTTCTCACGTTTATAAACTTTGGTATTATGTGCATTATCCCCAATAGCACATTTTAAAAACATCTTTTCAACAATAAAAAATATTGATTTTCCGTTATTTTATATTCTTGTTAATAACGATTTGTTTACATAAATGTGCATAGGCCTATTTATTATATATATGTAATAAATTATTGTTCCACTAGTACTACCAGTGTTTTCATTGTTTCTGATCCCTGCGGGAAAGAATCGATTCTAATGCATACATATTGCATGACGTGAGAGGATGTTTCCAGGTAACTCCCCCCCCCCCCCTACCACCCCCACAAAAAAAAAAGAATAATCAGACCGCCAGTCGGCACTGCATCTCATGATGCTTCTTATAATAAACACGCCAGACTCAGTCACGTGAACCATGTCCATTTAAAAGACTTTACAAAATAAACACGCCAGACCCAGTCACGTGAACCTGGCTGATGTAAAAGTAGATACGATTGGGTGAGAAAAGTTTGCAGCGTCAGTGCGTCACCGCTGGCTGAGGGATGACGCGGTAAAATTGGACCGTTCAGGAAAAAAACCCAAACAGACGTGTCGTCTTGCATCTTAATTGTCCAATAAATGTTTTATTTATTTTTATTTTTTCGTTATATTGACTAGATAGGATAATTCTGTGACTAAAGTCTGCAAAACCGCCTCGTTAATGTACCTTGTGTGCTACATATTGCTAAATTCACTCATTATCGCTCAATCACCGTCAGCCGCGGAGGGGCGGTTACTTCAAAAGAAATTGCATGGATACCCTCAATTAAGAAAATAAGAGTTTTCATAAGTGCAAGACATATTTGTTTTGATTTTTTATTTCAAATTTTAGTACATTCGCACTGTTTCGAATGGGAAAGATTTGGATATATCAACGTTTATTTAGGCTAATCGTTGATCGAACCAAGTGCACACCTGTTTACCTGTCGCACCTGGATTTTTACAAGTGCAGATAAACGCGACAGACCAACTAAACAGCAATTTTATTATTGCATGAAATGTTAACAAACAGGGTAGACACATTTTTCCAGATTTTATTTTAAAATCAGTCGGCGATTTGTTTTTGCCTGCACATGTAAAAATATATTAATTTGACATAAAAAGGTATATTACAGGTAACCAGATAATTAGTGCATTTCACACCCATAAATTATATATTTTGCACATTGGACAAAAGTAAATAGTTTTTATTGCAATGTCCCTTATAACAAGTATAATATATAATTTAAATTAAAAAAATGAGAATTTACATTTATTTACCTGATCTTACCTGTGCAGGTGAGTAAACTTTTACAGGTAGAAATTGGCAAAATTGAAATCCACAAGTCTCGTGGCTGTGCAGTTAATTAAAAGATAGTTTCTGCATATTGTTTTAACTCCTTCAAAAATTTCCTCTCCACTTTTAAAATAAAAAGTTGTCTTTATATTCTGTACTTACAAAGGTAATTAAATCTGTTTAAGATCAAAGGTATCATTTCAGGTAACCCAATAAATAGTGCAGTTAGTACCTATAATTCATAAATTTTACACATGGCACTCAAAATTAAGTTGTATGTTTTTTTTCTCCCTTATTACATGTATAAAATATATACTTCATAAAAAAATAATTTACCTGTATTTACCTGAACTCACCTGTACAGGTGAGTATGTTTTTATGTGTAACCGTAACCAAAATTATCAATTTATGTTTTACATGTCTGAAAAATCAAAATATAATGGTTTTACACAATTGACACTTGTTTATCCATATTCTTCTCAGCCACTTTTCAGCATGATTTTGTCACTGCCACAGGTAATTAGATCAGTTGAAGAACAAAGGTACTATTCACATAGGTAACTTAATTACTGTATTAAAAGCACCTGTTCTTATATCAAAATGAATTATACAGTCCATAAATAGAGAAGGTATTAATTTATAGTAACTATATTGATGAACAAGGTGTTTGCTAACATATTCAGAAAAAAAAATAATTTACCTTTACTTACCTGTACAGGTAAACATATGTGTTATATCTTAATAATCATAGAATGTGCTCTTTGGGTCAGCAAGCTTTTCAGGTGAAAAATATTTGATTTCCACAGAAAAATCTAATTTACTTGCACATTCTGGTTCGTTGGTGGTTCCCTTTCCAGTATTTAACCAAATCATTTACCTTTTTCTTACCATTAATTAATAATTACCTTAGAGTGAAAAAAATCCTTACATTTCCCTTTTTTTATCAAAGGGTTAATGGGTTACCTGAACAGGATGAAAGGTGTCATTTTGGTGATATACCAGTGAGTGAAAATACAGTTAGTACAGATTTACCTGTTTTTACCTGTATATACCTTAGTTACATACATATCAAACCAGGTATATAGAAAATAAATAAAATAACATGATGGACATATACCTGACAGTAAAAGCTGAAAATTTCACAAAGATACCTTTAACGGTTACTGAGTTAATGTCTCCTATATAGATTCATGTCAAAATGTGGAAAAAATGCAAAATAAATCTGAACAGTAGGAGTGTGACAATCCACAGGCTAATCTGAACAGTAAAGGGTTATGCAATATTTTATTTAAATCACTGTAATGAATGTTTGTTATGTTCAACATAAGCCCCAACATAAGACCTTCATAGGAATTTTGATTCATGCACACACCATGCCTAGTATCCTTAATAAACAAACGTCAGATTCATTATGTACCATTTTGGTAAACATGCGCATTTTATTTTTTTTCTGAAACATATACATATAATATATACATATACATTTTAATGTTGCTAGATTATTTCTATATTTTCCACATAACTTTGAGTTCAGAACTAATATATTATAAACCATGGACATAATTCTACACCTTGCGACCATGTTTCTGTCTTGTTTACAAAAGCGATTAAAATGCCATATTGAAAGACAACGTGACATTAGCTTTAATCATGAACAAAACATGTTGGAAAAAATGAGAACAGTGTCACACCCGTAAAAGTGGGAATGACCAGGTTTTTTAAATGGTTAACCAAACAGGCTGAAGCTCATACATATACACTCCAAAAGATGAATAAGTAATTAATTAAAAAAAAAAAGTGAGTTATGGGTCATGACACTCACTTAACATGCATGAGAAAATGGCATAATTTTTACAACTGTAGTCTTATTTAGAAGTAAATGACTGCAAATGTTGTATAAATATTGGAGAGGGGCAGGATGATTTATACGCATGAAGCACATTACTTGAAGGTTCAGGGCAAAATTGTGATACTAGGCATGACCTTATTTAAGGTTTGCATGTATTTTTTTTTCAGCTGAGCTAAAAAGTACAGTTAGCGCCACTAGTCTTCAGAAACTGTTAGAAATAGTCATGATCAATAATCATATGAACTTTCAGGACACTGGAAGAAACCATAGTCGTCGATAAACTGATATAAAGCTGTCATTTACTGTCTCAAAAATACAGGGGAGAATCATGGAAGAGTAGAACTAGGAAGACAAAAGAAAAGTGATCATCTCAATGCCAAATTTTGTAGGTGGTATCCCCATTCAACTGAAGCAAAGCTCAAAGGAAATGAGTAAACAAGACCTTATTTCAGGTTTCAAAGGAAATTTTAATGGACCTCCCTGGATATAAAGTTAGTGGATTTTTGGTGCAATGGTTACGATTTATGCCCTCATAACGGACGACCACTTTTTTGTTGACTAAAAAATAATTTAAAAAAAAATGCGTACAAATTTGAGAAAAATGCAGATGGCTACATCAGTCTGAATACCTGATGAAAAACTTCATAATGAATGTGCATGCAAAGAATCATGGTGATGATTGCATTGGTTGTTTAGAAACTGGAGGTTTAGTATCAAATTTTAGTGGCAATGATTGGGGTATTAAATGGCACAAAAAGAAGAAAAGGATAACAGGTGGCGCCACCAGTTTCCGATTCATGAGATCACTATCCGCTCAGCTGAACCATGTTCAGAGATTGCATTATAATCATCGCAGTGACTTAATCTGGAATTTTCATTTAACCACTGAAGTTGCATATAACATCTGAACTTCCCATTTCTAATGCACACAACTCGTGCCCCGCTATGGATCATACTTCTGACCCGAGGTTGACTGAGAGACTCGCGTTTGTTCACAATCATTCTGAACAGACCTTCGCTAGAGCACGTCTTCTCTATAGATGAGGGACTTAGGTTCACAGAAGACATAGCGTGACTTGTCAGCCTGTGCAGTTTGAACTTACTGGGCCTTATGGTTAAAATATTTGCCCTGATAAATGCGGCATACTTTGTAACATCACTTTCGTTGACTGATAAATGGGCATGTCTATTATATCACATTCGTTTAACTGGTAATTAAGGAACATACACGAATGATGTATTACTTACATGCAAACATCGTTTAATTTGACGTCATCCATCTTAGGGAACAATCCATTCTCCGTAAGAGCATTGTCTCCGGCTCCCTCGAACACGGTTCCCTTTAGACATGCATCAAGTTCATCGGAATTACAGTATGCCTGGACTTTCGTCTGACCTGTAAGTTATAAAAACCAATACATAATTGGAAGAGTGCAGTATTCGCAGATTTGTTTTAATGATTACGGTTTGTGCCCTGTAAACAGCCTGATTGCCTCATTTGATGGTCTCCGAATTTAAGAAAATAATGCGTAAGAAATAGAATAAACTATAGGTGGCACCAGCGGAGTTCAGGAAACGATGAAACACTCCATGATCTATATGCATGGACAGAATCATGATATCATGCATAAGATATTTAGATCCTCGAGCTAACCCCACCCTAACCCCATAACTAAGAAAATATAGATCGCAGTGAACTATAAGTGGTCCCCAGAGATTTTCATTGATCTCCATGGAATTCCAGTTATAGTTTCTAGGTCCGGGGGTTACGATTTGTGCCCTGTTAATGAATGACCGGACAGCCAACGGACAAATAGTGATCACTATAGCTCAGACTTTCAGTGATTTAGATCCATATTTTATGCAGCCCAATTACTAAATGACATTGATTGCTGTACCGGTAGCATACACACCAGCAGTGATCTATGTGGACATACACAAATGAACTGTAAATAATAGTACTATAAATACACCCATTCAGGTGTTCACCTATGACAGTCACTGTAGGCCTACAGAAGTTTAGAGGCTGACAGTTATGTAAACTGACCTGTTGGACTGTGTACTATTTCAGTTCTATTCCATAAGACCTGTAAGGGCATTTTAGCTGAATGTATTAAAGTCTAGAGGCGTAAACTCTTCATTTAATACTAATAAATGTTTTCTATTAATATTTTGTTATATAGCTCTGAACACTGAATATTACCTTAACATAGACTCCTGAACAAATCAATGATTAATCCTTGTTTAACTGATTAATGTTAATTTTAGTAAAAGGTGAACTTACCTGTAACCCTTAATCTTTCGAAATTTGATTGTACAGAAAGAAAGTAAAAATACTTTTAAACAATCAGATTATCTTATATTATATTATATTATCTTATTTAAAGCGGCAGACTAAATCTCTTCAGGTGAACCATTCTCAGAGAGAGGCCATTCCAGTACCTCGTGTAGCAACAATAGAGGAACCATTTTATCAGATATTTAAAAAAAGGGCCTAGTAGATTCTAACATGTACTATTAATCTGGTTGTAAGATTAATCATTCTCTAGTTTTGAACATTGTTGCTACCGTTACTCTCTCTCTCTCTCTTTCTCTGTCTTACCATGTATTTCTCAAGCAGTTATTTAATGGCTTTGTTAACATTCAGCATGCCTAATGATTTTTAACCTTTACTTTTTAACAGGGTTGGGGCCAGGTACTTGTACCTATACCTGTACCTAGGTACACATTTCAGAGTACCTGTACCTGTACCTGCCGGTCATGAGTAGGAAGTACCTAGTACCTGTACCTGGATCTAAAGTACCTGTACCTGGTACAAGGTTCTCCAGGTACATTTTCATATTGTCATTTTTGAAGTTTTTTCCTTTTCAGGTTTTAAAATTTGATTACCTGTAGTGTAAAATAAATAGCAAGCCACCAGTGTGATAATATACTTTATACTTGTATTTAGAATTTACTTCAGCAAACGACTTCAATACTGTTTGATAGAAAAAAAGGGCAGGTTAACTTGCATTTATATGTAAATTAATGCCGCTATTATTATCCTTAAAAACGTCTTTGAAGTGGTCATAAAATAAATGTACCTGTACCTGTACCTAAATACTTTCTAAAGTACCTGTACCTAGGTACTCTGTGAAAATCAAGTACCTGTACCTGGCCAATTTACAAGTACCTGTACCTGTACCTAGGTACTTTCACTTGTACCTGGCCCCAACCCTGCTTTTTAAGGCCCTCTATTTACTATCACAAAATCCCCAGAATATAATGTATTTAATAATTCATTTTTCTGTGCAAAATTAATTGCTTACCCTGCCGTCACTCTTCTTGGGTATAACGATATATCACTTATAGATGAAAAGGTCTTCTTACGTTTGATGAGCAGACAATACCGTGCCATCGCAGATACGGTCACTTTAACACACATACAAAAATGCTCCTAAACACACAAAAATGCAAAAAGAGGAATTTCGGTGCATTTGCTTTAGCGTTCCTAATGTTTTCCAGCCTTTTTTTTAATTCTTAGTTCTAATAATAGGTATTTTAATTTTAAATTTTCATAAAAAGTATTATCGATTACGTTTGTTCATCCAAATTAACATGGCGTCGTCGGATTATGCCAGATGAGAGTTGAAAAATTAAACATTTTAACTTACAAAAGTAAAGCAACCCAAGGAAAAATACCAGGAGTTTCTTCGACATCTTGGACATCAGCTGAAAGACAGAAAATGAAAATTACGCATTAAAATGTTTAACCACTGTGCTTCTAAATCTTTATCATTTGTTCTTGATATAAAATACCTTAGTGAATAAAATAAACTAGTATATCATGGCAATAGATTCTTGGCACGCCATGCATTAATCATCAAGACACTGGAGGTTTTCATTCAAATTTTTAATTATTCGGGGAACGGGGTACCTACGAGTCCCATAGCTACAACGATATAAGACGCAGTGACCTATTTTCAGATTTCCAAGAGTTTTTTATTTATCTATCTGGATGTTCAGTTATAAGTTTCTAGGAGGAGGGACAAAACGCCAAACGTATATACTTTTTAGTTAGATGAGCTAATACCCTAACCAGAAAGAAGGAATACTAGCTATAAAACGTAATAACCAACAAAAATAACAAGTGGATCATAATACATACAAAACAAACTAGTCAGAAAAGACCCGTACAAATAGTTTAAGATATCATAAATAGTTTGGTTATACGATAATCTATGGATAATCGCAGTTCAAAGTCACGACAAATGGACATTTTCAAAGAATACATCTGAGGTTTGTAAATATGCATAACTAGCTGTAATACCCGATTTACCAGGCTTTTTGTTGGGGTAAGGGAGATGTATAAAAGAAGATTAGGAATCACGGTTCACTTTTTTTTATTCTAAAGGTTAAAGAAAAAGAATTTCAGTGGGACGCTCTCCCGATAAGATATGTACAAACATCTGAACATTTATTCTGTGGCGCTGTGCTCCTGGCAAGAAATGCATAGATCGGCATGTTTACCTTGAAGACATGGTAAGTGATCGACCTAAACATATGTGAACCAGAAAAAATACGCGAGGGCTGATAGTTTGTAAGATCTTTGCATATCAACATATTATATTATTTTTGTTAGACCAATTAAGAACATATTGATGGAAGGTAGATGTGAAAGGGGATTTAAATGTATTTTAAAGGCAAGGAAACTAGGGAAACATATATATACCTTGTTAGTTGCATAAGCGGAACCAAGGGGGTGGACCCCCTCCCCTCTTTTTTTTCAGCCGTCGCAACATTTTTCAATGGTTTCAGACCACTATTTTTTGCCCCAACACGGACTGCAACTCTCTGGCCCTTCTGGCACTTTATTTGGTTTTGTAGGGACTAAATCATGTGTTCTTTGGAAACCAACGAAAGTAAGGTATAATGTGTTTTGTAGGGACTGTTTATGATGTATTTAAAGTGCGAAACCGAAACAGGTAGGGGAAGAAAGTTTTTTTATGAATAAATTTAGGGAAATCTTTATGACGGCCGGCGTGATGTAGCACCGGTTATTTGTATATTAAGTTTCCCCTCAATGTCAGGGGGTAATGTCCTTGTTAACTTTGTGTATGTCACATTCTCCCTACAGACGGTCTATCAATGTGAATGTAGAGGAACTTCCTCCGAACATTCATTCACACAGCACTCTTTTACGCCGAAAACCTGAGGAATGAATTTACGCAATTTTAGTTAATGGAGCAAACATAGAGTCAGCAACATCCATTCCTAATAAAACCAACAGAAGGTATTTGTCCATGAAACATATTTTGTATATAAATAAACCTGTGGATCTATTTTGCGTTTTAATATTCATGTTGCGGTATGGTTAATATAAACAGAACTTATGCACGTGCTTTCTTAGACAATTTTGATTTTGCTTTTATACAATTGTTTCCAGAAGTGTTGAAATAAGATGCGGCTTATTCTACATTCAGCAAACGGATTACCTGGATGGTTTATGAGATAAGCCATTTTTGCTTGCTGACATAAGAACTGAGTACCAGGGGAGCTCGAGACACTTTGCACATTTACGGACCATGCATGTGGGTCCTACTTAGGGTTCAAATGTCAGGCCATGCATAAATCGGTCACAGACAGCAGGGGTTATTCATGTGCACAATAGTGCTTAATTCTGCAAGGCCTTTAAGTTTCTGTGTCAGGTGGTGTCTTTGTACGCCGGTAGTCCGAGAAAATAACCTTTAAATTGAGATCACAGTGTCATACTCATCGCGGTTTCAGAGAAGAGTGTCCTCTCCCGTATTAAGAACAATTTCAAATATTTAAAGCAAAGAGGACATCATGCATGCAAAGAATCATGTTGATCAATGCATAAGTGGTTCAAAATTTTTAATTATTCTTAGGGGTACTTCTGAGCCCCATAGCTCGAAGAATATGGGTAACAGAGACATAATGTCAGGTTTCCTAGAAGATCCAATAATTTAGAATCTCTTAAGACTGCACAGGGTTCATGATCCTAGCCTATACGGTTACGATTTGTGCCGGATTGCAGGACCGAAGGACAACAAAAAATGACCAATCGCTATAGCTCAGCATGACTGAAAGTCAGCTGAGCTTATAAAAATCTTATTTTGTAAGTCATAGGTTCCCATTTAATCCACTCATCAGATACATATTTATAATCTGTAATTAGAAGCCAGCAGCATCTTCTGGGAATGTAGAACCTCTGAGGGGATTCTAAACTCCATGACAAGATGCTGTGAGTACTACTGGTACTTTTAAAACAATATATGGCTAGTTGATCTTGATACCCGATGCATGACATTTTCTCATCAACCATCTATTCCTGCTCCAAACACCAACAGTGTAAAACAAGGGACCCATGGGTCACAGCGCTCAGCTGATCATGATTGGACTATAAATGTATTGTTATACTATATTGAGTAGAAAAAGCTTATGAATATCATGGTCATGTTGGGCTTTTATAAAGGAATATAATGTAATATGAGAGTAAATGACATATGAAATAATCTGACTGATGGATTAATATGGAGTAAAATATAGTGGTTTATTTTTTATTTATTTGGGAGGGGTCGAAAAAAAAACAATTTATTTGAGCAAATATGAATGCAATGACAGTATACTAAGCAGTGGTATAATGATGATAAGGCTATTTGTTGTAGGATCTAGAGTGTATGGAAAACTACAAGCTTTCAATTTGACAGATACAAGGTTATGATTAACTATGCTGATGAGGGGATTTATGAATTTGTGACTGTATGACATGATATCTTGACTAGATCGGTCTTGACAAGGTACATTATTTTGATGACCCTCACGTCTACATATTACACAATATTGACATAATTTCTGGCATGTACATAGGTACCTATGGACAAATGGTCAACATTACTGAACCATCTAGAAGGTTAAAATATTAAAAATATGATAAAATGTAGATAAAGTTTGATAGAAAGAGATAATCTAAGCCATGGTTGGTTTATATGATTGAAGGAAATGTTGCAAATAATATTTGAGATCTGACCATGCCTTTCCATTTGTTACATTTTTGATAAGCTGTTGATAGTTCAACAGTTTACACATTTGTCTGATGAAATCCAATTTATTTGGTAAACCTTTTTTATCAATTTTATGATATGTATACAGTTGCCATAACGTCCCCACTCCACAGGTGCAATGACTTGATGGGGGGGGGGGGGGGGGTGGTTGTTATGATCAGAGTTACAACACCTCTGTCTCTCTGCAGATATTTTCTTTAATTATTAAATTTTATGCTATAGCCATAGAACTATTGTTCACAGTGCCAAGGAGCAAAGGCTCAGTGGGATGAAGAAGGGGATGGTGAGAGTTACAACACCCTTGCATATACATACAGGATATGAAATTTAATTCAACAGTGCTTATAAAAAAAGTTTATTCATGAACATTAAATATTTAAAACAGACAGAAAGATGGAGAAATAAAGCAAATCATTTTTTCCCCATTCTACTGAGCCAATACAAAATTAACAATATTTGCATTTATTCATTTTTTTTTCATTAAATAATTTTTATCCAGGTTTACGAATGTTACTATAAATTTACAGTATAACATTCATGTGATTGTGAATTTTAAGTTGATTCACATTTCTAAATTGCATCAACATTTATGGCTAATGTATCTAGTTTATAGTACCTGTCAACAGAATGGGATGGAGGGAGGAAGGGAGGCAATAAGGGTGAGAGAGAGAGAGAGAGAGAGAGAGGCTCTCTGGTAATTACTGCCTGACCCAGACACTCACAGTGGCAGTAGGTCAGACCTGAAGGTGTTATGTAACTGCCCAGTACACTGCATTTATACTGACCTGATGTAAACAATGAAGACTTGGTACCTGGAAACTTGAATAAAATCTACAGTTTTTGATCAATTTGTTTCAATTTCAGATTTTAACAGATGAAATGCTAATGTGTACATGCTGTGAAAATTAAATCCACAGCACTAACAGGAAAAATTTAAATATTTTTGTTTTTTAAATGGTATCAGGAAAAAAAGAAATGTATTCTCAACTATGAAACTAATACATGTGTTAAAATTAATCCAAGGTTAAAAAACCCAATATATTATACCAGGAGCAAACTGGAGTTGGGAATGTTTAAATTTATGAACTGAAATAAAGGATCAGCAATATAAATTTTGATTATTTAGCCAGTATCATGTAACAACTGATACAACCATGAGTTATAAGTCAAACAAATTAAAATCTTTAATGAGCACTCTGATGAACATCCACACTTTCATAGCAATACATCACTTTGTGGACACATATAATGTGCACTTTAATCATTGTAACCCTGGTGGTACAATACAAAATCTAAAATGTAGCATAGCCAAAAATAAAATAAAATACAGAAAATTATAATATTCATCCAGTTTATGCACCAGCTGGGGGTGGGAGTGCAGGGCAGAGGGGAAGCCTGCTAGTAGTGGCCAAGCTAAGCCAAGGCAAGCTGCATGGGGTGGGTTACATAATGCAAGTGAAGACTGCATAACTAGGTGGGCCAGATGTAAACAACACTTGACATGGTGTATGAAAACTTGAATAAAAGCTACTCTTTTCAAACAATTCCTTTAAAATTTCAGATTTAAAAAGATTAAATCCTTATGTATATATGCTGTGAAAATTAAATCAACAGTGCTTACAAGGAAAAAACGTGCCATTGCCAAAATTTGGACAAAATTTAAGGTACTGATTTTTTATTTATGCTAATAACTGGAAAAATTTGCAAAATTCAGATATAATTTTGGGTAAACAATTGAATCTTGATTAAATAAAGTTATATTCCTGAAAAAAAGTCTCCAGCTTCAGCAATTCTCATGTTAAGTGAGCAAATTTATTTCCTGATTTTTAAGAAACTGCATTATATTTGGGCCCATAACTTCAAAATAATACCCAATATTGACCTAATTTTTGGTACGTGCACAGAAAATGTATGGAAAAATAAGAATACTAAATATGATCAAAAACTGATCAGCGGTTTTGATATTAGGCAGCTCTGAAGTGTAACAATGGCTTTTTTATGGAAAACGGAGGTTTTTCTTTAATATCTCGAAGAAACGAAGTCCTAATGACCCTACTTTTGGTATGGTAGGAGATTTTGGGGACATTTATTGGTATGCAGAATTTTGGATTCGTTGGTCGAACGGTTTTAAAACGTGCCCTGTTAACGGACGGACGGTCGGACGGCCGGCCGGACGGACGACGGACAAAGGACCACGACTATAGCTCAGTTGACTTATAGTCAGCTGAGCTAACAATAAACGAAACGTGAGGAAATGCTTCACAATGCTATGACAGAATAGGAAAGAAAGTATATGTGGTTTGACGACATTTGGAGGTAGCGCCAATAAATAATTTGTTATTATTATTTTTTTGCTGTTTTGTATCATTGATTTTATTTACTTTGCTGTTAATGAGCATCAGGTTTTATTTAGAATGACATAAATTGTATACCTCTATTACTAAACATTTTAAACCCACACATTATAATATGTGAAAATGATATTGTGTAATTCGAAAATGCACAAAAGTTCATAATGACATCGTCTGCAAGGAGCAATCCCCCCCCCCCCCCCACACCAGTGTTGTCACCCAATCCTGATTGTTAACCTACCTTGTCATATTAAAAGTAATAACACGGTATTACCGTTTTATTACTGGGTCGTTTAACCTGATATCGTCGTAGTATCTCTAAGAACATTGGAGATATGAAGACTATTATAAATAGGGATTCAAGCGCCTGTGATTTGTCCTTCCACAAAAAGTTGACCTCTGGAGAAACCTGGCGCGCTTTCCTTCGACCACTCTCTACAATCGACCTTTGACCTTACGGTAATAGCCGTGACGTCACGTGAATGTCCTTCGACATGTCTTGTTTCATGTGTGGCAGGGCTTTTGTTCTCTTTTCGGAGTCCTCCTTTACTAAGTCCTCGTGAACTAAATTATGGCCACCCTCACCCTTCCGTTTTCCCCGGGCAAAAAAATATCATTCGTGGTCGTTGTGCTATATAGCACAGGGGCGGATCAAGGATTTAGGAAAGGGGGGGGGGGGGGAGGGTCCAACCAAGGAGGACTAATGAAAATATGATCACCATATATATATATATATATATATATATATATATATATATATATATATATATATATATATATATATAAGGGTTTATAGTTTGTACACCAGGTTTCACTCCACTCTTGTCCGATTAGTAATCCCAAATAATGTTTAAAGCAATATTTCTAAAACACGTTGTTGAGCGCTGCCTCAGCACACCTTGCAACGAGTTGTCGCTTTAAACCGTAAAACCGTAACTAAATGACGTATCTGATACACGCGCCCATAGGTTTTCAGAGCAGTAGCTTGATGAAGTGTCTGATACAAACGCCTATAAAATTATCAGAAGGTTACTTGATGACGTATCTGATACAAACACCCATGAAATTATCATAAGAGAAACTTAGTGACGTATCTAATATACATGCTAACAAATAATAAGAAAGTTATTGATGACAAATCTAACACAGACGCCAACAAATTATTAGAACATTAACTTGATAACGTATCTGGTACATGGTACATGAAATACAGATCTTATTAGACACGCCTACAAATTATCAGAACCGTTACTTGATCACGTATCTTATTACACAAGCCTACAAATTATCAAAAAGTAACTTGATGATGTATCTGATACACACGCCAACAAATAAAAAGGAAAGTCATTTGATGACGAATCTGACACAGACGCCAACAAATTATCAGAACAGTAACTTGATGACTTATCTTGATACACACGCCCACAAATAATCAGAACAGAAACTTGATGACGTATCTGCCACACGCCCACATATTGTCAGAACAGTAACTTGATAACGTATCTGATACACACGCCCACAAATAATCAAAACAGTAAATTTATAACGTATCTGTTACACACATCTACAATAATCAAAACAGTAACCTAATAACGTATCTGATACACGCGCCCACAAATTATCAAAACAGTTAACTTGATAACGTATCTGATACACACGCCTGCAAATTATCAAAACAGTAACTTGATAACGTATCTGATACACACGCCAACAAATTATTAAAAGAGTAACTTGATGACGTATCTGATACACACGCCCTCAAATTATAAAAAAGTGTAACTTGATGACGTATCTGATACACCATCCAACAAATTATAAGAACATCATCTTGATGACGTATCTGATACACACGCCCACAAATTATAAGAACAGTAACTTGATGACGTTTCTGGTACACGCGCCTATAAATTATCAACACAGTAACTTGAAAACGTATCTGATACATACGCCCACAAATTATCAAATTATATATAATATATGTATCACTTGGAAACGAAAGTTAGTGTAAATATAACCTGCATCTTTGACCTTCTTGTCCTAAATCATTAGAGTGTTTCCAATGAAGGTAGGACCAAAACATGAAATGTGAATCCAATGAATCATTATATTATTACATCTCACATTAAACTGACAGGGCTGTTCCTTCAGTGTGGGGTCTCCAAACTTCATTATGAAGAATCTTTTTAATGGCTCAAAGGCCATCATAACAAGTACAGATCTACAACATCCGATATTCCAACAGAGGAGATCTGACCTATAAAATCAAGGTAAATTTAAGGCCACCAAATTCAAATTAGTTATGGGTTTCGCAATCCTTTAGTTCGGTTAGTATGACCTTAATGATCAAGGTCAATCTCGTCATAATACAAGTGAATTTTGTTACGACGATTCGTGTATTAAATTTGAGGAAAAATATACAGTTCTTCAAAAGTAAGGGTGTGATAAGAAATCGTCTATATCTTGGGAACTAAAAGGTCATTGTCATCAGTATTCAAAGTTATCTGCAATATTGATTTGAACAATCTGTGAATTAAACTTGAGGGGAAAGTATTCACTACCTACAACATTAAGAAGAGTCTGACTCCCATGAGTCTTTCCTCAACAGCATGCTTTTGCTGTTTAGGTCCACGAGGATAGGACCGGTCGGACGGTTAGAGGGTCTAACGGAAGGACGACGGGCAAAGATAGCCCCTTAAGGATAGGCCCCCCATCTTCAGCAGCATATATTGACACTTAGCAAGCGACCATGGGTTCTTCCATTTATCAACTTGAGAAACAATATTTTTTAACCAAATTTGGGGGCCAATATGTTGAGTGTCTTGAGAAAAGAGCATTGATTTATTTTACGGAAACGAGGAGGTAGGTGGCGCCACCTGTCTGGTTTTCAAGGAATTTTCCAAGATGGATAGACATGGAAAATTTAAGACAAATACCTTGAACAACTCCAGAGATGTGAGCAATTTTTACCCAAAGCAAATGTACAGATGGACGCCATGCCAAAACGATTGCAGAGGGCACCACCAGTCTTGAGTATAAGATCGAGGAGTCCAAGATTTATGGATATGCACATTTTCAGAAAAAGGGTTTCATTTGTTCTACAAAATCGAGAAGGAAGATGGCGCCACCGGTCCGGTTAATGAGAAAGCTTTCAAAGATGGATGGACATGCGAAATTTAAGACCAATACCTTGAACCACACAGAAGATATGAGCAATTTTCACCTAAATCACATGCAAGGATGGACACCACGCAAAAAGGATTGCATATAGCGCCACTAGTCCTAAGTAGAAGATGGACGAGTCCACGATCTATAGATATGCAAAATTTCAGGCCAATCGGGCAAACAATCCTATGAAAAAGGCATTAATTTATTCTACGAAAACGGGGAAGCAAGTGGCGCCATCTGTCTGGTTTACGAGAAAACTGTTCAAAATTGATACGCATGCCAAATTTCAGACCACTTCCTTGAACCACTCCGTAGATATGAGCGATTTTTACCAAAAGCAAACGTATGGATTGACGCCACACAATGGGTGTATTAAACGGCACAAAAACAAAAGAATGATTGAAGGGGGCGCCACCAGTTTCAGGTACATGACAATACTATCCAAGATCTTCGGTCAAGTTGATTTTTGGCTCAATCCATGCAAGATTTCTTGAGATATTTAAGAATAAGTGTGATATTCCCACTAAATGGATCTATTCAAGTTCAGGGTCACTCTCCTTAAAGAGGTCATGACCCCATCTGAAATAGGCTTCGTCCTCTTACCCATATCTATACATATGTCTAGTATAGTGAAGATCCGTAAAATATGTTTTGAGTTATCTCGTTCAAACGAAATCTCTGCGGCGGCGCGACATTGCTTAAACCATAGTATCCTGACTCAATTTGGGGATACAAATTACGAACATAACTCAGTGTAACACATGCACAAGTTAGAGCATGTTCATATGTATGAACTTATACCGAGCATGACAATATAACTCATTAAAGTTAATCAGTCTAAATCAACTCAAGGTTACAATATTTGCTGTTTTCTTGAAATTCTATCAAACTTCATGTTTTCTTGCAATTTCTCTCTAATAACACTTTTTCAATCTGTGAATTAAGCTATGAATAATTTGATTAACATTACTAAACTAGATATTTCTTGGCACCGCAGGTGCCAGAGTATCCCCAGACATAATACGCCCCCCCCCTACTTTAAGCAAAGGCCCCCATTTTTAGCAGCATAAACTGACACTTGGCAAGCAATTATTGTTTCTTCCATCTATCAATCCACAATCATTTTGAAGATGTTGGTCCTGTGACCTTGACCTTTGACTTCATGACCCCAAAATCAATTGGGGTCTTGCTTTTTCAATGGGATATAAGTCAAGTTTGAATTCTATACATCAATCAAAGGAGCAGGAATTATCATCCAGAAACTAATTTTTTTGACAGATGGCTCCTGTGGCATTGACCTTTGACCTTGTGACACCAAATTTGATATTGATCATCCACTTTTATATATTAATCAATAGAGATTTAGATTTATTGATGGGCCATATATAAGTCAGGTTTGAAATCCATATAGTAATCTAAGCTTGAATTATCATCTCAGGAACTAATTTTTGGATAGATGGCTCCTGTGACCTTCACCTTTGACCTTGTGACCTCACAATTGACAGACATCTTCCTCTATTGGCAGAGGAACTGTATGTGCAAGATGAAATGTCTGAGATGAAATGTTTAGCTGAAAATGCACCCACAATCTTTTTTAAGATGTGACTTGTGACCGTGACCTTTGACCTCATGACCCCAAAATCAATTCGGGTCTTGCTTTTCCAATGTGCCATATACAAGTCAAGTTTGAAATCTATACATCAATAAAAGCAGGAATTATCATCCAGAAACTAATTTTTGGACAGATGGCTCCTGTGTCCTTCACCTTTGACCTTGTGACCTCAAAATTGATAGGGTTCTTCCTCTCTTGGCAGATGAACTAAAACTGCAAGATGAAAGATCTGAGATGAAATGTTTGGCTGAAAATGCATCCACAATCTTTAAAAGATGTGTCCTGTGACCTTGACCTTTGACCTCATGACCCCAAAATCAATTCGGGTCTTGCTTTTCCAATGGGACATATACAAGTCAAGTTTGAAATCCATACATCAATAAAAGCAGGAATTATCATCCAGAACCTAATTTTTGGACAGATGGCTCCTGTGACCTTCACCTTTGACCTTGTGACCTCAAAACTGATAAGGATCTTCCACTCTTGGCAGGTGAACTATATGTGCAAGATGAAAGATCTGAGATGAATTGTTTGGCTGAAAATGCATCTACAATCTTTTTAAAGATGTGTCCTGTGACCTTGACCTTTGACCTCATGACCCCAAAATCAACTGGAGTCTTGCTTTTTCAATAGGACATATATAAGTTAAGTTTAAAATCAATACATCAATAAAAACAGGAATTATCATACAGAAACTAATTTTTTGACAGATAGCTCCTGTGGCCTTGACCTTTGATCTTGTGACCCCAAAATTGATATGGATCATCCACTATCGGCAAGTGAGCTATATATTCAAGATGGAAGACCTGGGAGAAAGTTTGGCTTAAAATGCATCCACAGTATCTTTTAAGATGCAAGTCCAGTGACCTTGACCTTTGACCTCATGGCCCTAGAACCTATAGGGTTCTTATTTTAGTGGTGGGCCATACATAAGTCACGTTTGAAATCCATATGGCTATCGACACTGGAGATATCATACGAGGTGTGTGATTTTCACCAAATATGGACACATTAAAGGTCAAGGCCACTCTCATGGTAAAGGTCATGACCCAAATGTAAACAGACCTCATCCCATAACCCATCTCTGTACATGTGCATAATATGAAAGAAATCTGTCCATTAGTTTTTGACTTATTATGCTTACAGTACTGTCAAGTGGCAATTATGGGGGTATTAAAAGGCGTAAAAACAAGAAAATGATAATAGGTGGCGCCACCAGTTTCCGGTATATCACAAGGGTATCCAAGATCTTCGGTCACCTTGATTTTTGGACCAGTCCATGCAAGCTTACCTGAGATATTTATGAATTTGTGTTATTTTCAGCAAAAATGGACATATTCAAGGTCAAGGTCACTCTCCTAGCATAGGTCATGACCCCATTTTAAATAGGCTTCGTCCTCTTCCCTACATCTATACAAATGTAAAGTTTGAAAAAGGTCAGTGTAATATTTTTTGAGTTATCCCGCTCACAAGGTTTTTCTGCGGCGGCGGCGGCGGGACCGTCGTGAAACCATAGTATCCCGACTTTGTCTGGGGATACAATAAACAATCATAAGGATATTTTTAACCTATTAACAATGCAATGTTTTCCAGTTTTCCTAAATCATTTTCTTCTGTTATTCCGAAAATTATATTGTTAATATATTACGCATCTTATATAAAAAGAAAATATTTTACATGTTTCAACTTCATGTCAATATTTTTGCTAATTCAACACTTGAATAGGAAATGTTCTAAATTTTCCTCTTCTCAACATTAGTCACTTTCTACTATTTTGCATTTATAAAACCAGTCTGTTGAGGTCAATACCCTATGAATAATTCTGTATTGTAATTCTTGAATTTTGTTCTCTTCTGAGTTTCCTTGGCAAATCATATATACACTGCTCTTCTGTAACTTTATACATTTTGCTATGTATCATGACTACAGCGGTATTTCCCTCAGTAGGTTTGAGTATATAAATTTAGCAGTTATATCTGAAAGTTGTTTACTAGAGAATTTAACAAAATAATTTTAGTCTTCAATATTTTGAGTATTTTTCTGAGTGTCAAACTGGCTTATTGTATTCTTGGTCTGAGAGATAATGCTTCCCCAAAGTATATACCTTTTAGTTTTCACAACCTATTTTTATGCACTCAGAAAAGGGAATAATATTTTTTTATCTTGATCCACCTAATCTGTAATATACCTTAAACCTGCCTTCAAAATATTTTGATTATAAACAGTTTTTTCCAGTTACCAATATATTTCTATTATTCCCCACTATTTCGCTACCTGTTCTAAGATGTATAACCTCCCCTTCTTTCAATAAATCAAATAAAAGGTTTGCAAAAATTTGGAGACTGGTTACTGAATAATCACAATGGAGGAGAAATGACAATCACTTTTTGAGCATCTGTCATACATTGTACATTTATCATCTTCTGACCTCCATTGTCATAATCTTTCATTAAGTTCTTCGTTTTATCCGTCCGTTTCTTTTCCCTTTCGAAATAAATTTAGATATCTCTCTTTCAATTTCTCTTATGTAATTTTTTTTTATATTTGTGATGACTGAAACAATATATTGAAATTTTGAATATCCAAGTGACTTTGATTATAAAATTCGTCCACTCAAAGGCAATTATCTAAGCCTCAACATGTACAGACTGTTTAACCTCAAGGAGTTTATGTTTAATATTCTTTTCAGTCACATTTTTTTTGGTTTTATAACCACCATACAGTTTTATACAATCTTACCATTTCACGTCAGAGGTAAATTTAGAATTAAGTTCTGAACCTATATGCATTGCTTCTGACTTTTCTTCATTTAATTGAAGACCAGATATTTTGTAATATGATGATAATAACTTCATGAGTTAAATATCTGAATTTTCATCTTTGATTGGAGCTGTTAAGTCATCTGCGTAAAGTTAACATTTAAGAATATTATAGTTATTTAAAGGGATTCCTTGAATTTGATTATTCTGTCGTTTTTTCTCTTCTAATATTTCAATACAAATAATAAATAAGTAAGGGGAGAGGGTGTATCCTTGACGCACTCCTCTCTCTACTAAGAAATAACCTGAGGATTTTCCATTGTTCATTAAACATGAACTCATGTGAGTAAAGAAAAGTTAAACCATGCATGATATTAAATTTTCTCCAAATTAAAAAGTTTCAAAACCTCTGTCATGTAATTCCATTCCAATGTATCAAAAGCTTTTTCAAAATCCTGTTGATCTATTAACCTAGGGTATTCTATTATATATAAAACTGTTCTCAAAGCCTCCCCCATATATCTGCCTTTAATAAAACCATGTTGATCCGTACTAAGAATTGGAAGGTAGAATTTTCTTTATTTATTTTGCAATATTTTTGGATAAAACTTTTATAGTCATCATTTAGAAGAGAAATTGGTCTCCAGTTTTTTTTTATAAATAATCTATCTTTACTTTTTTTATCTTTAACACAGACTGCTTTTGAGAAGGAGACATTTCATCCAACTGAAGTGATTTATTAAACGAGTTATAAATTAAAGGACCTATTTTGATCCAAAAATATTTGTAAAATTCTATAGTTAACCCATCATTTCCGGAGACTTATTATTCTTTGAATTTTTAATTATATTTTCACATTATCATATGTTTATGGTCCCTCGCGTAGCTCTTTTTTACGAAAACCATTCACACGAAAACGGAAAAATATATCAACGGCTTGAGTGTGTAGGGCCTCGGAATCACACGTTTCGCTGGACCCACTGGACCCAAAACTTTTGTAATTCAGCCAACCAGAAACGCATAACATTTAAAGCTTATGGGGTATTTGTTCGCTCATGCGTACCTGCATTAATCAAAACCAACGCATAGGTGCTTCAAAGAAAATACAAAGGCAGGTATTGGGCGCGTATCAAAACAAATTATGGGAAAAAAACCTTGTTGTTAATAAATGTGATGTTAATTATCTATGACAATGTCACAGAGCATATAAATCAAATACAGACATATCAAGTCCTTGTAATTGATAACTTAATTTAATATGAATATTCGGTACAAACTTTAAAGAGAAACCATACACAACATGATCAATTATTTATATATTGTAATTGTTAAAATTTATAGCCTTCCAAAAAATTCAGCATTTTTGAATGGTTCCCGTGAAGGTGCTGTTTACTGAATATCTTTAGCGCTGAATGTCAACGTGTTTTCCGTCTGTTGTAAGTTTCCCCCGGTAGAATGTTGCTTTCAGTCCGTCATTGTATGCTTCACGCATTTGCGGTGAGGCCCGTCTTTTGAGTTCATAGTCCGTCTTTGTTAGATCTTTATTGATCTTTATTTGCCCGGCTCTGTTAAGCTGTGCTTTTGCCGCTTTCAAACAGCATTTTGGTCCGTCCTTTTAACGAATTTCACAATAATATGACGTTTATTGGAAACAAATTTGCCAGGGCGGTGCGCTTTTACTATTATTGCTAGGCCTATATATATATATATATAGGCTGCTTGTCTGATTTGCCCCATCTGTGTAATACCCCTATCATCTTCAGTCACCTTTGCTTTATATTATCCAGATGATTCTCATTTCCAGGTGTTTAATTATATAATTCAAGTAGTATCCTTACTTAGAACATGCCATGCCGTAATGGATACTTTATCCTGGTGTAGCTGTCTCACTCGCCCGTCCGTCTGCTCGTCTCATGTTTGGCCGCCAGTACAGGGAGGGCAGCCTAGTACATCAGCGTCCTTGAACCTACCATGGCCATAGGTGTTGTTGAACTCGGTACGCCGCAGTTTGTCGATTTATTACATTTATCATTTACCGATGTCTACAGACAAGGGGATATTGGCCTTAAGTGCCCTCTTTAAGTAACAGATATGTACACGTATAATGGTAAGTACCTTACCATAACTCGGTTCTGCAGCACGTACTTGACTATGTTTTAGACAGCAGCGCGCAGCGTGTGGTTAGTGGGAGCAGTGCCTTCCTGAGTTATCCTCTCACGGATTCTCGCGAGAGTTATTTCTCGATATCGGGCCAGTTCCAAAATGTCACGCAGGCCAGGAGCGGATCCACAAATTCGAGAAGGGGTGGAGTGGGGGGGGGGGGGGACGCTAATATTGGGTCGGTGGTTGGTGTTTATTATCAAAATAAAGTTCTCAAAATCTTGTTTTGTAAATCTAATATATAGATTAGGCCTTTATATATATATATATATATATATATATATATATATATATATATATATATATATATATATTATCATTATTATTTCTTCGAAACATTTCACTCAATGAGAAACAGAAACACTCTTTTTATTTCACTTAAAGGCTTACCATCGTGATTTCCTTTAGGTATACGGGATGGGTAAGGTAGGGGATGTCCCTCTTCTTTATTTGAAAGTTTTTTTTTAAGGGAAATGTGAAGCGGAGATATTAAGGTATCTGTCACATAAAATATGAAGATTTTCTGTTCCACATCTACTACAGTATTTCTTATATGATTTTGCATAACTTATTTAAACGTTACGGGATTGAAGGGGGTATAGTAACGTGTGGCTGGCTGTAATATTTATATTCCTTCAAAATTAGGATATTAACTGGAAAGTGACATGATCATACCAATGGTGAAAATGCGCATCAATATCAATGAATTCGAGTATCAGTCGAGGAGCCGTGAAATTGTTCATGGTCGACCCAAAGCTAGGCTGAGCTCATGAGGCTAACGGGAAGGCCGTGTCTCATGACAGGCGAAGGCAACATGAGGGGGGGGGGGTCCTTGGTGTTAATTATGACCCAGTAAAGGATAAAAACGGAATAATGGATGATATCTTTTATGGAGTATATCACAAAGCAGTTGATTAATATCTTCAACTTAGGAAAATTATTGACGAATACATGGGGGAGGGGGGGGGAGATAAAATGAAAGATACCTTGGACCCGCCACGTGCTGACATACAGGTCCCTGCTCGGAACATTTAGTTGTTTGAAATTAAAATTTTCCAAATCCAAAATTCGGTAACATGAACTGTGAACATCATATATATATAAATATATATATATATATATATATATATATATATATATATATATAATAACATGAAATCTTACATAGTATTATATATATTTTGGTCTGTCTAGCCAAATAATGAAGCCGAGGGCCTCAGATGCTTCTGCCCTGCACTGGTTATTAGGCCTAATCTTTTATACTTTGTCTTTAAAATGAGTCTTTTCTTCTTTTTTCAGTAAAAGTTGTCAGTGATTTAACTTTTATAATCTTTATCTGAAAGTAGGGTGAGTACACATTCCTTTTCAGTAATTCATCTTTTGCAGGCCTGCTGCTGGTCCTTATAAAAAAGAAGCGTATCCGGGGGCGGCGGGGTGGGGGTGCGGGGGCGCAAACTTTCTTTTAAAGGTTTCCGACCAAATTTTAAGGCTTGGACCCCCCCCCCCCGCCTCCTTTTCTCGACCTGTGGACCTTTTGGTTGAACCCCCCTTTTCTTTAATCTTGGATCCGCCCCTGTAATTATCCCCAATGGTATTTAATAAATGTTGACCATACATAAAAAGGCTAACGTAAAATGAAACCAACAGATTTATAAAAATATTAATAAGATATATCGTACATATAAATGTAAACAGCTTTGCCTATACAGAATACTGCTTACCTAGTGCACAACAACGATAACTGAAGTATATCCGACACATATGCAGTAGCCTTTCCTGTTCAAAATTATATACCCACTCCCTCCAGAATGAGATCGATGTGCTTCAGAGCACCGCGCTGCTCCTGAATAATACATAAACATACACCGGCCTGCACCTGAACTGTCCGTCAAGGTCTGGTATAATTACAAAGCGTGGTATCATGATTCACAGCGTTCAGTTGGTCTGCACGCGGGGACACGAGGCCTTGACCAGTTTCCGCTGATCTGATCGAAATGTGGGTCAACCTGGCGCCAAAGGGTCAAGGACGCCGTGACCAAAACGATCATCGCGCTCAGGAGACGCCCCAATAAAATAATGAAACGTCCGATTGCTGTTTTAGTTGTTGAAGCCTCGGAGAAAAACATATATTTACAAGTGACATATATTGCCCGTACAGGTACATTCAAGATATATGATAAATTAAGGGCCGGAGAGCAAAGGCACATCAACGGGCTGCCCATGCAGTAAAGCACAAACTGCAAAACACCCGATTGTATACCAAAAAATCATTCTGCATTTAAATATATATATATATATATATATATATATATATATATATATATATATATATATATATATATATTCAGGTACTTTAGGCCATGGGCCAGGAAGGTTTCCCGTGCACCCTCTATGGAATTTTATAACATAGGCATTTTTAGATTTTTAAGTCTGTCCAATTAATGAATTTAGATGCTAACATTGACTATTTTGGATTACACTGCTGTTATAGCCTAATATAGACCATTTAAAGACAACCGCGTCATAACACACGGCACCGTAAAGGCCTACAAGAATATCCTTGATGGGGCGGTTGAGGTATGTAAATGCTTATAATTTAAGTGCATCTGGCTTAATATTTAACATATTCACTTCAAATAAACTGTATTGTATTTGCAAAAAGTCGGGAAAAGCCACTTTTAAAAATAATCATAAAAATGTATTATAAGTTATATATTGATAAAATATCCTGAATGAATGTTAAATGTCACTGTTTTTTCTCTGAATCTTTTCCCACTTCCCACTATTTATTTCCAAGATAATGTGGACACTTCTGAAGTTTTAGTTTATTGAAACATAAATTCTTGGTATTCCTAAAAACATGATAAAATTACTAGTATAGACCTTATACATATGCAAAGAAGGACCCATGGTAGGTGTTAGTTATCCAATATTCCTTATGATCTCGGACAACATTCCTCATGATCTCGGACCACATTCCTCATGATCTCGGACCACATTCCTCATGATCTCGGACCACATTCCTCATGATCTTGGAAAACATTCCTTATGATATCGGACAACATTCCTCATGATCTCGGACCATGCACATTCCTCATGATCTCGGACAACATTCCTCATGATCTCGGACCATGCACATTCCTCATGATTTCGGACATCATTCCTCATGATCTCGGACCACATTCCTCATGATTCGGACCACATTCCTCATGATTCGGACCACATTCCTCATGATCTCGGACACATTCCTCATGATCTGGGACACATTCCTCATGATCTCGGACACATTCCTCATGATCACGGACCACATTCCTCATGATCTCGGACCACATTCCTCATGATCTCGGACACATTCCTCATGATCTCGGACACATTCCTCATGATCTCGGACTCATTCCTCATGATCTCGGACACATTCCTCATGATCATGGACCACATTCCTCATGATCTCGGACACATTCCTCATGATCACGGACCACATTCCTCATGATCACGGACCACATTCCTCATGATCTCGGACACATTCCTCATGATCACGGACCACATTCCTCATGATCTCGGACACATTCCTCATGATCACGGACCACATTCCTCATGATCACGGACCACATTCCTCATGATCTCGGACACATTCCTCATGATCTCGGACACATTCCTCATGATCTCGGACACATTCCTCATGATCTCGGACACATTCCTCATGATCACGGACCACATTCCTCATGATCTCGGACCACATTCCTCATGATCTCGGACCACATTCCTCATGATCTCGGACACATTCCTCATGATCTCGGACCACATTCCTCATGATCTCGGATCACATTCCTCATGATCTCGGACACATTCCTCATGATCTCGGACAACATTCCTCATGATCTCGGACACATTCCTCATGATCACGGACCACATTCCTCATGATCTCGGACCACATTCCTCATGATCTCGGACACATTCCTCATGATCTCGGACACATTCCTCATGATCTCGGACACATTCCTCATGATCACGGACCACATTCCTCATGATCTCGGACCACATTCCTCATGATCTCGGACCACATTCCTCATGATCTCGGAAAACATTCCTCATGATCACGGACCACATTCCTCATGATCTCGGACCACATTCCTCATGATCTCGGAAAACATTCCTCATGATCTCGGAAAACATTCCTCATGATCTCGGACCATGCACATTCCTCATGATCTCGGACAACATTCCTCATGATCTCGGACCATGCACATTCCTCATGATCTCGGACCACATTCCTCATGATCTCGGAAAACATTCCTTATGATCTCGGACCACATTCCTCATGATCTCGGACCACATTCCTCATGATCTCGGACCACATTCCTCATGATCTCGGAAAACATTCCTCATGATCTCGGACAACATTCCTCATGATCTCGGACCACATTCCTTATGATCTCGGAAAACATTCCTTATGATCTCGGACCACATTCTTCATGATCTCGGACCACATTCCTCATGATCTCGGACCACATTCCTCATGATCTCGGACAACATTCCTCATGATCTCGGACCACATTCCTCATGATCTCGGACCACATTCCTCATGATCTCGGAAAATATTCCTCATGATCTCGGACCACATTCCTCATGATCTCGGACCACATTCCTCATGATCTCGGAAAACATTCCTTATGATCTCGGACCACATTCCTCATGATCTCGGACCACATTCCTCATGATCTCGGACCACATTCCTTATGATCTCGGACCACATTCCTCATGATCTCGGACCACATTCCTTATGATCTCGGAAAACATTCCTTATGATCTCGGAAAACATTCCTCATGATTCGGGCCACATTCCTCATGATCACGGACCACATTCCTTATGATCTCGGACCACATTCCTTATGATCTCGGAAAACATTCCTTATGATCTCGGACACATTCCTCATGATTCGGGCCACATTCCTCATGATCTTGGACCACATTCCTCATGATCTCGGACCACATTCCTCATGATGTTGGAAAACATTCCTTATGATCTCGGACCACATTCCTCATGATCTCGGACCACATTCCTCATGATCTCGGACCACATTCCTTATGATCTCGGAAAACATTCCTCATGATTCGGACCACATTCCTCATGATCACGGACCACATTCCTCATGATCTCGGAAAACATTCCTCATGATCACGGACCACATTCCTCATGATCTCGGACCACATTCCTCATGATCTCGGACCACATTCCTCATGATCTCGGACCACATTCCTCATGATCTCGGAAAACATTCCTCATGATCTCGGACCACAGTCCTCATGATCTCGGACCACATTCCTCATGATCTCGGAAAACATTCCTTATGATCTCGGACCACATTCTTCATGATCTCGGACCACATTCCTCATGATCTCGGACCACAGTTCTCATGATCTCGGACCACATTCCTCATGATCTCGTATCACATTCCTTATGATCTCGGAACACATTCCTCATGATCTCGGACCACATTCTTCATGATCTCGGAAAACATTCCTCATGATCTCGGACAACATTCCTCATGATCTCGGATCACATTCCTCATGACCTCGGACCACATTCCTGATGATCTCGGACACTATTCCTCATGATCTCGGACCACATTCCTTATGATCTCGGATCACATTCCTCATGATCTCGGACCACATTCCTCATGATCTCGGACAACATTCCTGATAATCTCCGACAACATTCCTCATGATCTCGGACCACAATAAAATTTTGTTTCTAAGTTTATATATTTGTCCGAGTATTGAAATGACGTAATTTCCTTGGATATATCACTGAACATTAAGCCTATCACTCTGCTTGAAACTGTAATAGAATCGCGCTCAAAGAAAGTTATATAATATGAAAGTTGGTGTGGGTATTTTTGATGTAACATTTATACAATGATATTAAACATTCTCAAAGGTTCGGAAATAACACGTTCTATGTTAACCCATGTGAAATGTTACGAAGTTATTATCCACAATCAGGAAGACAAAACAGGAAGATAATTCAATTACTTTAGAATTCCTGAACAGGTTAAGCTCAGGGCATCAGGCCTGTACAATACGTTTTAATAAGAGGGACCCTCCTCTGGACCGACATAAATCCAGTCAGACTACACCATCTAGCGCGCTGACCCAGGGGTTTATGTCATTTATTAAGTCTCTACAGCTCACACGCCTTCTTACGTCACACATCCTGACCGCCTTTTGTCTATCGCCACACAAGAAAATTGTACTAAAACCGGCCAACATCAAACAAACCACCTTGGTTCTCTGACCTTACGTTTCCACGGTAACATGACAGACATGATACTGCATATTAATTTTTAACAAATTATAGAAACAATCATCTCGTTATACTTTCCAGACTCAATTGAACGTGCAATAAAAAAACTAATTCATAGTTCTATGGTTAAAATGACTCCTGCCATTTGAGTAGAATACTTTAATTCTGGTAGGCTTTAACTCTTTCCCAGTTTGCCTGTGTATATTGCCTTGAATGACTGAATATTAAACTTGAAATCAGGACTTTCATTACCTCAACTCTCCTCGACCACTCCCAATTTTTCGTTAACTGAACGATATAATGCATGGTGGTAGATTATATAATTCCAGAAGTAAGCACTGAACTTGAATTGCCTCTTGATATATAACGCGTGGATTGGTTTAGGGATGTAAGTGTATATGATTGACTGAGAGAAATCAATTTGTATCCTGCTCAGGCTTACTTGTATTTTCTATAATACGAACATTCCCACAAATCGTTAGCAGATAATTTAATTTCATTTCAATTATGACTCCGCCATATGTTGAATATTTCCCGATGTAAGGCCTTAAATTCTGGCTTGTGTATACAATCGACTAATTAACTTTGAAAAAGGGACCTACATTTCAATTTCTGGCGCTCTCCTGGGAGCCACTATAGAACGCGGGCTTCGCTTTTATTAAGGAAAATATAAATAAAACTGTCTCCTCTCATTCCCTATTTTAACTCCTACTTTTCCCTGTAGATGTCCCTACACTCTGCTCTTCTAAAATAAACAACTACTAAGCATCAGAAGTCGCCTGAATCGGGAATCGAACCTAGACTAGTAACCCTACACGCTTCTAAGTGAGCCGTGATCCCAGCAAGAGCGAGTTTTGTTCATTTATATCTGCGATTGAAGCGCCATCTATCGCCAAAATGGGAAACCCCTCCTCCTCTAATATAATAAACTCCAGTTATGAGCAAAATTAAATACGGGAATTCTCAGGAAAATAATATGTGTCGGCTTTTGTCAGGAAACAATTTATGATGCAACACCCGTTGTGCATAAGGTTCCGGCGGTAGGCTGCAGCCCGGTTTCAATAGTTCTGCCAAACTGTCCTATGTTCACCATGCAATTGTGATTCCCATCATGGCAGTTATTCAGAATTCAACCTTCAAGTCCG
Organism: Sipunculus nudus; assembly: GCA_026874595.1. NCBI lineage: Eukaryota > Metazoa > Annelida > Sipuncula > Golfingiida > Sipunculidae > Sipunculus > Sipunculus nudus. Next base: position 74,955,452 of record CM049316.1, read on the forward strand.
CTAAGTATGCACTGAAATTACAAGAAAGCTTCATCACGATTAAGCAATTCATTAAAGACTGAAATGGGCGAAAATATATATATATATAAAACATTTCTTTTAAGAAAGTTTCCATTAACAGGGTCGATATAACACTAAAGAAAAACAACACTGTAAATTCACAACAGTCCGTTTCACGGGATGCGACCCGATCATCAGGTGAATGTGGTTAGAATGAAGCTAACGGCGTGGTTTGAAAAGCCGAGACTTTACGAGATTATGCTTTGTGCGTATTGGGGGGGGGGGGGGGGGGGGGCGCACGTGAAAGACTGACATAACAGGGGAAAGAGGTTTATTGTTGTTTCAATGTTTATATTTAATACAAAGATATTTTACCAGGAAGGCAATTAGCATAGTTACTAAGCTATATATATATATATATATATATATATATATATATATATATATATATATATATATTGTTACATGTATCTGTTTTATAGTGTTGCTTGTATCATATTTGTTATGCACAGGGTTTGGCGTTGACATTCTGATTCGTGTTGCGCAGGCATAGGGCGTTGCTATGGCGTGTAGAGACACAGCGCTCCGTGTAATCTGTACTGGTTGAACCCTGGCGTGTATATACAGCGCTCGCTGTCATGCTAATCTGGAATTTTCTGGGCTGTTCGCGCTGTATGAGCGCGAGTCTTGTTGTGTTCTTTGGAATGTTCGTGAAATAGAAGTTTCTAGGCTTTGGGGGAAAAAGTTATAAATAGGGGCTTTGTTTAGAGAGAGGAGAGAAAAAAAAATTCCAGCGGACACGTAAAAAGAGTGATGTGAGTCAGTTTTGGGTCCTTTCCGATGATTGCAGAACTTATATATAAATATTCTTAGAAATTTGTAACAGACTTTAGGGCCTATACAGTCTTCTGTTTTCCTTTGGGATTATTGCCAGAACTTCACTTTTAGATTACAACAGATTGATTTCGAGATTACATTGGACTATTATTCTCTGAGAAGATTTACGTGAACTGTTCATCTGGATTATATGTTTTAAAGGATTTGTTGAGCTGTGAGAGTGGTGGTATCAAGAATGAAAGCCTAGGATCCGGACACTCTGGTACTGTACACTTTATTTGTTTTACTGTGTAATTGTTTTGGTTTACTGTTATACTGTCGTTATACTGTATAATTGTATTGATTTAGTGTATTGTAATGTAAGGATTGTTTTAAAAATGAATTATATTATTTGTTAACAAAAAACCACTAACTTTTTTTTTTTCATTCCCCTAGACAGTTCACGCTGCCTAGTGTTACAGAATCTAATATTTTTTTTTATCTCCGTAACAAAATCTATACTCGTCACGACAACGTGATCTGTTGTTCTTAGGTTCCGTAACATAAAATTTTGAGCTCGTCCGGGAGGCTTAACAGTGTTGAAACTTTATTTGGCCTTGACCTAAACACACTGTTTACAATACATTGTTTACAGGATTACACATTTTTTTACAATACACTGTTTACAAGATTTATTTCAATGGTTTAACTGTTTTAACGTCTTAACATGGCAGATTTCAAACCTGAGGCATTTGTTGAAGATCCAAACCCTGATCAACTTGAACAGTTGACAAAAGATCAGTTGTTGCGTTTGGGACAAAACTTAGGGCTAGGTGTGAGGAAAGCTTTGAGAAAGTCTGATATCATTGCTATAATCATGCAGGATCTAGTTAGCAAAGGTTTGATTGGAGAGAGTGAAGTGGAAACATCAATAGATGACAGCCTTGCTATGCAGTTAGAATTGAAAAAAAGGTTAAAATGCAACCTGAGCTAGCATTAAAAGAGAAAGAAAAAGTAAAAGAAATTGAGTTAAAACGACTGGAGTTAGAAAGACAAACTAGAACATGGTCTACGTGCTGCCCCAAATCATAGTTTTGATGTTACTAAACACATTAGACTTGTCCCATCTTTTCAAGAAAAGAGTTTGATAAATATTTCTTACACTTTGAGAAGGTAGCTGAAATTTAAAATGGCCTAAGGAAAATTGGACTATGCTATTACAAAGTGTATTGAATGGCAAGGCCAGAGAAATTTATACCGAGCTTTCAGTAGAAGCCGCTGCTGACTATGACTAGGTTAAACGGTTATTCCTAAAAGGGTATGAGTAAGCTCCGGAGGCTTACCGCCAGAAATTCAGAAATTGGGAAAAGCGCAAAGAACAGACCTATGTAGAATTTGCCAGGACGAAAGAGCAGTTGTTTGATTGCTGGTATAGTTATGAAAATGTAATGAAGTATTATGACAATTTTCCCCCGTTGATTTTGCTTGAAGAATTAAAGCGCTGCATTAACGCAGATATTTAAACTTTTCTTGATGAGAGAAGTCCTGAAACACTTGACATTGCTGCTCAATTAGCCGATGATTATTCATTAACACACACAATGTCATTTACTGGGAAATCAAACCAGTCATTCACAAACAAGAATGTAGATTAGTATGGTCAAAAGCAGTTTAAGGCGCAGTCACCCAGTTCAAGTAGTCCTGATAGTTCAGCAAAGTCCATTGCTACACCTCAGTCCACGTCCACTGTGTCTGAGTCTAACAAAGACCAGTCATTTTCAAGGAAAATCTGTAATTGCTAGGAAAAGAAAGATCATCTAATAGCTGACTGCTGGAAACTTGCAAACCTTCTGGTTTTGTTTCAGAATCTGTGCATAATATAGTACAAGAGCCAAGCTCTTTTCATGTAAATAAGGGATACATCTCCTTTATTCACTCTAATAAAGAGTTTGATGCTACTGACTCTAAAGAAGAATCCGTAGCTTGCGGGGTAAAACCTCATTAGGTTTCTGCTAGGAATTTAATAAGGCTAAGTCCTTTCAAGACTCCTGCGAGGAGTATCCTCTAAATAAGGCTAAGTCCTTTTATGACTTTTGCGAGAGTATTTCAAATGAGGCCAGGTCCTCTTTATGAAAAACAGAAGTTTGTTTATATTTTGTATATATATATATCATCCGGTTGGTGCTTCTATATATATATGCATCTGTACGCATTAGTTAAAGATTGAATATGTAGTAGTGCACACAATTATACCCGTAACTGGCTTCCACTGTTTCAGGGATAAGGGCACATGCATTGTCCATTTCTGTTTATAAACCATAGCTTCGGATTGTTTTAACTTTTAATACATCTCCCAGTTTGCTCCCTCAGTTTTCTTAATCTGTACGATCAGAAATGATAGGTATGTATTACATTAGATATTTCCCAATGACTATCGCACAGGAGATCTTCTCCATGTTTGTCAATCTGGAACCTTCCCCGCTTCTCTGCTTTCCTTCTGGTGTTAATACGATTGCATAACAGTCTTCTTAAATGTTTTTAAATCTTTTACATCAACCTACATTAAGACCTTGTGATTTGTTTACAATGTAAAATATCAATTTTGTTTGCAAGAATATATGAAAGAAATATACTAAGGTATTTTAAAAGAACAAGACAACTTACGGTTTAGTCATAATACAGTTTATATGACGTAAATATGTCAAATATTAAGCCAGATATAAGCATTCACATACCCCTACCTCTTTATCAAGGCTACTACTCCGCGGTGCCATGACGCACTCAATGGCCTGAAGGGGTAGTGATTTTCACAATAGGAATTTGTCCAGAACTGGGATCCGACGGGCCTAACAAACAAAACCGATGTTTGTGAGTTTTTTTTTAATCAGGAAATGAAGTTAAGTGTTTTAATTATCTGTAGATTTCAATGTTGATTTTTCCATCTGAAAGGAATATACATATATTTTATTCGGAAATTATCTTTGCTTCAATAGAAACATATCAGGCATACATCTTTTTTTAAATCTCCTTGGGAAAGGGTGTATTAAAAAGGGAACGCAGACTTTTCATCAACAAGCAGACCACTTGGCCAGAGTTGGCACATGCCCCTAACCCTTACATTGATTGGAACATGCAACACGAATGTTACCAGAAAACACTTCGGCTTGAAGACTAGCTGCAGGGGTCTGCACTTCCAAGGAAGATCCTTTCACAGATTACGGACAATTATGTTACAATGTGTAAGTAGGTATTGAAAGGGGCTATATCAAATCCATTTATTAAATTAAAAACGCTCTTGAGAATGTGGATGAAGTTTAGTGAAGCTCCGATTCATTTTATGCGGTAGCGGTCCCGCATATGTGATATCTCAGATATATAGTGTTTTGCTAAATCTCTTTTATTGGGTAATCATATTTATCTAATTATTGCAGCATCAAGCCATGAAGAAAAATGTTCATTCCCCTTGGCTAAATCTATCAGTTTCTCCTCAATGGCGAACAACGTGCATCTTTCTTTAGGGCACTATGTTCTGAAATATAGCTAACATGTATTCCATTTTAGTTTAAAATATATTTCAAATATATTTAAACCAAGATTTTGTTTTGATTTTGCGAAGCTCAATATTACATTACATTATGGATTTTTAAGCACATGCTTAAAATGATATGCCGGTATTGGTTCTTATATACGCTATCAGATAATCAATCATATTTTACCCAATTTCTGTTCTTAACCTTTTTTTATGGATGCATATTCTATATTGCATTTCTATTTTCAGGATCTCATGATCATGACATGCTATATATTTAATATTAAAATGTGGCGGTGATAAAGTAAGTTTAATTTAGTTTTAATTCATGAACTCATGGTTATAAATATATATAACATGTTTACTTAGGATCTTAGATGTCCCGTTGGCTTTATTCAGGATTACAAATTGTTGATTGCGACTGGACATATGGCTTTGATATTCCGACAAGAGATCTTCCATGCATTTGTTATGTTGCTGAGCAATGCGAGGCAAGAAATTTTCCTTTCCCTTGTGCCCCCTCCCCCTGTTTCAACATCCTGCACCCGCTACTGCTGCATCAGAGCTTCAGGCGTTCCCCTCGTTGCTATAACACCAGCGATACTCTACCATTATTAATAGGTATTAAAGCAGCTTATTGTCACCCCCCCCCCCTTCATTTTCATTATATTATCTTCGTCGTCGTTCAGCAATCTGTTTTTGAGTAAGAGCGGTCTCTTTCTGTTTATTCTGATTGCGTCGTGTACTTTTTCAGTCTTATAATAAAAGATAATATGCATGTGTAATCGTTGATGGTTGGGGAAATTGCTTATAATTCCTTACCTTTTTTTGTTTTCCGTTTAAATGATTGTAAATTTTCTTATGTTGGTAAATGATGATGGATAAATGTTACAACCTAATTCTAAACCGCAAATACAAATATGATTTATTTTATGTATAAATTTGTACATAGTTTTGGGATATAGATTGTATCACAAATAGACCTATTATTCTCTATTTGCAAGCGAAGCTCTTAATTATCTTTTATTATAATATTCATTTAGCAAATTATTCAAAGAATTGGTCTAATGGGTTTTAATACACTGAAAATAATAGCATATTTAAAATAATTTCTTAAATGTCCTTTACATGCACACTTAATCTACATCAGAGTTAATTGTTACCTGTAATTATAATCCAACATTTACATTGTTTAAAATATACGGTACATAAAATAGTACATATTTACATGTGTATACAATGTACACAAATTAATTAAATAGGTGTGATTTCACCTTATCTTTAAAATCATAAATAACTTCAGCAAACTTAAGAAGGTAATATCTTCAGGAAATTGGTCCACTTTTAAAAGTAATTTACTTCATCATCGTTGTAAGGCGGGATGTTATACGATAATCTGACCATGGTGACATGTAAGGGGTAGTCGTGAGTTGTCAGCATAATTACTGACTGGTTTGTTCGAGAATGTCGGCAATGGTCACGGAGTACTATTACAATTACTGACTGGTTTGTTCGAGGATGTCGGCAATGGTCACGGACTCCATTTCAATTACTAACTGGTTTGTTCGAGGGTTTTGGCAATGGTCACGGACTACTATTACAATTACTGACTGTTTCAAGGATGTCGGCATTGGTCACGGACTACCATTTCAATTACTGACTGATTTGTTCGAGGGTGTCGGCAGTGGTCATGGACTACCATTTCAATTACCGACTGGTTTGTTAGAGCTTGTCGGCAATGGTCACGGACTTCTTTCTCAATTACTGACTGGTTTGTTCGAGGATGGGGGCAATGGTCACGGACTACTATTACAATAACTGACTTATTTATTCGAGGATGTCGGCAATGGTCACGGACTTCAATTTTAATTACTGACTGGTTTGCTAGAGAATGTCGGTAAAGGCCACGGACTACCATTTCAGTTACTGACTGGATTGTTCGAGGATGTCGGCAATGGTCACGGACTACCATTTCAATTAATGACTGGTTTGTTTGAGGGTGTCGTCAATGGTCACGGACTACTATGACAAATACTGACTGATTTATTCGTGGATGTTGGCAATGGTCACGGACTACCATTTTAATTACTGACTGGTTTGTTCGAAGATGTCGGCAATGGTCACGGACTACTATGACAATTACTGACTGATTTATTTGTTGATGTTGGCAATGGTCACGGACTACCTTTTAAATTACTGACTGGTTTGTTCGAGTATGTCGGCGATTGTTGTAAACTACCATTTCAATTACTGACTGGTTTGTTCGAGGATGTCGGCAATGGTCACGGACTACTTTCTCAATTACTGACTGGTTTGTTCGAGGATGGGGGCAATGGTCACGGACTACTATTACAATAACTGACTTATTTATTCGAGGATGTCGGCAATGGTCACGGACTTCAATTTTAATTACTGACTGGTTTGCTATAGAATGTCGGCAAAGGCCACGGACTACCATTTCAATTACTGACTGGATTGTTCGAGGATGTCGGCAATGGTCACGGACTACCATTTCAATTAATGACTGGTTTGTTTGAGGGTGTCGTCAATGGTCACGGACTACCATGACAAATACTGACTGATTTATTCGTGGATGTTGGCAATGGTCACGGACTACCATTTTAATTACTGACTGGTTTGTTCGAGGATGTCGGCAATGGTCAGGGACTACCATTTTAATTACTGACTGGTTTGTTCGAGGATGTCGGGAATGGTCACGGACTACCATTTTAATTACTGACTGGTTTGTTCGAGGATGTCGGGAATGGTCACGGACTACCATTTCAATTACTGACAGGTTTGTTCAAGGATGTCGGCAATGGTCACGGACTACCATTTCAATTACTGACTGGTTTGTACGAGGATGTCGGCAATGGTCACGGACTACCATTTCAATTACTGAGAGGTTTGTTCGAGGATGTCGGCAATGGTCACGGACTACCATTTCAATTACTGACTGGTTTGTTCGAGGATGTCGGCAATGGTCACGGACTACCATTTCAATTACTGACAGGTTTGTTCGAGGATGTCGGCAATAGTCACGGACTACCATTTCAATTACTGACAGGTTTGTTCGAGGATGTCGGCAATGGTCACGGACTACCATTTCAATTACTGACTGGTTTGTTGGAGGATGTCGGCAATGGTCACGGACAACCATTTCAATTACTGACTGGTATGTTCGTGAATGTCGGCAATGGTCACGGACTACCATTTCAATTACTGACTGGTTTGTTCGAGGATGTCGGCAATGGTCACGGACTACCATTTCAATTACTGACTGGTTTGTTCGAGGATGTCGGCAATGGTCACGGACTACCATTTCAATTACTGACTGGTTTGTTCGAGGATGTCGGCAATGGTCACGGACTACCATTTCAATTACTGACAGGTTTGTTCGAGGATGTCGGCAATGGTCACGGACTACCATTACAATTACTGACAGGTTTGTTCGAGGATGTCGGCAATGGTCACGGACTACCATTTCAATTACTGACAGGTTTGTTCGAGGATGTCGGCAATGGTCACGGACTACCATTTCAATTACTGACTGGTTTGTTCGAGGATGTCGGCAATGGTCAGGGACTACCATTTCAATTACTGACTGGTTTGTTCGAGGATGTCGGCAATGGTCAGGGACTACCATTTCAATTACTGACTGGTATGTTCGAGGATGTCGGGAATGGTCACGGACTACCATTTCAATTACTGACTGGTTTGTTCGAGGATGTCGGCAATGGTCACGGACTACCATTTCAATTACTGACAGGTTTGTTCGAGGATGTCGGCAATGGTCACGGACTACCATTTCAATAACTGACTGGTTTGTTCGAGGATGTCGGCAATGGTCACGGACTACCATTTCAATTACTGACTGGTTTGTTCGAGGATGTCGGCAATGGTCACGGACTACCATTTCAATTACTGACAGGTTTGTTCGAGGATGTCGGCAATGGTCACGGACTAACATTTCAGTTACTGACTGGTTTGTTCGAGGATGTCGGCAATGGTCACGGACTAACATTTCAATTACTGACTGGTTTGTTTGAGGATGTTGGCAATGGTCACGGACTACCATTTCAATTACTGACTGGTATGTTCGAGGCTGTCGGCAATGGTCTCGGACTACCAGTTCAATTACTGACTGGTTTGTTCGAGGGTGTCGGCAATGGTCACGGACTACCATTTCAATTACTGACTGGTTTGTTCGAGGATTTCGGCAATGTTCACGGACTTCCATTTCAATTACTGACTGGTTTGTTCGAGGATGTCGGCAATGGTCTCGGACTACCATTTCAATTGCTGACTGGTTTGTTCGAGGATGTCGGCAATGGTCACGGACTACCATTTCAATTACTGACTGGTTTGTGAATGGTCAAGGACTACTATTACAATAACTGACTGGTTTTTGTCGAGGATGTCGGCAATGGTCACGGACTACTATCACAATTACTGACAGGTTTGTTCGAGGATGTCAGCAATGGTCACGGACTACCATTTCAATTACTGACTGGTTTGTGAATGGTCAAGGACTACTATTACAATAATGACTGGTTTTTGTCGAGGATGTCGGCAATGGTCACGGACTACTATCACAATTACTGACTGGTTTGTTCGAGGATGTGGGCCGTGGTCACGGACTACCATTTCAATTACTGACAGGTTTGCTAGAGGATGTCGGCAATGGTCAGGGACTACCATTTCAATGACTGACTGGTTTGTTGGAGGATGTCGGCAATGGTCACGGACTGTCATTACTTTGGGCCAGCTTTGACTCTCTCGGCCCTTTACACGTCAGAATTCATGGTCCGACATCCTGAACCGAGCGTCCGAAAGAGATTTTGAGCATCGCAGACGCTTGCAGGAGGAGGTAACTACATTTTTATCTCAGCTGACTTTCAGTCATGCTGTGCTATAGCGATGGGTCTTTGTCCGCCGTCCTTCTGTCTGTCCGTCAGGCTTGCCGTCCGTTAGCAGGGCACAAATCGTAACCGTAATCTAGGATAACGAACCCTACGCAGTCATAGAGGTTCTAAAAAGATCTCCTTGCAAACTTGAAATTAGGTCACCGTGACCTATATATATATATATATATATATGTGTTCTCAACCCCAGAATTAATTTTTTTCAGCCAAAATTTTCAACCCAATCCTTCCAACTTTCACATTCAGCTCACCTACCAACAGTACTATGGAAGTACCATAATTATTTTGAGATCACAAGGTCAAAGGTCAAGGTCACAGGACCCACTTCTTGAATCTATACCTTATTTCTGTCATATATGACTTACTAACCAATAGGGGAAGAAGCCTAATTAAGTTACTGTCAAAAGGTCAGAGGTCAAGGTCACAATACTAAATTGTTCTTATTGCTTGTGAACATATTTCAAGTGAAACTGTTCCTCCCAAACCTTTAATATTTCACATATGCCTCATTAATGCATCACTCAATTTGATTCAAACTTCATATTAATGGATCTTCTGGCTTGAAGAAATAAATAATTGATTTTGGGGTCAGCTGGTCAGGAGGTTAACGGTTACATGTCAAAGTTATTCACACATTGGTTGCCAAGTAATTACACCAGACTAAAGTGATTATTCGTTACCCATCATTTAGAAAGAATTCAATGGATATATGGGCAAAAGGCCAAGGTCATAGCTCAGGGATTTTCACAATATCTTATTTTGTTGACCATCTCTGTTTTCATGTATATATAACCATTTCACTCCAACTGGTACATCTCACTGTGTGGCTCTAATTGTGGGTGACGCTGGTGCTATATGACTCCCTTTTGTATCAGCCTATTAAGTGACAAGGCTGAGTGATAAGTACCTCGTCAGTGCATTACAAAAACACTGTTGCCGGAATGCTTCGGCCAGACATTAAGACTATGAGAGTATAGAATTAAGGTTTAGCTACTGATTTATAAGATGATCGGAAAATTTTGCAGTTTATTTTATGGAATCATAGCAATAAACTTAGTTTTCTAGATATCTGAATATTTTAATATAAGTCACAAGATATACAAACAAGTGTTTGTTCTCATAATATGTGGATGTGTACTTGATTTAGGATGGCTTTATTTTATTACAAGACTCTTAGTCATGCTGTCTGCATTTCTTTTCTGTCAGGTTTTGCAGTTTGCCTACCCTGTTGACACCACTGAAAAGCAGTGATAATACAAAATATTGGACTTAAACATGTTACATTTTCATGTCTAATAATCTGATATGAGATCTCTCCAACCTGAACTTGCCTTTTGAATTGTTTTGGACATTCATTACTTAAACTTCCTTTGGAGAATTTGCCACAAGTTTGGTCTCTTATTGGAGGATGTGTGAAAACAATACTGACAGAAACCCATTCTGTCTGCCAGTTAGTCACCTTAGAAATCCTTTTGAAAGTTCAGTTTCAGTGATTTTTCTTCAAAGTTTGGTCCGATTGAGAGAATGTTTCTTTTCTGATTTAAGACCGGTCAGAAGTCCAATATGGTCACCAGGCAACCATCTAAAAATTCCTATTAATCATATTATCTCAAGAACTGTAGTGAGACGTATATTAATGTAATCTTGCAATGGATTGGATCAAATATTTCTTAATAAACATTACCATCATTTATAAAAGTTCAGTACACTTGGCTTGTATTGAATAAAAATTCATACGGAAGCACCGGTTTCTCAATATAATTCGTTCATGGATTTCGTTGATTTTTACTATATATTTTGATCTTTTATTTGGCCTGTGTAGTGTTCCTTTTGAGACTGACAGATATCAAGCAAGCTATGGGAATAATGCCTGATGAATCAACAATGATACATTTTCCTCAGACCATAAATTTACTGTGTTTTAACCAGACAAAGAGGATATATATTTCTGTTGCCGGAAAAAAAATTAAAAAAAAAATTGGCAAATTGGTTATTAAAAAAATTTGATTGGAAGTTGGGAATCTCAGGCCATGATGTCGCAGGTCATGCTTGGCAGCTGAGCGTCAAGACCCATGGTCACTTGTTGTTTTATTCTTATTTTTTTTTTAAATAAGGAGCCTGTACTCAGTGTATTAAATTATTTTGATATAACATACACAATCAAAAGGAGCTAAGCGTCATCATAATATATATATATATATATATAAATTAATATTAGTAGTTATATTACAGTCGACTTAAAAAACGTGCCCAATTCAGCAAAAAAGAAATAACATCACCCGTTCAATCAACTGGGAAATAATCTAGAAAATCAATCACATTGAAACGCGCATCGGGGCAATATTATCTTTATATTAAAGAAAAGTACCACATATTACGCGACAAAAGCGACCAAACACAGAGTAGTCTGATCAAGCGTGATGTCGCAACTCCTCTAAGGCACCAACGCGTGCTAAAAAGAAATAGGAAGAACCACTGGGTGTGTGTGTTTAATTTAAAAGTCTGCATTTACCCGTTCTTGGTGTACAGAAGGTCACGTTGTGTGTAGCAATTACATTGTTACATGCACTGACTGTAAATATTTCAGAAGTTCTGAAATCTCATTTAGTCTGTACAAGCAAAGAATATTCGCCGGAAAGTTTTGTAGGCAATTTCATCAGAATAAAACTGTAAGTTAATTAAAAGAATGTTCCTACTTTTATGATGGATAATCAATCATTATATTTATGATTTTATTGGATGATATTTTAGGCTGATGCGAAGTCGAATATACTAAATATATACATCATTGTTGAATTGTATATAATGATAAAAACACAACACAGTGAAGTTCAAACCGTCATCAGTTACACTGATTCAGCTATAACATGAAAAAAAAGTACTTGTTTGACTTCATGTAAGTTGCAAGACCACATCTGTAGATTCAATAGAAAGCCGTGTTCGACCGCCGATTAAGCCATACAGATACGTTTGCCAATAATTGTTTTATATTAAATAAAATAATACATTTATTTTTAACATTTGGACAACACAGATCAGGGAATAACAATAAAATTACTTATATGTCCACAGCTCCCGGATAGCTTCAATGAATGGTCGGGGAATTTCCCAAATGAACCAAAGCTCTCCGAGGAATAGTGGATGATTTGTTTACACTTCTGTCCAGTCTACTTATAAAGCATCCCATGGGACCAGAGTGACTCTCTTAAAAATAAGCGTTGTTAATTCCATCCTAATTTGAATGTCTTATATAAAAATAGGACACGGATGCTGTGTAAAATCAATCAATCGAATTAGCTGATTGACTCGGGCAATTGTTAAATTGAAATTTATTCAAATCTGAAATATCAGTCAGTTTATTTGGCAGATTGAATGCAATGTAAAATTAATGAAATACTATTATTATATACCATTGGTAATAGAATTATATTGCTATTAGAAAGTTTTAAATGCCATTTAATTTATTTATTTTTAATGTTTCATATAATCAAAAGCATCAGTTTTGCTTTATTTAGGTGTTTGCAGAAATAATTATAAAAAAATATGAGAAATTTATATTATAACTTCGCAGAGGTGCAATCTTCTTTAGCATTTGGAGACCCCCACCGTCAGTGCAGGAAAATATTTAAAATTTTCTTTAAACATTGAAGCAGTTTTGAAGAAGTTTTTGTTTTATAAAACAAGGAATATGCTCCTTCCATTCACTAACTACATATAATAGTGTTTGACCTAAAAAATACTTAAGAGGGCTAACGTCGGCTAAGAATCCCCTCAAACCCTTCAATCAGCCGTTGGCTATTTCACATTGAGTGTGCATGATGTAAACCTTCACTCAGTCTTATTATGTCAAACGTCACCAGACAGGACTTTGTTTGGAAGTCTAGAATCATCCATTCGGATGACATGTACTGTTTTGCGAAACTGAATTTATAATAAAATCTTAAACTGTCTCATAAGTATCTTTTTCTAATGTTGCATTGTATGCAATGGTTGAACTTTCTGACTTTCCAGATATCGTAAGTTTTCCCCAAGTACACCAATAGAGGTATAATGAGCTCCCTTTGTCAGAAAATTTACCAAGTCTTTTGCAACATACTGCATGTTCAGATATTAATTTATAAAGCGTGGTCTGATTATATCTATCAGAGCCGAAGAGCCTGCCAATCCATGTACAATATTCTTGTGCGAGTGATATGGTAAGTGCCATAGGTGACGCAGAGCAGTATTATATGATATACTTAATCGATCAATTGCCTTATACTTTAGTAACCAGGTTTGACAGCCATAAAATGAACAACAATAACAGTGATAAATAGTCTGTTCTTACATTGCTAGACAGACTTCCGGAATTCGTGGATAAGGTGCTAGAGCTTGCAATAAATTTGACTCTTATACCGAACACGTCATTGTTGTCTGACTAGTTCCAAGTTACTGTTATCCCCAAGTACTGTACAGAATCCTGCCATTTAGGGAAACACCATTTAAAACGATCTTATCTGATCTAGCTGGATACATAAATAACACATTTTTGCGTTATAAAACATATCAAATTCTTTAGCTAACGTTTCACATTTTTTGACCATCTGTTGAAGCCCCGTCCGAGTCCGACATAAGAGCGTAAAATCGTCCGCATAGCCAATAGCACCAGCTAAATAATTTCCAATATACCATCCTATTCCCTTATTTGTGATACGTTTTAAAAGCTCGTTCATATAAATATTAAACAGAAGAGGTGATAATACACCCCCTTGGCGTATACCATTATTACACTTGGGAATATTTATTTTGTCAAAAGCGCGCAAATCATCAACAAAACAACAGTATACTGATGACCCGTTGCATATGTAAAGTGCAATAACCTCCTTCAGCACTACTGTGCACATGTAAGTCGACTGCCCCTTCTTAAACGCATATTGTGGAGAAGTGGAGGAGAACCAAGTTTACCTTCATTTTTTCCTGCATAATAACACTATCAAGTGATCAAATTGTCAATATGATCCCCTTTGGTTATCAGTACTGGTAAGTTCACATCATGCTACGACCTAGGTAAAACCCACGTTGTTCTTTCACTGGAGTTTTCCTGAAGGTGTTGGGATAAGAGTAATACCTATCTAGGTGAAGGCAAGAGGTTTGTGATACCCATATATTATCGTAATATTCTTGAATCCCTGCCTTTTCCTCCCAGAGAATGCTACCTTTCCTGCATGGCCTGCATGGTCTTCTGGACTCATTTTAGCGTTGACAGGAGACCAAACTGTTTCTTTGAAAGTGCTATTAATGAACGTGTTGAGACCCCCCCCCCCCCCACACACACACGCCTGTCACTGTATAGAGCTTTAAACTGTAATCCATTGTATACAAAGGGATCAAAGCTTTATCATGATGATCCGTATGCTTTGGTAGGGGGTTGACATGAGGTCAGAATGGTGCTGGCCTTTATATGCCTTCTTCTGTAATTATGAATCCTACATACCGTGAAATGCTGCTTGGGCCAAGTTTGTTTTTTATTAATGCCATTCTGCCAGGCATTCAGGTTATCCTTAAAGGCTGTGATATTGTCTTTTCAGTTTCTATTTTTTTCCTCTCTTATGTGGTGTCAATGTACCAATGGAATGTAATTGTTAAAAAAATGATTTATTCATTCAATTTTTCACTTTCTTAATTTGATCTTTGTTACTAGAACCCAAAACATGTGCTGGTTCTGTTTCGCTCTTCCAGTACTCTGTTATCCATGGTGTAATATCAGGATAAGTTGTGAAAGTCCTTTCTTGACGGTCATTCTTTACAAGATATGAGCCATCCACCGTCACTGCATTTTCCGTATTAAGCCAGGTTTCATAAAAGCAGAGTGCATATAAGTCTCTGTATTGTCGAACATACTTAGCACATGAGTTTACTATACTGCTTGTTGACAGAGCTGGTATTAGCCAACATAACTGTTGGATAACGGCTCAAAGAAGTTTAAATAAAGTACCCTTCAACTATTTATGTTTTAGGTCCTTTAGCATATGCTTTTTTTCACATTGGAACAGTTTTTTTAATATCGGATTAACCTGGTTTTGCGCACCTAGAATGAGCCGAAAATTAACTGTAGGAACCAAGGAGGAGACGTTGTATGCACTAACATTACAAATAACATGAGCCGACGATGAAAGATGCATTTTACAACTGGACATAGGGCTGCACTGACTTAACAGTTAAGCCGCTGCAATGAAAATTGATACATTTTATTCGGTTGAATGTTAATGCCTATAGTAGAAGATGCTAACCACTCGGTACGACTCAGGTCTGTTTTGCTATTTCGCGACTGCTTTTTGCAACTGCGCATATTGCGCATAACGATCGTTCTGCGGATTGTGATAGTAAGACGAGTGGGTGCTCAAAGCGTGTTGTGCTGGGCTATGCGCAATGGTAGCAAAAGGGCCAAAGGGTTAGTCTGTAAACCAGACAGTTCCCCGCAGGTGTAGGCTAAGTTTCATAAAATGATACATTTTTTAAACTTAATATGAGTTTCACCTGAACAGAAAAGAGAAAGCACCGTATAAACCGTCAGTAAGATGTGACATAGCAATTTTAGATTCAGCTTGTTTAACTGACAGCTGGAGTCCACTGAAACCTACGTATGTTGACTGGTATTTATAAAATAAATAAATATGTAATAGGCATATAGATGAGCAATTCATCTGAGTTTTAACCAGATTCTGTTAAGATCAATGTAATGTTTGTCCTCTAAGTATCATATTAAAAATAAAGAAATTTATTTGAACAAACTGTCAAGAGGTTCGCTCAGCATAATATTAGGAATGAACAAAATGTCCCTAGGCTAGCTGTACATACTGTTAGCAATGAACACAATGTCACGAGGTTAGGTGAAATTATTGTTAGGCGGGAACAAAATAACACGAGGTTAGGTGAAGCTAATGTTAGACGGGAACAAAATATTCCGAAGCTAGCTGAGGATATGTTAGGAATCAAAACCATCGAGTACTGTGAAATGAATTTGCAGAACACCAAACGCATACCATATATTACATTATCCAATAAGGAATTCCGCTAGAAATTATCAGCGAAATTATCCATATGTAAATTCTAATGAATATAACTTATAAAGGAGGTACAATAATATAAAATGGCCTATCAATCCAACTAGAATGCCTTCGGAAAAATGTATGTATAGCTGTCATTTTAAAAATGAGCGCTACATTTTTCATATCATGTACATGGACGATCCTGTTCAGAGATAATAGAAATACTTTTTTTCCAAGTACATCTGCAATACCAGCCATTATTTATATAAACCGTTTGACACCTTTTCATTTCAGCCAGCATAATAATCTTCCAGATGTATTGAAGCAAACATAATAAAACACAATCCAGTTCTTTCAATTTGAACAAACAAACGTTTGTTTATTGAAATTGGGAAAGCAGTTGACAATACATAAAGGCTTTTTCAAACGCATATCGGTTCTGGCTAAAATATAGGAGTTTTACAAAAGACTCCAACATTTGAACATATCAAAATCCATAATATCTGTCAAACCTATTTATTCGGCGTTCATGTGGGGATTCCTCAGCTGACTTGGATAATTTGTCTTATGAAGACGGGCTGAACAATGTGGCTACACGTGAACTAGTTTAAAATCGGGCACATTTTTAAACAACGATGTTATAAAGTTCATTATATTGAGTTATCTCTTGGCGTATAGGTGCACGCGTGGCTCGATCCACTGACCAATCAATATTTACGTGGAGCATCCATCGTACGTATATTATGCTGTATTAAACATTCACACGAGGAGTAATTTTTTTTAAATCTATGCACTTGAGTGTTAACTTTCATGTATAATTTACTTTCTCTAATACAAAACCTACGTTTAATTACCGAATTCAATCCTATTATGTTAAAAATTTTGCTGCTTTAAGATTTTAAAATTAACTAGAAACACTAAAAAGATTAAAATTGACTCATCTTGATTTACTTGATTTAGTTACCATGAAACAGTCACCACATGTTTCATCTCTTCAGATGGGTGATGAAGAGTTGCCATTCATGATTCCGTTTATAGTTATGTGTGTTTTGTTTTAGTTTTATCAATGGTCCAGGATGAAGATTATCCTACTTTTTGCGTTATATCTGCACAAAGGTAAGACTACATATCTATTATCCAAATTTAATTATCATAACTTTTGATAATCAACGTAAAGCTATGTTTTCATGTTATCAAAGTGTTACTCATAATGTTTCAATATATGACCGTTTCACATTTGATGTTTATGGTAATATGTAAAATGGGTGTCACAAATGCTGTTGCAGCTGAGAGTGCTTTGTATATCGATACCGGCACAATCGAGCTGAAACGTGTGCACCAATCAAGGATCACACACACACAGTGCCAGGAAATATGTAACAAATCAAAGCAGCCTGGGTGTACTGGTGTTAAAATGGAATCCGATGTATGCATCCTGCGAACATCCGTTCGGAATGAAGGATTAAAAACCCAGCCTTCATGCGGCAAACAAAAGCGTGTTAAGTCAGGCTTCCAGGACGCAGCCAAACAAAAGCGTGTTAAGTCAGGCTTCCAGGACGCAGCCAAACAAAAGCGTGGTAAGTCAGGCTTCCAGGACGCAGCCAAACAAAAGCGTGGTAAGTCAGGCTTCCAGGACGCAGCCAAACAAAAGCGTGGTAAGTCAGGCTTCCAGGACGCAGCCAAACAAAAGCGTGGTAAGTCAGGCTTCCAGGACGCAGCCAAACAAAAGCGTGGTAAGTCAGGCTTCCAGGACGCAGCCAAACAAAAGCGTGGTAAGTCAGGCTTCCAGGACGCAGCCAAACAAAAGCGTGGTAAGTCAGGCTTCCAGGACGCAGCCAAACAAAAGCGTGGTAAGTCAGGCTTCCAGGACGCAGCCAAACAAAAGCGTGGTAAGTCAGGCTTCCAGGACGCAGCCAAACAAAAGCGTGGTAAGTCAGGCTTCCAGGACGCAGCCAAACAAAAGCGTGGTAAGTCAGGCTTCCAGGACGCAGCCAAACAAAAGCGTGTTAAGTCAGGCTTCCAGGACGCAGCCAAACAAAAGCGTGGTAAGTCAGGCTTCCAGGACGCAGCCAAACAAAAGCGTGGTAAGTCAGGCTTCCAGGACGCAGCCAAACAAAAGCGTGGTAAGTCAGGCTTCCAGGACGCAGCCAAACAAAAGCGTGGTAAGTCAGGCTTCCAGGACGCAGCCAAACAAAAGCGTGGTAAGTCAGGCTTCCAGGACGCAGCCAAACAAAAGCGTGGTAAGTCAGGCTTCCAGGACGCAGCCAAACAAAAGCGTGGTAAGTCAGGCTTCCAGGACGCAGCCAAACAAAAGCGTGGTAAGTCAGGCTTCCAGGACGCAGCCAAACAAAAGCGTGGTAAGTCAGGCTTCCAGGACGCAGCCAAACAAAAGCGTGGTAAGTCAGGCTTCCAGGACGCAGCCAAACAAAAGCGTGGTAAGTCAGGCTTCCAGGACGCAGCCAAACAAAAGCGTGTTAAGTCAGGCTTCCAGGACGCAGCCAAACAAAAGCGTGGTAAGTCAGGCTTCCAGGACGCAGCCAAACAAAAGCGTGGTAAGTCAGGCTTCCAGGACGCAGCCAGGTGGTTAAGGCCTTGGACTTCGGAGCTGAAGGTCCCCAGTTCGAACCCGCCGGTGGCTGAATGGCCTCATTGTGAAATCTCGCTAGAACCCCAGAGACCTTAATGTCTTAACGACAGGTTATGACTTCTTGATTATTTCCAACCCTGTGCATAAAAACCTAAAATCCAAAAGGCTTAATAATAACATATCAAATGGATACATTCATCCTAATTCAATAGACAGTACCACCAACAGGCCATGGACCTATCCTGTACAAATAATGTGAACCTATAAAAAATATCTGTTCATGATTTAAATTAATATAAAATATTCCAAATCCTTATTTTTGATTTCTATAATCTATCATTAATTAAACAAATAGGGATCTGTCTGATAATAAGTGCAAATCTTCGCCCAGACTTCCTGTCCTCAGGTGACTGAAGTCGAATTCACAAAAAGTGTTGTTGATTGCTCATTGTTAAAAAATAAGGATATATATTGACGGAGACCGGGATGATAATTTATAATTTGATGAGAATATGAAGAAGTCAATATGAAATCTTTAAAAATGTTATTGCTTTAGCTATTAGATGCATGGTACATTAGAAAATTTCCTCTTGTATTCCGGTTAATTCATGGAATGTAATATCAAGTGTTTAATAAAAAAAATGCCTTGAATCATTATAATCGTGTTTATCACGAGTTCTTTTACCAAAGTGTATTCAAATCTTTATAAAACAAACAACGAAAGAGGAAAACAGGGTACTATGTTGTACCTTCCAGAAATTAATTCCAGTAACTGGACATATTTTCTAACCTGAAAACACATATGTGATAAAGTAGAGAATGGGGTATCTAGTAGACCTTGGTCTATTTTCAGTTAGTATCATTTACTACCTGGAACATAATTCTCCTCTTCAAGTCTGTGTAAAATAGTCGACTAATGGATGATCCGTGTATTGTGTTGGTAGCGGTGGTGGTATTTTATACCATCGGCCTTTGTCTCTCATGTATATGCAGATAAGTAGTAACTGAATGTTGTATACCCCGAGTTGATTGCCGCATATAATTCCGTATAAAACCTTCAGAATCAAAACGATAAATAATCTGTGGAGAAAAGATTTTGGCAAGTCTTGATTCTACCCATCTTTGTTATAGTCCTATATCGAATCTCCTTGTCACGAGTAAATATTAAATGACTCTCCAGACTCCAGTATTAGCTTAATTTATCTAAGCCCGCATATATCAGAAATAAAAGGTAATCGTCTTTGCTAGGGAACCGTGAGAAACACTGAAAGGCTCAAATAGTAAATAGTTGAACACGAGTGGCAAGACCAACTAAGATATGAGAAACGGAATGACATGATCCAGTTATCCAAAGGCTCTTGGTTTATCGTATTTAAGCTGCTCGAAACAAAGTTTGGTCTTTTCCTAAATTAGCACATTCCAAACACCATGACTGATGGGATCCATATTTAGAGATTGAAGAATAAGAGAAAAGTAGGGCAGGTAACTCAATGGAAGGAAAAGATCACGGGTTGTTCTGGTAATAGACGATGAGTAAGTTTGAGCAAAATGTTTACCTTATGTCTTATATAAATAACTATTACAACTGCATCTATGTCCGATTTGTCCCTAAGTCTTTTATTTTATCCTTTGACTTAGCTCTAATTCATTTTTACATGACCAAAATTATATGTAAGGGTTACAGATATATACAGCTATTTATGTATGTTGATGTTACCCCCTCCCCCTCACCCACCAAAACATTTTTTTCTCAGACGTATTTTGAGAAATTACCCTTTTATCAAGAAGAATCCGTGCCACACATAAACCATTTTTCAGAAATTCTCACGTATACCTTCTGCAGATATCAGTCAAAATCTTTTTAGTACAGTCCTTTAATACCGCTTTCACAACCCTTTTACGTTTTCAAAATGCTTTGTGCAAAGCTATTTTACCAAATCAAGGTGTACATTTAACATGTGGAACCAAATAACAACATGTTGACACATACATTCACGCTTGCAGTGTGACTTGGTTGTTGCTTGAAAACTACGTTTAGACCGGTCTGAACGCGAATTGAGCGTTCAAACGATACTTAAGCAAAGCGGATAAAAAGACTGGCACTGAAAACGGTGCAAAATAAGCTACATGATACAAAACATTTTTGCCAAAATTGGTTTAAAATTGGTTGCTGTGTGAACGCACGATTCGCATTCAATGGGTTTTAAACCGGTTTGCATTTTTCTTGTGAAAGGGGTATAAACAAAGTGTCCTTCTATGTCTTACTTACAATTTACTGTTCTATTGTCAATCTATTGAAGATATTGAATATATTGTAATGTACCTACAATTTGTCATATGACAATATCCGTATCTTTATATGTGTATATTGTTCATGATATCTGATGCACCAACATACATCACCCTATTTTGAATGGAATAACCTGACACCCCTCCTGGTTATCACTACCACTTTGGCTAACTAGTATTCAGAGAGGGCGAGTAATCTGTATATCGAGTACTTCTACTTGTCATCGTTACTCATACGTTTTGCAAAGACAGAATATCTGTTATGTGTGGAAGTCTTTGGGCCGTGCTTGGGGTGACTCTTAGATTACAAGATTTGATTGTCAGCACGATAGGAGCTGCCGTCGTCAAAGCTGACGGAATGAAAAGGGTGCAATTCATATGAATATGACTTTCAAAGTTCAGACTATGAACCAAGTAGTTTTCTTTTTCTACTGTCGGCAATCAGTCAGAGCTCTCAAAATTACACCATCCTACGGTTAACAACACAGCGGAAAATTTGAACAAAAATCTGGTCTTACGTTCAGTTATATGTGTTTTTTATTTTCTCCTACTGCCCTATCCGTCTAACGCTGCTTATAGTTAAGAGTTCATATATACTGTTGTATATCATTAAAAGTCCATTTCACGCTTCGTTTGAAAGATTTGTAAATTACATCTTACGTTTTGTTTCAGTGAAGGGAATGCCTTCTTCTACACTGGGAGAGCTGAAGAGTGTGGCTCTTGTTATCGATTTGATTTGAATTTGCGCAACTGGGCTGAGGCGAGGAGATACTGTAAGGATATAGAAAGTGATCTCGTCAGCATTGAAACACCCGGAGAAAATGACTTCCTGTCTACCATTACTACAAATACTCATCAGCTGACAGGTGTCTCAGCATGCCTCATGTGTTTTTTAGGTTTCAATACATCCATATATCTGTCTTCCTGCTTTTCAAATTCTTTATTTGAAGACATATCCACCCATACAACCATTTAAACTAGCTTTATATATCCTCTGAAACTACCTACTTACCCAAGTTTTACCCTTGATTTATCTTCGTTTTTACAAACCTCTTTTTAAATAATATATTATAGATCATACTCCCACATCTTAACACTGTATTTGCCTAAATAGCCGCGTCTTTTCTAACAAATATTTACCTCCATACCAACCAGGTTAACATTAACAGAAGCATCTACCTACTCACGACAACAGATAGTATGTACCCATCCTTCTTTCATCTTCAGGTCTATCCAATTACCTGCCATTCTTTTACT
Source organism: Sipunculus nudus (assembly GCA_026874595.1). Lineage (NCBI taxonomy): Eukaryota > Metazoa > Annelida > Sipuncula > Golfingiida > Sipunculidae > Sipunculus > Sipunculus nudus. The sequence goes on from CM049316.1 coordinate 74,977,883, forward strand.
AATACTTCTGCCTACGAACCCATCTCTTTATCGAGCCCTAGACTCCCCATACTTACCTGCCTATTGTAAATACCGTTTATGTAACTAGCATATCTTTTGAAAACTATCCCAATTCAGTGATTGATAATACCCACTCTTTCAGGTGAATGTGAGAAAGTTTAATCTCAGAATTATAGAAATAAGTGACAACAACTATTTTTATTATTTCCAGCTCAGGTTAGAAGTAACAGATGGTTCGGACTATGGACATCTGGTTCAGACAAGGAAGAAGAGGGAACTTGGATATGGAAAGCTACAGGGTCAGCCCTGAACTACACAAAATGGAAACGTGGGGAACCAGACAATACTAATGAAAATCAACACTTTTTGACCTTTTGGGGAACAAACGGGAGGCGGCATGGATCATGGCTTGATCAAGCAACATTCGTGAAACAGTTTTCAATCTGCGAAAGAAATCGTATGTGCTGAAGATGAAAATCAAATGATTTTAAGGTGGAAACGGACAATAAAGAATATGATGATATTTCTGCCTCTCATGAAACACATAACTCATAATAGAAATGTCGAGTGAAATATGAGTAAAACTGTAACTGAACTAACATCTTAACGCTTATTGCTTAAAGATTAAATCTGCTTTTGACACTACCCTACCAATATCACGGTTATATTATGAAGTGAATGAAAAAATATGCGGTCTATAAGCGTGTTTATACTTTAATAAATATCACTTTATAACACGGACATTGCGGATCACCTTTACCCTACTAAGGTTTAAACTTAGATTCTCCTAATGAAATACAGAATTCGAAATAAATAGGAACTGCTGTATTTGCACTTAACAGTCCACCAATGTTTTTTTACCTTTTAGTTTATAGATTTTGTACAGGCATTCTTGTTTACTTTTTTTGGCACACATATGTAACAAACTTGCCTGCAGAGGTGTTTATAATGATACACATATAAGGAAGGTTTTCCCTTTGATTTTTTTCAAATATGAAAATTTCATGGGATATAATATTTCTTAATAGGATCCACAAGGAAACATAAACTAGATGTTTTCAATCTTTGAGCTATTGGACGAGTAGGCTTCTCGTTCCCCAAACCCTCCCTCCCCGGGTACCCGTATGTGGGTAATAAGAGGCTATGTACCATGGAAATAAAGTAAACTGTAATTTGTAAACTGTTACCTATGACCAATATAGCAAATACGGAACACCAGCCGCATGGTAGGGTAATACAAAAATACACAAACACATATATATATATTAAAATAATTTCGAATTGGGTTGTTCAAGCAATCATTTCAAACTGTTCAAACTACTAATGTCATTGAAAATATTATAACAATCGTAAAACAAACGTTACTTATACATTTTGTTGCATGGCAAGTTTTACGTACGCAGTGATGTTGTTCCCACGGCTCACTGTTGTCGGGTGTATTTTATCTTGTCAGCATTTTTGGATTTGCTATATAGTTGTGGTGACTACCTTTTGATATGAGTTCCTATCTTCTATTCATGGGTTCAATATGCGGGTCCACTTTGCTAAGTAATATCTTAAACTTTTACGCTGTCCGGAAGCACGCATATTTGTATTTGAGTATTTTTAGTATGCCCAAAGTGAGTGTGTATTTCATAAAAAATTTCTTTTATTTTCATATGTGTTATGAACGATTTTGAATGGTTGTTGTGCCTCGTTTCAAAGGGACCATTTATCATACCGATTTAGCATGTGTTTTCCAGTCTCTGTTGATTATTGCTTTGCATAATATTTTTACCCCCAGGTATTTGCCTCCTAACTACGATAACTTAAGAATTTAGGAAGTCTTTCTGGCAAGGTTAAAAACATTCTATTTTACCTCATAAAATAAGGCTTTGCGTCACCTATTGCACTTACCAACTTGCATAAGAATATTGTACATGGATTAGCGGCGCTCTCCGGCTCCAATATATATAACCAGCTCACGCTTTGAAAACTTATTTCTAACCATGCAGGATGTTGCAAATGATTTTCTAATAAAAAAAAACTCATTATACAGCAAGTGGTGTTCTAGGAGGCAATTTAAGATATTTGTGAAGGCAGATCCGCGACCATAAAGCGCGACATAAGAAAATTTAAAATCCTGGGCAAACAGCTGGTGATGTGGAAACAACATCCATAAATACAGATTTACTTTCAGAGGTGACTGAGTGCAAAGATGGAATATGTACCTCATATTTGACCTCCGATGCGGTTAAATGCTTATTGATTTATTATATACTGACTTTGTATATACAAAAGTATACAAATTATATATACAAAGTATACAAATTCATTGTACGAATATGTATATATATATACCATTTAACACATTATAAGAAAGTGTTGATTTAATCCATATATACGGAATATTTGACTTGATGATATTAATTGGTATATTGAAGCATAACTTATAGCATTGGTGTATGGAGACATGGGTTATAAGAAGGTATATTATAGCATAGGTATAGCTATTTACATTGCACTTTGGATGTTAGCTTGGTGCTTTAAGCATGGGTTATAAGTAGGCATATTGTAGATTGGGTTATAGCCAGGAACATTGCAGTAGGGATTTATATAGGTAAATTGGGGCATTGGTTATAAGTAGGTATATTGTAGCATGGGTTATAGATAGGTTCGTAGCAGTGTGGATTTTAGCTAGGCATATTGGGGCTTGGGTTTTAAGTAGATATATTGTAGCATGAGTTATAGCTAGGAACATTGCAGGATTGGTTTACATCAGGTGTATTGATGCATTTGTTATAAGTAGGTATATTGTAGCATGGGTTATGGCTAGGCACATTTCAGTTTGGGTTTTAGCCAGTTTTTTAAGGCTTGGGTTATGAGTAGTTATATTGTACCATGGGTTATAGCTACGTATATTGCAGTAAGGGTTTAGCTAGGTGTATTGAGGCATGAGTTATGGGTAGGTATATTGTAGCATGAGTTATAGCTAGGTACAATTCAACTAGCCAAAATATGATTATAAGGACCGAACCCAGACGGTCATACAGGGTACACAACTTTACTGTTGGCCCTAGAACCTTCACCCTGTCATATATTCCGTAAGCTATAGGAAAAACCCTGAATTATCACTCTGAAAGTTAGATTGGCACAGAGCAATACGGTTGTATCTTGAATAACAGTACAATACAGACGAACCTGTATTTTGACCCCTTCAGTACGCCCTCTGCAAACAGGAATATGTCATAATGGGGCCCGTACACCTGCGTGTTAAACTCTCGGCACTCCGCTGCCGACCCTGGTTCGATTTCCGGTGTGGCTATGAGAGTGGGTTGTAGTGGTCCGTCCATTTGCAAGGTCGTTGTTTTTCCGGGGTTCTTAGGTTTCCACCATCCTTATTGACTACAAAGCATGAACATCCGAGCCTCTAATTAGTTTATAAAGGTTATAGAATACAAAGAGTCTAAATTATTTCGAGGACAATAGGCAATGGGCGATGTGTCAAACATTCATCTGTGTGTATACAGAGGAGGATCTCTTCCATTAAATTGTCTGTACATTCTTCGTATTTAATTTGGCAGTTTTTATCGGTATAGTTTCTGGCAATGGAACTCTGATAACCATCCTCAAAATGAAGCAGCTGCTTGAACCCATTGTCATTAATCACAACTCTTCTACAGTTAACATATTTTTCAGCTTAATATGCTCTTATGTACACTCTGTGACCGTACATGAATTAAGAAATTCAGCCCATTCCTTGAAAGTGCATTGCCTTTATTGAACATTATCACAAGTCGGGCAGGCGGCACGCAAAGTGCTTCTTCTGTATGTCTGACTGCATCATGTAACCAGCTTGTCGAAATACGCTTACAAAGATGCAAACAGATCTGTTTTATTATGAACAGCCGCCACAGTCCTAATCCTTCGAATCGTCATATTCTTTATAAGAAGGTCAACACATTCCTCGGCAAGTTCGCCCAAACAAAAAAAAAAAAGCTTTGATGCATTCAGGACATCTAGTATATGTTCTTCAGGAAGCTCTGTGTCAAATCCATAAATATGATCAACAAAGAAAATGAGAGATTCTGTTGACTCAAAAATATCAGACAATTTAATTTCCTTTATGCTTCTCTTAAAAGTTACTGGAAAATAATCTGTCGAAGGAGTCAGATGACTGTGCTAAGATGTGGCGGTGAGCCGACAACGTCCCGTTCTGCAACTCACAATGTTACGTCACAGATCATATTGTTCTTCGGTTGCTCCTATCGTTCCCTAAACTGAGCGGCTTCAATTGCATTCTCTATTTCAAGCGTTCTCTGGTAATTTTGTGCCTGGAATTCAAGAGGGACATTTCACAATTCTATTTCATCATTTCAAGAGCATTTTATTACATCTGTAACGTTGAATAATAAACTAACATACTGACACGTAAAGAGCATACTTGAGGCTGGGTGAATTTTGGATGTTCACTTGTAGACTGATACTTTAAATATGTACACACTCTACATGCGAACTCCATTAGGATTGACCAAACGGCAGACACTTCTGACCATAAGTTAAACAAAATGAGAAATAGGCGCCATGTTAACCAATAGGCATCACATGTTTTACATTTGTCTTAAACCTTAGCGAAATATCAGAGGAAATTATTACATATATGTTTGTGCATATTCATGTATACATATGTCAAGTACTCGGGCTTGTTTGTAACCACACAAGGAAAAAAATCAGTCCTGAACGAGAACATTAAAAAAACGGAGGATATTTAAGTACACAAAGCAACAGCGTCACACACATGAAACCTGGCATGTTTTAGTACAGAGAGTCTCTACAGGTGACGCCAGAGTATGTTTAGTGAAGTTGGCGCTATATTTTGCGTCTTAATATAGTATTCTTACCTTTCATCTGGGAAATAGGGTGCGATCATAAGCATATATGCTGGGTTAATCCAACGCATAAAAAAAATGTTGTTTCAACAATGCACATAACCAAACTGCAGCAAGTAAAGTTCCATAAAACTATGTAGTATATTTGATCAATGTGACGTATGCATACATTACCTACACTCCCATACATCCATTAATACATACATACATACATACATACATACATACATACATACAAACATTAATACATACATTCATACAAAGTGGTATGGAATCAGGACAAAAGGACACCTTGAGATATAACTGAAATATTTATGGCAGAGGTTATATTCAAGTAAAGAGGGATACAAAGCTGCCATTTTGTAAACCGTTAACAGTGCTTTTCGCCATTATAAAAATAAACCCTAATTTAACCTTTGATGAGTTTACTTCCCTGTGAGTATAGGAATCATGGTGATGCCTATTCGCAAAAAGTTCCTTTCAGGACAAACAACATCCAGCTGTCGGCGATTTCTAAATATAAACCATCGGCTGTGGCTAATTTTTCCGAAAGATTTATTTATTTACAGCTGCTTAACCGTGGACTTTCATTCTTTAAGCGACCTGGCTTTAACGCAGTCTGACAAAGGCTGATATTGGACGGGCGAACGGCTTGGGCAGATATTAACTTCATTTGTTTAGTCTATGACTATGGTAAACCTAAGATTTTTTTAAAGGAAAATTTTGGCTATCCTAGGATAGATATCAGTAATATTTGTTGCTATCAAGGGAATACGAATTTGCTTATTATGGCTAAGAATGTCAGTTCCTTGAAGCTAGGATCCCAATCCAGCTATTATCCAAACGAGTACTGATGCGTATCCCTGTGGTACCCACAGGATGCATCGAATGGAACTTTTAACCTGTGAACTAATAAAGCTGATCGTTAATGTTAACATGACTAACTAATGTAAACGTGGCATCGTACTCCCCTCGTACAGTACGTCACTGAAATGGAACTGTTTACACTCCACAGGCTTAATATCCATGAATCGCAACGATTTCAATATAGTGGCGATTCGGCGTCAAATTCTTAAAAGTGGGAACGGTACTTTATACCAATTGAGTAACCTCCAAATTGCTAATGTAATCACCAGAATCACAGAAGCGTTTCCTTTCTTTTTTACTAAACAATTATGTAAAAACAGCGAGCATTCTTCGGATTCGAGATTGGACATAGTATACCCCTTGTTCAAAATGTCTTCCCAAATATCCATCACATAAAACACTGCCTAGAACAGAGATGTATTGGTTTTCTATCATCGGATAAGGATGTACAGATTCCATTTCCTGAAATTCTTTCACGTCAAATAGTTTTCCATCATATCGGGGTTTTCTGAATATGCACGGCTCATGAGTTCCGCATCCTAATAAAGTCAGATCTTCCCCAAAGTTTTTTGTTCCTTGCTTTGATACAATAAGCCAATTCTTGTGCTTGGGCCGATATACTCCTTCGAACTTCTCTCTTGTCAGTTACAAAGAGGTATCCATGCAACAGCATATCGGCTTGGAAGTCATCATGAAATTTGTTTCCAAGATTAAAAAAACGCCTACTTTGGTGTTTGATTGATGTATCTATCATGCACGCTGTCCTTAATCCAGTCCGCTGCTCTTAATTCCTTAATGTCTGTCGGTCTGGCATTCGTTTGCTGAACAATCTCATTGTTAACGTCCTTTTATTTTACAAGGTCTGAGAAATTTCTTGTCAATATTTTTAGCTTCCGATTTTTCTTACATGATCTTGTCTGTTAACGGTTTTTGTACATTTCCATGCTCCCCTGTATTACCCCGTGCTGATAGAAATCGGTTCCATTCATTTATCGTTCATTAACGCCCATTTTCTAAACTAAAGAGTCCAGCAAGATGTTCTGGAGTGATTGACAAGACCTCCGCCATGTTATTGAGTGAACCATGAAAACGGGAGGGTAATAATTTTGTGCATGCGGCATATAAATATATAAGAACATACCTGTCTGCGATGACTTTTACCAGAAATAAGTTGGGAGTGTAAGAAAGCTGGCTGCATCTTTAGGATTGTATTCATATGTTGCTTTTCCCAATAACATTCCTTGCGAGCATTCCCGAACCTTTCCACAGCCTTCGATCATGTTGTTGAAAAAGGAATGCTTACATTAATTCATATATCGCTTTACTCAATAACATGAGTATATGAAAATCACTTAAGTGTAATGACATCAACTGTTACCGGTTTCCTGCTGGGCCTGTCTGCCCCTTAGCAACGTTATACGGTGTCGCAGCTAATTTTATAAGCAGACAACCGTTGAGGTTTTCTTCACTCGCTTTTAGGGGTCTGCAATTTTGCCAAGTGTCTCTCCAATTTAGGGTAGTAACTAACCAGCCAGATTTGACATTTATTTTACATGGATTGTACAAATAGTTCTCGTAATTAATCGTGACATGGCTCAGATGGTGGCGTTAGATAGTCTGTAGAGGTGGTGGAAACCGAAGGAAGCGGGGAAAACCACCTTATTAGACACCCTCGTCACTGCTTATTCTTTTTGCATGGAAAGTTTTGGCTTAGCAGCACAACACATCGTTCACAATAATTTCACGAATTTCCACGACTGGGCTATGACTTGTGGACGATGTATATCGCAAGTCCATTGAAAAAAGAATATGAGGACTGCTATGGACGAAACTTTATTAGAATGTTACAAAGTGTTAAAAATGTGTCCTTGGCTGAGACACACACACAAATGTGTGTGATATATAGCTATTTTCATATAAAACAATGGAGATTTAAAATCATCAAAAAAGCTTCTTTATATCATATTTGATAAAATTTAGTTTGAATCAATATCCACAGAACACATTTTTTTTAAACAAATCTAGTTAGCTAGCTGTTAAAATTCTTTCTCATTTGTTCTAAAAAGAAGTAAAAAAAAAAAATGAAACTTTATTATCAATTATATTAGAAATACATATATACCTGTACAATATACAAAGACAATCTTTGTCGAATAATCTACTTCAACGATACCTTAATCATATAGAGAGTGTTTGATGAATAGGTTGCCTATTGGAGATATATTTGATACTTCCAATAATATTTGTTTTGGTTTCGGAATAAGTGTCCAAATGTCAGTTTATTTATAAAGGCTTGGATATCATGGTGTCATGGCCAGCTTTAAATGTAAAACGTGACCATCAAGAAGGAATATATAAGTTCTCCGTCGAGCATACTTTCAGTGTTTACTCAGTCTCTTCTACAATGATGGCTTATCATTGTATTTGTGTTTTGTATTTTCACAACATAATTTAATGTGGCTCTAATGTATTCACTTTAGGGGTCATTTTGCTGAATTAAGGAAATAAAAAACTTGTTTTGAAGGTTAAAGAAATAAATATATCTTTCTTTAATAACACTCGACGGGATTTATGTTATCAGCTTTATTATTGCATGATGCATGAATGAGTATGTAATGATTTCTTTGTGAAAATAGTTTTTCCTCCATATGATACCAGTGAAACTTTAACAGATTTTGTCAAGTGTTTTATTGTCTATATATGAGTTGAATAATGTGCACGTTCTGCAAGTTTTCGGGTAATATTTGTTTATCGTGACAACCCTGTATTTGGCTATTTGCTTAGGATTTTTAAAGTGATACTTATATGATCATCTTTATGATTCAAGTTTACTGAATTGTCTTAAATTAGAACATGTTTTTAGGATCTATAGAAATATATATGTCTTTCTCCAATGCTCCAATTTGGTATAAGTATAACTGATATAAAGACTGCAACATGATGACAAAATGTTACTCTCCAAGATGAAGTAACAGACTGTTCTAGGTAACCTGGAGAAATTAACATTATACTACTTTGTTATTTTAGTAAAAACAATACTCTCCAACATTGACATAATTAATTTGTAAATAACAACAAAAGAAAAATGCTAGAGTAAGCGTGTGTCTTTTTTTAGGTATGACATGTCTGATGTTAATTTTGATAGAGTGGTTTATCGGCAGTTGTTTTATATAACACTAATTCAGTACTCCTGAACCATTTTGTAAAATATCGTGACCTCGTATGCTTGACAAATAACACCCAAGGCTCTGCATAAGAAATATTGAAAAGATTACCATAGGCAAGTCCCAATGTATTTTATTGCGTAACAATATTTGATACTAATGCAAATATCATATCATAATACTATTGGTTAAAATCTTCTGCTTTTGTCAGATTGGATGAGACATAACTCTACACCTTAATATAGTTTCAAGATTTTGCAGGCCTCATAGGGTCTGATCCAGGAAACTAAAAGAAAATAAGACCAATTTGAGAGACACCCAAGATGAACAATACAATTGATATTACCTTTAAATTTCCAACCAGGATACAACTTGTTCTCCAATATTCTTTATAGTCCAAACAAGTAGCTGTAACCAGACAATGTTGTAAAATCGCTCTCAAATTACCCTCCTGACTCCTCCCGGGCCAGATCACGATAAATATGTTTGGAAAAGTAAAGACCTCTTATTGAATAAAGATTACTGATTAGTCTGATAATATTATTCTTTAAGATACATATATTCCTGATTTTAGAAACGAACAAAATCAACCCGGCTGTATATCTTATATATACAAACAAATATATATTTTAGGCTTCATCCCTCTTGTTACATGCCGATTATATTTTAATCAGATATGTGTTTGCTACCATTATTCATGTTCCTTAGCAGATGTTTGAAAAGATCGCAGAAATGATAACGGTGTATACGTCACCTCTTGCTACGACCTAGGTGAAACCCACATTGTTCTCTTGCAGGAATTTACCTGAAGCTGTCGAGGTAAGAGTAATTCCAGTCAAGGTAAAGCCTAGAGATTTGTAATACCTATATATTATCGTAATATTCTTGAATTCTTTTACCTTTTCCTCCTGGAAAATGCTACCTTTCCTGCATGGCCTGCATGGTCTTCCGGACTCATTTCAGCGTTGACAAGGGACTAAACTTTTACTTTGAAAGTGCTATTATTGATAGTGTATGGATCTTTAAACTGTTATCCATTGTATAAAAAGGGAATAAGGCTCAATCATGATGATCCGTATGCTTCTTAAGTAGAGGCTGACATGAGGTCAGCATGGTGCTTGTCTTTATCTACCTTCTTCTATTACTAGGAATCCTGCATGCAGTGGAATGCTGCTTTGACAAAGTTCTTTCGTTGTTTATTAATGCCATTCTGCCAGGCATTCTGCCAGGTATTCAGGTTATCATCACATTTTGTGATATTGTCTTTTCAATTTCTATATTTTATTTTCTTTTGTGGTGTCACCGTTACGATGAAATTTAATTGTTATAAAATGATTTATTCGTTAATTTTTTTCTCTTTCTTAATTTTATCTTTGTAACCAGAATCCAAAACGTGCTGGTTCTGTTTCGTTTTTCCAGTCCTCTGATATCAATGGTGTAGTAACAGGATACATTTTTAAAGTCATTTCTTGGCTGTTATCCTTGACAAAATATGAGCCATCCATCAGCCCTGCATTATCGGCTACATCCGTATATAGCCATGTTTCATTAAAACAGAGTGTATATAAGTCTTTATATTGCCGAACCTACTGAGTTTACTATTTTGCCTGATGACAGACTCGGCTTTAATCAACATAACTGTTGGATAACGGCTCCAAGGACTTAACAGAATTTTAAATACAATACCCTTTAACAACGTAAGTGGTAGGTTCTTTAGCAAATACATTTATTTCTTCGCCGAGATAGCTTAATATCGGTTTGACCTGGTTTTGCGCACCTGGAATGAGCCGAGAAGTTACTGTAGAAACCAAGGAGGAGACCTTGTTAGCATTGAGACATTTGAGAAAATCACCGCTCGACTAACATTACAAAGAACATCAGCCGTGAGTAAAAGGTGGAAATTACAGTTGCGACATACGTCTGTACTGACTTTATCATTTACCCATTGCAAAGAAATTGATAAATTTTGTTCGGTTGAAGGTTCATGCCTATGGCAGAAGATGATAGCAAGACGAGCCGATGTTTACCAGGTCTGTTTTGATACTTTGTGACTGCTATTTGGCTTCGCATATTGCGCATATCGATCGTTCTGTGCATGGTGATAGCAAGACGTGTAGATACTGAGTGTTGTGCTGGGATTTGCTCAACTGTAGCAAAAGGGCCAATGGGTTAGTCTGTAAACAAGACAGTTCCCCGCAGATATATACTAAAGTGTCATAATATGATACACTTTGTGAGATTTCAGAAACTCCTTTTTCCAAACTCAATATGAGTTTCAACTGAACAGAGGAGAGAAAACACCGCATAAACCGTCGGTGAAATGTGATATAGCAAAATTGGATTGAGCTTGTTTGACTGATAGTTAGAGTCCACTGAAACCTACATATGTTATATGGTATTTATAAAATTTAAAAATCTGATAAGCATATAAATGAGCAATTAATCTAAATTTTGACCAGATGCTGTTGAGACAAATGTATTGTTTGTCCATATGTAAGTTAAATTATTTACCAATTAGACCAATCATGGAATATAGAAATAAATAAACAGAATTTATTATGTGTTTTGTTTAATGAATCCGAGTAAAACATATTGTATAAACTTTCCCTTCAACAAACGCGCAGAAATTTGATTAAATAACCTGTAAATCCACCGTCACTCGGTGCATGCAACCGAGTTATGTGTGACACCGGTTAGTGCTTGTAACCTAAATGTTCCTTTCTTTGTTATAGGTGGCATAACGTGACCAAGAAGGACACAGGGAAGAAGTATTCTTTTATTCGAGTTCTAAACAAGGAATGATGACGGGATGCTGATGTTTATTATGGCATTCTTAGTACTATTTGCTGTATAACAAATTTAATGCTTATCCATGAAGATGAAATAGTGAAAAGTACCCAATTTAATCCTAATTTTGCTGAACATTTTATTATTAAAGAGATTGGGGCTACATGTCACTATTCATGTCCAAAAGTAGGGGGACCCATTCTTGGCATCGGTTTAGTAATGACAACTGTGTCCATATGGATGACATTTTCCAATTGAGCATTGTTCTATTAAACAATAATGCAAATATCACACACTTAATTCCAGATGCCATACTTTCAACACCATTGCTGATACCCCATAAGGCCTCATATTGTTCCACATTTCACACGATTACTTGTATGCATTTCAAACTAAGTGTAGAAAAAAAATTATTCTAGGACTAATATTTCCACGTTGTTTTAAGAATATACTGTGATTGATTTTCGGCCAGACCAAACAATCCTTTCCTTGTTTGATTGGTAACATTTCTATTTGTTTTACTCTATACTCATTTAACTCTAAGTTATCATACAACTAAATGCATTTTTACATCATTACTTTCATCTCTCTTACCAGAACCCAAGCCATTTGCTTGATTCTCTTTTTCTTTCTGCCAGTTCTCTATTATCCTTTTCGCAGTGCAAAAACTACTACCACTCGATAGTGAAAAGAACGTTTTGGGGCTGTATTTACGTTATCATTTAACCAATGCAAAGAAACTGATAACCATTCGTTTGGTTTAACTTTAAAGACTATGATAGATGATGGTAGCGGGAAATATACATGTAGATGCTTACCACTTGCTTCAGCTCAAGTTATATAAATATGTATATATATATATATATATATATATATATATATATATATATATATATATATATATATATATAAACAACAAGTTAGTGGCATTGATCGGTTGACCAGAAACACCATATAAATATTAGAAAGGAGAATCCGGGATATTGATGCAATAATCCATATATACAATAATTATGTAAAAGTTACACGAAACAGTTGCATTCAAGGTCTGCTGGAGGTAAAACTTCACAACACACACCGACACACGTTACTTTATCGACCAGAGTATAACAACAGAAACTTCAATAAAAAGAAGTGTCCGAGCAGTAAGTACTGCAGCACACATTATACAACTTTTTGGATACTGTTTGTTCCAATTAGATTTGTGATAAAAGACATGTGAAATTATATTTATATTTGTTTTAATTTTAGAAGAATTAAGAGCCAACATTCCTCATCTTAATTAATTCATCTCCCCAACCCCGGTAAAAAGCCCGGTATACCGGGCCTACTAGCTAGTCGGATACTTAATAAACATAGCATGGTGTCATAAATGTGTGGGTATATGGCTAAGTTTTCCTATATATAGCTTTATCTTGCTCACGTTTATGTTGAGGAGACACAGGTATTAAATCTTGGTTAACGAGTTATATCAATGTGTTTCTGTATTCACTTTACTTTCACTGTACGTGTGAAGCTAGGTTTTGACTTTGGGTGCGAATTGCTGACCAGTCTATGTCAAGTAAATATTTTTATTTTAGTACACGAAGCATCACTGTGTGTTTACTTATGCTTTATTTTGATATGACCAAATTAAATTCTATTCTGGGTGTTTCGACAAACAAATATTACTTCTTGTAATATGTTTTAAGTACAGGTATTTGTTAAAGGATCCTGTATCCAGAGTGTTTGTAAAATCCCCAAGTACAAGTCCAGGCACAAGTACAATTTAAAGACATTTTAGCTAAAAATAATTGTATAAACTTCCCTTTGATTAAAGAAGGTTAAAGTAGAATGACAGAACATATTATAAAGGTGTATGAAAGTATCACTCCAAATATCTTCAGGAATATATGTTGACCTTTAAATTTATAACACCGACCTTAGTTTGGGCTGTAAATATACGGAAAAGTTTTAAAGTTGTAAAATGAAAAGTTTTTCTTTGCTTCTTTATTTAATCCTCACCGGTCTTGTGTGTATACTAAACAGTTTATATCCTTTGGTGGATGTCCTTTATTGTTGCTGATAATGCCCCAACAATTCTGGCATATCAATGCGGCTGGTGAATTCTCCTTTGCATATTAGCGTGACAAAATTCAATTTTTAAATAGTGACTTTTTATAAACGGTTAGCCCATTTCTAGGAAGAGTGTGACTACGCTGTCGAAATATGGTATACCTTCTATTTAATTTAAGTGAGCTATTGAAATTAATCCGCAAGTTCGCGAACGATGCGTGTATGGATATCTAGGATTGCCTTGGTTTGACCCCCAGACTGGATCATATGCTGTAATTCATTGTTCTTTTGTAACTATGTAGCTCACCAAGCTTCATATATCTTGATGGGTTCACAGGGACTCGCTTAAAGCCGAGTAAAAAAAGAATCATGTCAAATGTCAATTACCTCATACATTTTTGTTTCAGTGGGTCAACAGAATGCCTTCTTCTACGCCGACAGAACTTGTGAGTGTGGATCTTGTTATCGGTTTGACCTAGATTTGCGCACCTTGAATGAGGCGAGGAGTTTTTGTAGGAACCAAGGAGGTTACCTGGTCAGCGTTGAGACCCGAAGAGAAAAAAAGACTACCTGACTAACATCACTACAAGGAATCAACATAAATCTACAGGTGCATTTTTAAGTTCATTTAACAGGTAATGTATTAGCTAGGGTCAGATAACAAGTATTGTAATAACTCTTGAAAAACTCATGCATCAGCCTATGCAACAACTCAAATATCAGCCTTTTGAACAATTCATGTAACAAGAATGTAACAGCTCATGTAACAACCCAGGTAACACTTAACGAAACAGCTCAGATAACAACTCATGTTACAGCTCATGAAACATCTCAAGTGACATATCATGTAACAGCTAATGTATAAGCTCATGTAACTGCTTATGAAACAGCTCATGTAAGAGCAGATGCCACGTTTTTAACTGTAACTGCATCCAAATTCCTGTGTCTTCCTGCCTTGCAGACATTTCATTACATACGTCTTTACCCACTCAGCCATAGCCATTTTGTCCTGCTCATTCCACCCTTCACACCTACATAAGTGTCCAAGTTGTTACAAATGATTGATCTAAATGCTGACCAAATTCTAAATAAATGAGACATTTAGCTCTTACTTCCACATTTTAAGACTCTATTTGCTGACTGACTTCAGATTATCCGATACGTATATCTGTATATCACCTTTTTCCGTTACTTCCGGTAAACACTCTTACATGATGGAAAGCTGTCATTTACGCTTTAACCAGTGTAGGGCAAAAAAAAAAGCAACATGGGAGTATCCGCTTCTGTTTTTCTTTGATTTCGTTAGCAAATCGAAGCAGAAAATCAAACATGCAGTGATGAGCGTATATTTAATTTATACATTTAAACACTTATACTTAAATGATTCAAACCGATATTTGTATAAACACATTAAATTAATTATACGGAGTTGGGTTTTTTCTACACCACCTGCTTTCGTTCTGATTTGACCCTCCAATTTAGGCAGACTTATCGGTGGTGAACTCTTCTGGGAAAAGTTTATTTTATTTTGCGGGATTATGCCCTATTAAGCTGAATAATTATTAAGTTTAATATTTCCCTATTAGGTGCCCTTATTTCTTTTGTCCTGCAAGGTCCTCCAAGCCTGTGATGCTTTTTCAGGAGGCCTCGGGGATTGTCACTGGCCTGTTCAGACCGTGGCCAGAGCGCTTGTCCTGCCCAAAAGGCATTTCCATGCAATACGCGGTCACGCGGGTCCACTATAATCCCCATTGATCCTCCATACCCTTTGTAAGGTCTCTAAAGGATTTTCTCTCTCAAAAGAAAGGTTTTGTAATCCAGAGACCACATGACTCCGCTGTTAATGCGAGGGCTTTTCAGTTTGGTCAACACTGGGATTGAGTCAAATGACGTGATCACGGTTTGACAATTTTTTTTATTGGTTACAGGTATGTTGATTTTTATACATTCAATAATATCTTTCCATGATAACCATGGTTTTGATAGTTCGGCCGATTTATATATTGTTTGAAAAAGTTTATTCAAAAGGAAGCCCCCAAGGTGTGTGTGTGTGGGGGGGGGGGGGGGGGGTTGCACACACTTCTAAAGGTCCTCAGTCTCTTGTGGACTTTGAAACCCCCTCCATAATCTACAAATTAGTCGTTGTTCATACGTGTACGTTTCATGTAAAATAATGTCGTGGTTCAGAAACACAGGTTAACCAGGCGAGTGGCAGAACATTTGCATACAAATGGGCGGCTTCTACTTTGGGACAAAGGAATTGCCCTTATAATTTTTCCTTTGTGTAATTGTGATTTTGGCATTTATGAAAAAATATTTCATGGTGATTCGGATTACCTCCATAAATGTGATAAATAACGGATTTTCAGCAAAATCTGTATTTTACATTTTGGGTAAATTTGCTGAAAGACAATGCAACGAACCAAGGCTGAAGTGGTTTCTTTGCTAAATGCTTTCATCGAAATATATCAATCTGTTTTTTTTTTATTTGGGAGAGTTGTCAATTGTGCATCAGATCTGCTTATTCCACGACAATTTACAGTACTTAAATAAAAAAATTGAATACTGTAGGAATATATTTTCCGGGCCTTTCCTGTTCACATTGGCAGCTATACGTTTCGCGTACAAAAGCTTTAATGACATATGCATGTGTATACAAATAAAGTATGTGTTTTTTAACATGCCTTAGACTAAGCCCTCAACTGACTACACTGAATAAACATCGTGTTTCACGATGTCTCATGAGCTTCAACTGCTACAAAGCATCTTTCATGTAATTTCACGGGAGAATGCTTCTTTATACAGTCGTTATATCTTCGATATTTCCCAAGCAACGAAGCTGTCGGACCACTGTTGTTTTTTCGGAAAATAAACTTTTCTCACTTAAAAATTCGTACACCCTGTATATGCCTCACATCTCTTTCGAAAATTTATTTTTGTGTGATTTCTGGAATAGAATAATTTTTCTTTCCATGTTGATATTTTAAGGGAGAGTGTTTCTGGAGAATTCTAAAAGAAGCAATCTTTTTATCATATAAGTGAAACATATGACGAAAGTTCCATCCAAGACCTTAGGATTAAAATATGCGTCGTTTAGTTCCTATCAGTTCATTACAAAAATATGCATCTGATAGAGCCCTGAATTTTCCACGGGTGCAGCTATCTTAGAATTAATACAGTCATCTCAAGTGTGGTTGGTAGAAGGGATGTTATGGGCAAAAAATATGAAAGGACAATAATGTTATTCATTTCCACTTGCGATGAATTTGTATTTATTCTATATGTACGCGTGCCAGTTTCATTTCAGGAACAACTTGTTTTTCTCTTCTCCTAAAGTGACCGAGTTCAGTGCAAATATTAGTATGAGGATTAACAGGATGTTGAGTGAACGCTAGGTTTAGGAGGAAAATTTCAGTGAATTTTGAATTAGTTTTAAACACCAATATGAAAAAGGTTTCTTTTCGTTGTGACAGTAAAATTAAGATGTATATAGCCGCTCTGGTTTGTCAAACGCGGTGTTTCAAGGGACTTGTTAATTTTTGACATCATGCCAAAGACGCTTGTACATTTCAGCCATGCTCCGGGAGAAGATCATTTCAAACATGTACCTTTTTCTTATAGAAGTTTCCATAGGTTGCCTGACGTGCCCTGTCCCTCGCTTTTGTAACATACCTAGGCCGGGAAATATTTGTATATTGTATCACGTAACGTTTGATAACATACGCACGTGTACCAAGAAAAATCAAAGGCCATATAAAAATGTTGATATCCTTTTTAATCAAGACTAAGGAGAAAATAAATTCCAATATGTGTATCCCCTTTCAACAGCTTGCCGCCATGTTGTTTTATTCACCCACACATGGGTCATAAAAAGACCTGGCTAACCTAATCTCCTTTACGATAGAGCATTAATCTACGGACACGGATATTACCTGCCTTTCCCCCACTTAAAATTTGCCTACAACCAATCGGTCTATCGAGCCCTAGACTACCTAACCATTTGTGGGTGCTTCTGCTCTCCTGATGAGCCTAGCTGATCCGTTCATTTATATTTTCATTGTCCTTTCTTCTCTTTTCATTTTCAGATTCGTTTATGTGATTATCAATTCTGTTGAAAACGGCTTGGATTCAGTAAAACCAACGCTGTCAGTGAATATGAAAAATTATGAACTAAGAATAAAAGAAAACAAATAATTTTTTTTATTTCTTCCAGGGCAACTAAGAAGAAACAAATGGTTTGGACTTTGGACATCTGGTTCAAACAAGGAAGAAGAGGGATCTTGGGTAAGGGAAGCTACGGGATCAGCCCTCACCTTCACAAATTGAACTGATTTGGGCCCGAACATGGTGGATATT
Organism: Sipunculus nudus; assembly: GCA_026874595.1. NCBI lineage: Eukaryota > Metazoa > Annelida > Sipuncula > Golfingiida > Sipunculidae > Sipunculus > Sipunculus nudus. The sequence goes on from CM049316.1 coordinate 74,995,980, forward strand.
AACACTTCCTATCGTTCTGGGCAACTACGGCAGGTGGCATGGAAGATGGCATGACCAACCGAGATCATTGAAACAGTTTTCCATCTGTGAAACAGTGAATATGTGCTAAAGATAAAATTCAAAACCAACTAATATAAAGGATAATATAAAATTTCAGACAAAAAATATGATGCCTGGGTGGAAACGGACTTGAAGGACCAAGGTAAGTTGTATGCATATCAAGAAACACATTACTTTAAGTTGATATGTCATGGAAGGATTCACACTCTATCTGGAATATCTTTCTCATTTTGTTATGACATTGTTAAGGCTTGGCACTTAAAGTGAAAATTTACTTTAGGCCCGACCAATATTACCACTGTTTTATGATTTTAAAATAACTTAGATTTACACACTTATTCATTTAAAAAAAAAAGAATCTCACTCGCATATTTAAAGATGACATAAGATGCGGATCAGCTATATCTTGCTATGGTTCATGGTTCTTAGGTTCATGGTGTTTTAAATGAATATACCTTGTCTTTGTTTTTAAAACAAACGGCTCTTTTGGTTTAATAACATAAAAAAAGCCTGTTTAAAATATTGTTGAAATTCAAATGAAGGGTTTAAATACAGAAATGAATTATACTCACTTGTTATCCAATATTACGACTTTTGGCTGATAATTATGGCGCAGGTATTTACATTTCTGTTTATATTTTCTTTAATTTGAGAGACTGTGCACAATATATGGACTTATATTGAAAACAAAATTTAGAAATTCACGATCAATTGGGATACAGCATAATCAGTATTTAGTATTATGTCTTCAGTACAGCAAAAATAAATTATATCAGCCTTTCAGTTGCGATCAAACGCTGACCTGTCAAAACAAGCGCAATGAGCTTATTTCGAAATGTGGCCACTCCTCAAAGTCAACAAACCGTGCTAAAAGAATTTACAGCAGCATCAGTGTGTGCATGTGTTTGTTTTGCTGTAAAAGTCGACACTTCTCGTATTTATTGTGGAGGTCACTATGTGTGTAGCAACCAACCGATGAAACCTTGATGTCACAACGTGGAGTATTCTGATGGAGCCAATAGAATCTACATCGAGTAACAGCAACAACAATGGGAAACCCTGCACTACATTCTCCCTCCTTAGTATAAAATTGATATAAAATGTATATTATTATATTTGTCTCACCGTAAACAAAATTTAACAATCTTGTGGTGATTGACAAATATGATAATCTAAAGTGAAATCTTTATTTTGCTTATACAACATTTACGAAACGGTGTATATATATATATATATATATATATATATATATATATATATATATATATATATATATTTAATCGTTTACTGCATTGAAAATAACAAACTATATCTCTATCTGTAATGTAAGCAAGAATAACTTATACAGTAAATAAGAGTAATGATACAATGAATGAAAAGGCTTGTAACGAAGACAGTGTGTATGTACTGAATATTTCTTATTTATAGACGAATTACAATAATATTTTGATACCAACAATATAAATTTTTACACGATTAATTCATAGAAAACACTAGGTTACAACATTTGCAATACTGTCAAATGCAACGACTATATATTTTATGAGTTCTGTAAATCTCATTAAGTATGTGTACCCAGTAATATTCGCCATACAGTTTGTAGGCTATTTCACCAACACAGACCTGTAAGATAACTTTTAATGATGTTTCTTTTCTTATGATGGATATTCAATTATTACATTAATTATTTTAATGGTTATTGGCTTATATTTTATGCTGGTAATTTTAGATTTTGAACACATATTGACTCCCTTAATAATAATTCGTAATAATTCTACGCTAATTTGGATGACTTACATAAACCCAATTGATGGGATAGAATCAATTCAATAACCTAATTGACTCCGACAATTTATAAAACGAATGACATTTTCAGGCAATTTACATAGGACTGAAATTGCACTTATATATGTATATATATTTTTAAATCATAAATTTAGCTTAACTGTATCATCAATCACATCGACATACATTGGACCTTTGATAATGTACACTGTAACTGAAGTCATTTCAATACATAGTGGCTCATAGGAAATCTACATTGTATCTTCATTCATTTCTACATACAAGTTCTTAGACTGTGCCTTCTCAGGAAACCCTGGATTGGTTGAGCGACCCTTGACCTCATGAATATGAGCCGCACAAGCCCTCTCGTTAAAGTACCCCTGTTCAATTTCAGCATAAGTCACGTGATCGTCTTCATGCCTGGGCAAAGTGTTCCCAGTAACGTAAGCATAACAAGAGACTGGGTTGCCAGTGACGTAAGCGTAGCACGAGGCTTCCGCTTTGCCGTCCCTGCGATTTAATGAGGGTAACCTTGGCGTCGGAGCTGCTTCTTCTTCCACGACGTACTCCTCACTACATCCTTCATGATACTCCTTATTCTGACTACTGAGAAAAATCAAGTAAATAGAAATTAGTAAAATTCTCAAGGGATTATAAATGCAACAACTTTTATTAATGCCACTCCGACCTTTCAGAGCCAAACCAATTAATTTATCTTAAAATACATTAACCTAAGCAGTGACAGCAATGCCGAGGATTGATTTGATTTCTCGCAAATATTTCACAAACGCTCTTGGTGTACCACTGGGCACCTTGACGTCAGTCATTCTACAGGACAGTTTCATCACATAATCTTGTATATGTGTTTATGTACCATATTTCCAAGTAACCTAACCTGTCTTTGCTTAGACCTCGTCTGTTTTTCTTGCATACGCAGGATAACGAAGTAGCACCGACCACCACACCAAGCACAGCACATGACACCATTTGTCAAGGCCTGACCCATACCTGCTGTTTTAATAGTCCCATGCAACCGGCATGCAAATAGTCTCATGCAATCGACAAAACCTGATGATACCAAACATGGATAATGTAAAGGCAATAATCTATTGCCTTTTTGATCCCTTCGTTTAAACTCACATTGCGGCACGCCCAACATTTCTTCTATAACCGATTAAGCTATGGGAGGTCAACAGACATATCAAATTTCAAGAAATCTTATGCGTTTCATTTTTCGAAATATACTCTTATGAATGGCATTTAGATAAAGAGAATCACTTAAAGTGCAAGCTAACAGTTATTATTCGATCATTTAACGCGACTGCCCAAATCTGTTCAAAATTCAGAATGATAGAGTTTTATACATTACAGAAATATTTTGTTTCATTTTGCTTTTCCAATTTAAATTGTTTTTGCAATGAAGATTATCGGCAAGTTACTCAAACAATGTTCCTATTTCCAGAATGTACATAGATGACATACATTTGTAAAAGCAAGCCTTTTGAAAAAAAAATATGTTCAAAAAGACACATTTAAGCTTATCATAGATACGGTTTTACTCCTTTTAGTGGAAGTCCTGTTAGGAAAGACTCAAAGAATGATCTGTTCTTAACTTTGTTCAATCTATCATTGTTCACTGGAAGGAATTATGCTAACCTGTCAGAATCAAACCTTTTAATTGATATATTGAAGCATTCCTTTATAATTTTAAAAAATGCATGCAGTTACCACGAACTGTTTCAGTTGTGCATAAATACGGCAACGAGGCTTCACATGGTGCCCTGGACCAAACAGGTGCTCCTTGCGGGATCTGCAGGAGAGCACAGTCACCAGACATAGTATCGTCCTCGTCCTCATTCCAGTAAGTCCAGACAGCGACTGATGTATCTGTTTGTTAGTTGAAACATTTACAGAACGTTTAATTAGAGACTTATACTATGATTTGTCCAATACGGCATTATAGAAAAAGACTCACAAAAAAAGGATCGTTTTTCTAAACTTTAAAACGTATAATGTCTGTTCTCATAAAAGACTAGGTACATAGAGAGGTAGTTCCCACGGAATGCATATTGACAAAAGGCACATTTGAACTGTCGGACTGGCCCATGTTTACCAAATCTCTAAATCTTATAACAGGTCTTGTTAAATCTATTTTTTTTTTCAACTATACATCTGTACAACTGCCACGTTGCACACACTTATATCTGAAGGTTGTTCTTTCAGTTGTTTCGGGATCCAATGCTTACGCCGTCAAATGGATTAGTCGTGTCATTGCATCCGGCTGATTCAAATATATGTTAGTGATATCGTAGTTAGACTGGTTATAATATAAGCATTATTATAAGAAATATAGTCCAGACATTTTCGAGACAGACATTTAAAAAGAACTAAATAAATGAAAGCCGGTACATTAACCAACAAGTAGTATGTAGCTTATTTGTAGGCATCTAAAAAAAGGTACGAATATACGCATTAGGGAAATTACCAATAATACAAACAAAACAACAGTGATTATTATTACGATTCATGACAATGCTTTTTCTCCTCATAATTGATATAAAACTTAATAACCTCCTCCCGGCAAATCGTACAGCCATTTTGATTTTACTAGTCCAATAAGGTTATCTTTATCTCTCGGCAGGATACTGTTATCGACGTCTAGTGAAGATAACAGAGACATCTTGTCAGTCTCGCAGAGTTTGACCGCTTCAAACCACGACACTTCTTGTCGTACAACGCGTATGCACCGTAAATGATCTGAGGTAGCGCCTATCTCGGTGCAGTCTTCGAATCCTGAGGTACACACTGCACAGTCTAAATAAGAAAGTGCAAATTACATTTCAATTAAAAATTAATAAACAATTTGATGATGTTAATAAGTTGTTACTTTTTTTTTCTCGAAGTGATATCCCTACGTACCTATTACGTACCTTCTAATAATACATTAATTGACTGCATGTGGCGCTATTCATTGAATAAACATAACAATATTTGTCTAGGCTTATGTAAGCAGATGTTCAGACGTGGCAGCTATCGTCATATTTGAAAATCCTTTACTATCCTAAGTAAACATTATTTCACTGTTCAGCTTTTTTACAACAAATGTAGATTTTATAGATTAACTATGATTTAATTCATTATTCTCTGCAATGTTAAGTTGCAACTTAAGATTTGAAGCTACAATGGGAATAACTAACTCATTAAAATTACAATATTATCCTTTTCAGCAGAAAAAAAGAAATAGTTGTTTTTAGCTCTCTTTGATAAAGCCGTGTCTAAATAATTATTTTGCATAAAATGTTAACAAATAATTACAGAAACAAGAGACGCACTGCTGACCAGATTGTAATTACAAAGTTACCCCAAAAAGAAGTGAAAGTTATACTCCTTTTGAATATAAAATATTTGAAAACCAACATGTTTATGTCACATATAAGACATTAAGTTTTATGTGGACAATATTAACCTTTATCTTGGCAGATATAACCGTGCGCTGGGATAAAACAGTCGATGGCATACACTTGACCGTTCTTAAGCACTGCGCATGTTCTTGTGTCCGAGCTTTTCAATGGGATATCTCCCGCTGTAATAAGAATTTAATTTTAGAAACAAATCATGTTGAAGGACCAAATCCAACAAGCCGACCATACGGAAAAGGCGTTTTGCTTCCGAACGGTTGTTCTTCCTTAATACATGCGCAAAAAAAACTTCAAAACTTTGTTAAGACCTGAGTACATGCGCACACAGCCATTTCACTTATTTTCTTTGATCACTCCGCTTACAATTACGTAGTTTGACGTTAACATTTATTGTATAATTCAGTTTCAGGCATATGATTTTGTCAACCGCTGACATCTTTCCACATGTCAAACATTCTCAAAGAAGGAATTTCTACGGAGACCGCATTGCATATCTGACACTTTTTTTATGTGGTCTCGGTTTTTTTAAAATAATAATTTCAAATTTCACTATTACGGAATTTTTGTTGGACGTGACATTTAAGATTCCCTTATCCCCACTTGCTGTTAATCTTACTTAAAAGGATTTCCCCCAATTGACTTAAAGCAAATAAAATAGTTGCATCCAGTTAAATGGTGTCAGTACACATGATTTTATATGGTTTTATATATAAACAGACCTTTCTCAGAGTTAAATTCGCAAAACACAGCGCCCAATATATATGCCATGAACAATTACCATACGTCTCTCCATAAAAGTGACAGGTGCAAACCCCGCTGTGGTACTCTGTGTTGTAAAACTTCACAATTTGTAAATCTTAATTATTAATTTGTCTTAATTCACGTTATACATAGTGATTGCGGCCTCGTGACGTACGCTGCCTCGTTGATGAATAAATGAAACGTTGCAGACAGGGCTAATACAGCTTATATTAACAGTTCATTACCATATTCAGACCCATTATACCATTGCCAGGTGTCCAAGGTGACACGACGCACACCGAGCCACGTGACATTAACACCTCCGTCATCCATGGCTTTGATCAGATGATTTTGATCTGATTTAGACTTTGGAGAAGGCAACGACCCGCCTTGATTTTCACAAGATAATTTGGCTGCTGACATGTTCACTGTAAATTAAACAAGTATCGTTTTATATTTGACTGTCAACCTTCGAGACGGTGTATTGTATGAATGCTATGATTGGAGTAGACTACGGGAACATTAAAATGTCCTTTACGTGAGTAAAGTGGACACGTGTCCAGTTTTACAGATTCTTTCTTCAATCCGGGATGATACCACTGTAATGTACAACGTTGTCGGATGATGATCTAATGTTTAATTCCCGCCACGTTTCATCTTTCTGTCAGTATGATGAATTTAAAAGGTTTTATCATTGTGTTTCTTTGACTTTTAATTATTTATTTTCCGCGTATGTCTAGGATTTACCCTAGCGAGAATCAAAATTTGTGTTCATTATGATTCCTTAATTCTATCAAGACATGCAGGGTTGTTCCTCATTGGTATGAAGCCCGAGTTCTATTAATTTTAAACAGATTACTGTATATCTGTGTTTGATCAGCTATTTTCAATGCCTGGGTCGAGCAGGCCACTTAGTAATTTGTTGAGAATGTTTTATTTTTATACTCTCCTTGTGGGCCTCTGTTATCCGAGTACGATCTAATCCCATGATGTTTAAACTGTAAAATGTCTTCCTGTCTAGGATATAACCTGGTGGCTGTAAAACTTATTTATGTTCAAAGTAAGTCCTTACCTGCCTCAAAAACACCTGTGGTCAGAGCCTGTATCATGCTGAGATAGAATGTCAAATAACTAATATTTTCTACCAACAACATTATATTACAGTGACCAAATCCAAAGTAGGTCTCAAGTAACATAGATACCTCATATCCAACTGTTATATCCAGGAAGCAATGTTGTCTTATTGTTACATATTAAGAGGCGATAATTTATCCATTTTTTAAAGACCTGGACAGAAGCATTGTTGTTATAACCAGTTATTACTATTATATATTGTTCTTTTTTCATTGTTTGTTAAACATATTTGTGTGCGTCTTTAAGTATTTAGTAATTATAACCATTTGGTAGCACATATCAAATATTCTGCTTAATCAATTGAAAACCTCTGTTTTCCGGGTCTGGCTAAAGATTAAAGACAATAGGTGTTTAATAACAACCTTTTGTTATCATCTTAACCCATATAAAAATTGTGGATTTATATATATATATATATACATTTTAATGTATAAAATAAATAACATATTTTAAGTTCCGACAACATTTTGTTAATATTTGTTGAAAATATATTTTGATATATCTTGAAATTGTTCCTGTCGACGACACGTTTTAAATTATCCAAGCAGTCTAATTACAAGTGGTTACAACAGGGATCAACAAAACAGAGCACATACAAAACCATCGACATTAAGTACATCCTGGTCGTTGCATGGTTAAACGGCCTGTGTTTGGAGTAGATAAAAAAACCCACACATACACAGGGGTCTCCTATGAGGTCTTTTTTTCTTGTTAGGTCTTTTATTTTCTTCCTCGGGATGACATTATGTTACAAAAGGGTTATTTCTATACTAGAGGCCTTCATTCTGATTCAAGGTATTTATCAATAAATCAATAATCCTAGCATACATGCTTTTATATCCCCCCCCCCCCCCCCCCCGAGTCAGTAGGTTATATAGTCAGGGGGTCATTGACACAGTATATTGTTTCAGGCATGGTGCCCCCCTATACCGTGACCAAAGCTCGATTTCCTTTTACAATACCTGCCTGCCGCGAAACGTAATATGATGTCCATACACTTTTTCATATCATTATATCAATTATTTTTGTTTTAACCTCCAAGTACATTAATATGTACACACGGTAATGATATCTTACGTATCGCCATGCCTCACCTACTTTTAAATTGAATAACCTGACACCCCTCCAGGTTTCCATTAACAGTTATGGCTACATCGGTAAAGTTAAAAAAAACACTGCTTCGTCCGTATACTGAGCGGGTGAAAAATCTGTATATCGAGCAAGTACTATTGTCATCTCTACACGTACGTCTTGCAAATACAGTATGGTCGTCATATGTAAAGACCTCGGCCTCGAGTTGGTGCCGACTTTTGGTTTACTAGGCTTGATTGGCAAAGCAGGAGCTACCGTCAATGAAGCTTGTGGAATACATAGGGATGCGAGTCATGTGAATATGACCTTCACTCTGCAGACTCTGAACCTAGTAGTTTCTTCACAGAGCCACTCTCCTGCATTGAATCAATCAGATCTCTAGAAGCTATACCATTTTATGGTTACCAGTACAGCGAAAATTTAAACTAAAGTACCCGGATCCTTGGCCAAAACTATCTCCTCTATGAGAAGATTAAAGCGCCGAAGACTTAAACAGGTTACAATATTTTTATTATAATTTAATTCTGTTGTTATATATGTTTAATTGTTGTATCTGCTACATTATTTTTTAAATCTGCACGTAATTAATGGTTCATAAATAATATTGTATATTATTAAAACCAAATTTCGCGCTAAATTCAAACGAGTCGTTAATCATTTCCTACTCGGTTTGTTTGTTTCAGTCTTTGGAGGGAATGCTTTCTTCTACACGGTGAGAGCTGATGAGTGTAGCTCATGTCATCGGTTTGACCTTGTGTTGCGCAGCTGGGATAAGGCGACGAGTTATTGTAGGAACCTTGGAGGTTACCTGGTCAGCATTAAGACCCGAGGAGAAAATGATTCCTTGCATAACATTTCTAAAAGGAATCTTCATCATCATCATTACAGGTCATGTAGCAACCCTCTTTGCATCTGTTTTCCAAGCTTTCCAGCGAACCTTTTTCTTGGGTCTACTTCCTATAAAACTCCTTTGTTAACCTACATATTCAGCAATTCCGATGAAATTATCAGTTCGTTAATGCCCGTGTTATTCTATGCTACGCACCTACCCTCTTACCCGACTTTTTATCAATGATATATAAACCTAATTTTAAACCTCCCAATCAATGACGCATATTGCCTCCTTACTTATCTCATTAAATAGAGTATTCTCTGATTAAGATATGTTTGCTATCATATCTGCCTCCATACTCACCACTTTAACAACCAAACAATAACCTCCTTACCCATCACTGTAGCCAATATGTGTCCGTCTCTCTGTCATCATAAGTCTATCCGCTTACCTGCCTTTTATGTAACCAGCATCCCTTTGAAAAACTGCATTAATTTAGGTAATACCTAAATGTCAATGAATATGAGAGGACTTAATCTCATATGATTCTTGATATGGTCTTGATGTAACTGTGAATTACACGCTTTTATCATCCTGGTTAACAAATCAGATAATTTTACGTTTACCAATGGAACAAATAGGATCTTATAATAATAAAATCATCCTAAAATACAAACTGATACCATCACCTCATAAACATAAAGATTATACAAGAAAATGTCATATCACATAACCTTGATTTTTTTATTTGAAGCCTACTTGTATTATTATAGAAGTATTCATCCACATGAGATATTGATAGCATCACCATATGAATATAGTACAAACACTGAAAGACGAGACAAAAAAAAAGACTTATTTTTTATCATAATATTCAAAATTAAATTATGGAAACCAGAATTATCCATCTCCATGCACATTACGTTCACACTGATACCACCTGTACAACAATAAAGTTGACAGAAAAGCAGGGATCAAACACGTTCCTACTTCAATTATAGATGTTTTAGATATTTGAATTTTATGTTTTAATTGTCACTTAGGTCATTAAAAAGTAATGACTTGTATTTAAACACTCGAAAAAAAAAAGATACATACTTACTGGTCATTTAAATGTGGAACATAAAAATATGTATCATACAAACAATATGACAGAGATTTTACTTTGACTTGCCGTTATTTATAATGAGTATAATGTTTCAAGAATGCATCCTTTTATATCCTAAAGCTGTTCTCTAATCATATCTGCTGCAAAGGAAATATGGAAATACAGTCAAGCCCACTTTGTGTCATATCGGTAAATAGAAAATCCCGCTTATTGTCACATAAATCTAAAATCCCAAACCATTTCCTATATAAACAATGGTAAATCTGACCGTTTAATATCATGGAATATTGTCATAATCCCGTTTATTGTCATGTTTCGAATCCTTGACAGTGATACCAGTTCGCAGTTAATATCACATTAAACGCCGACACTGCGATGAAAGAGGCCAAGAGCCTGTAATCGGTCGGGCGTATCAAACGATCGCACCTCCCTCCTGTGTGCGACAGGCAAGTGCAGTGATGCATGCGAGTCACTCCTCGTCACATAGCTAATTAACATCTTAAGATACTACGGTAATCCAGATCATTGCTTTTCTTCGTACATTAAAAAGAGCGATGCTTATGATCAGATATCATACATAATCAACTCCTGGCCGCGGTTTAAACTTCAGTGACATTTCGCCGAGATGATATAAAGCACACGATCTAAACGTTACTTACGACTTGAAATCCTCTTTAAGGGTCGACGAAAAGCTGGAGGATTTTTGAGCACTGGAGGAGATAGCCGTCAAAAACCTTAATCGCAGAGAAACTTCAGAAAGTTGACAATGGCATGACCATGTCCGCTCCCTGAACAGTCCTATCATAAAGATGATCATGGAAGCTTGAGTCATCAATAAGATATCCGGAAAATAAGGCGCAACAGTCAGGCAAAGAATTATTTAGTAAAATAGTTTGTTACTAATAACGTTACAACTATGCCGCATATTACCGGAAAATTTACCTCATGACCCAGACGTTACGTCTTATTCTGTTTGCAAGTCGGATTTTTGTCAGTTATTACGGCATTTGGTATATAAAACTTAGAGGAAATAAATTTTCAGGTGTGCGTAAACCTAATTTGATATGCCGTTGTGCAATAAAAATATTCATAAACGTTCCCGTTTCCTGTTTATTGACGATTTATTTATTGGCATATGAGACATAACGCTTCTTTTTGGACTCAAAAGTCACATAAGATAATGTCACATCCCGGTTATTAACATAATTTATTCATGCACCAACGATATGACAATAAGCGGGCTTCACTGTACATAATAATTTTTCATGCACGTTATATCCATTATTTTTTAAATCTTCATATACGTTATTGTGTATATAGGTTCATGATATCTGATGCGTCGTCATGCCTCACGCTCTATTGAATGGAATAACGTGACATCCCTCCTGGTTTTCACTACCACTGATCGTTAACTCCACAAAATGTACGTAACATTAGCATTCAGATCCGGTGAATTATCTATATATCGTGCACGTTTTACTTTTCTCTCCACACATGTGTTGGGAAGACAGCATGGCTTTCATGAGTAGATACCTTGGGCTCGTGGTAGTGCTTACTTTTCATTTACAAGGTTTGATTGGCAAAACGGGAGCGGCTGTCTATAAAGTGTACAGACTGCAAAAGGGTTCTAGTCATGTGAATATGACCTTTATCGTCCAGACTCTGAAACAAGTAGTTTTTTCACAGAGCTGCTCTCCTGTCCTGCATCAATCACATCTCGAGAACCTATACCGTCTTATGGATGAGAAGACAGTAGAAATGTTATTCTAACCTGCTATGTTATTCTTTTAAAGCTGCATGTAAATAATAGTTCATATATAATATCATATATTTTTGAAAGTCAATTTCCTGCTTTGAACGTGTAGATAATTAGGTCTTACTCTTTATGTTTAAGTCTGTGAAGGGAACGCCTTTTTCTACGCCGAGGTACCCCGAGATTGTGGCTCTTGTTATCGCTTTGACCTGGTTTTGTGCACCTGGGATGAGGCAAGGAGTTACTGTAGGAATCAAGGAGGTGACCTAGTCAGCCTTGAGACACCCGGAGAAAAAAAAAAATTCCTGAATAGCATTGCTACAAGGAATCATGATCAGGTGATAGGTGCGTTTTCGGCTGATATCACATCTCTCTCAACATCTGGTATTCACACTTAACTGCGCCTTGATTTCTGCGTCTACATGCTTTGAAAACTGTTCAGTTCAAACTGATTTGCCTTTTTATTTCAAGTCAACTTTATCAGTTCCCAAATACCCATCTCATCTATCCTATGTTCTATCTACTAACCCGACTCTTAAACAGTGATTTATAAACTTATTACCAACCTCATAATTTATGAAGTTTATTACCAGAGTACTCTCATTTCAATTGATACTGTATTCAATGTTTAACCCGCATCTTTTCAATCATATATCTGCCTCATTTTTCTTCACTTTAACATCCAAACAATCATCTACCTACTCATACAATTACAATTACAATTATCACTTAATATAGCGCACTTTTATATTCTAATAGTCAAAGGCGCTTAACAGTCATTACAGAGTTTAAATAAATGAGTCTTTAATCCTGACTTAAATAATTCAACAGACATGTCATCTGTGTTTCTAAGGTTCTGAGGTAAAGCATTCCAAAGCCTAGGAGCTACCTGTACAAAACAACCGTGTAGAGTTAAAGACAAATTACACCTGGCAGGGATCGGTAACTTGCCAGCTGTTGCTGATCTTAATCGTTTATTTTAATTTAATTGAAGAGCTTCAATCAGATATTCTGGTGCTGCTCCCTTAATATACTTAAAAGTTAATACTAGAATCCTATATTTAATTCTGTATGGAATTTTCAGCCAGTGAAGGGCTTTCAGCGAGGGCGAGATGAAGTCATGCTTTCTTAGACCTGTTACAAGGCCAGCACACATATTCTAAATACACTGCAAACGGTTCAATTCTTTCTGGGACGCACCAACGAGTAGACTGTTGCAATAATCGACCCTACTCATGACTAATGCTTGAGCTGAAATATTCCTTGTATCTGAATCTATATAGTGTTTCACTCTACACAATCGTTTTAACATGAGATATGAGGAGGAGCATACTTTATTTATATGTTCTCTACCACTGAGTGTACTACCCATATAAAAACCAAGGTTTCTTACACAATGAGTTGCCCGGATAATATCATCACCAATCTTTACTCTAAGATCCTGCACTTTCTTAAGATTAGATTTGGTACCAATCATAATAACTTCAGGCTTGTCTTCGTTCAATTTAAGTCTGTTTACCCTCATCCATGATCTAATGGATGATATACACTCTTCTACTCTAGAAACAATCTCACGAATGTTTATTTTGTCCTTCGGATCAAATACACAGTATAAGTGCTGATCGTCCGCGTATCCATGAAAGTTTACGTCATATTTCCTGCAGATATCCCCTAGGGGAGTGATGAAAAGTGTAAAAAGAAAAGAGCCCAGAATCGAACCCTGCGGTACCCCGTACTTAATAAACTCCTCCGATGAAAACAATCCGTTTATAACCACTTTTTTGTTTTCTATTAGTAAGGTATGACCTCAGCCATGAGAGAACAGTACCTGATACTCCAAACCGATATTTCAGACGATTAAGCAACAAGTCGTGAATCACCGTGTCAAAAGCGGCTGATAAGTCCAGCATAATAAGACAGACCACCCTTCCTGTATCTACTTCCTGGTAAACATTGTTCATCACATCCAAGAGAGCCGTGTCAGTACTCCTATTCCTGGTATGTGCTGGGAACTTACTCATGACTGTAGCCAATAGCTATTAATCTCTCTTTCCCCATCAAATCTATCCGACTACCTAACGTTCAGTCTTTGAAATTCCGCTTACGAACCCACTGATCTATTTATCTCAGGACTCCCTTACTTTACCTTAACCGTTCAACATTCATATATAAGATAGGTTATATAGGTTAATCCTCTATATATTTTCATTTCCTTTCAAATAGCTAGCAGCCCTTTTGAAAACCGCCTTAATTTATACCTGTCAGGTGAATATGAAAGTGTTCGTTCTCAGAATAAAAAAAATAATTACTTTTAATTGTTTCAGCCCATCTTAGAAGAAACATATGGTTTGGATTTTGGACTTCGTGTTCAGACAAGGAAGAAGAGGGAACTTGGGTATGGAACGCCACGGGGTCAGCCCTGAACTACACGAAGTTGGCCAGTACGGAGCCAACCAAATTTGGCGGATACGAAGATTCCGTTGTCTTTTGATCAACAAATGACAATAGGCATTCGACAAGTCATGATCAAAAGTCTTCCACAAAATTATTGAGTTGTGGTCCCATTTGTGAAATTTTGTTACTTAGATCATATATTAGGGATTAAGAAGAGTGGTCGTTATTGTGGAGGTGGTTGCAATTATATGGTGGTCGCAAGGCGGGCTTCTACTGTATATATTATTCAATCAGTATTTATAGATTTTAATATTGTACTTTTCCTTCTCTTTCTTACACACAAACACACTATATCCTCTCTCTAGCCCCGTTATCAAGTGTTTTCCTTTTATCTCCTTAAAACCCTCCTTCTTTCCACCTTTACCTTTCTCTCACACAAACACACATTCCCTCTCATTTTCTCTCTCCCGGACACACACACATAAATCCAGTCACTCATTCTCTCTCCCCTCTCCGTCCTTCTCTCTCATAGCAATCTCTGTCAGACGCATTCATACTTATTCGGTTTATACAAAGCGAGCTTGGTGCGGCTATTCAGGGTCTGAATGGACGCAAAGGCTCTTTTGAAGCTTGGATATTACATATTCCCTGAATTTTATTGACTTTTACTAATTAGTTGACAATCAGCGGCTATTTTGACACATTTAGGTTTATAGTTGTAGATGAACGTTTATCACAGAAAAAAATAACAAATTGCTCAAAATAAATGTTTTCAATACCAAACAACTATTGTTGTAGGTTAGCTTAGGTTATTGGCGAGTTAGTGAATAAGGGAGTAAGCCGCACAAAGCTTTCCTCTTACACCGTTAAAACAGCTGCACGACTCGTTTTCAAAAATGTTGGCAATGAGATACATAATTGATAAAAAAACATTAAGAAACACAAACGAACGTTTAAAGTATCTTCAATGGGGTCCTTTTGACTTGCTAAATTTCTACTTTTGAAAAGTTATCACAACATTAACGGAATGATGAGGAAAAATAAGATCTGGGAGTGTCTCTTTATACATTTATTTCCACTGCTGCAAGGGTTTCATATGATTCGGTCTCGATGTAACTGTGAATTACACGCTTTTATCAACCTGGTTAACAAATCAGATAATTTTACGTTTACCAATGGAACAAATAGGATCTTATAATAATAAAATCATCCTAAAATACAAACTGATACCATCACCTCATAAACATAAAGATTATGCAAGAAAATATCATATCACATAACCTTGATTTTTTTATTTGAAGCCTACTTGTATTATTATAGAAGTATTCATCCCCATGAGTAACTGATAGCATCACCATATGAATATAGTACAAACACTGAAAGAAGAGACAAAGAAAAAAAACTTATTTTTTTATCATAATATTCAAAATTAAATTATGGAAACCAGAATTATCCATCTCCATGCGCATTACGTTCACACTGATACAACCTGTACAACAATAAAGTTGACAGAAAAGCAGGGATCAAACACGTTCCTACTTCAATTATAGATATTTTAGATATTTGAATTTTATGTTTTTATTGTCACTTAGGATGAAGCCAGTTAACATTATTAAGTTTAAAAAGGTTCAGGGTGCGGGCAATGAATACAATAAAATTATCACCTGTATTTACATTTAGACAAAACACACGCAGATATTACATGACAGATCAGTTGTATAATGTTTCGGCCACTGTTAGCATACTTTTATCTATTCTCTTGGATACCACCAAACAAATCTGACTTCATGTATCCAAGACACAGTAAAACATTGTTAGTTTTCAAATATACAGATGCCAAGGTCTTCTGATTATGCCTGTCAATATTTTTTGACCGCTGTAAGGGATACCAAATTCAAGTCAATGTTAATAAATGAAATGTATTTTCACACTAATCATTGTACCTCAAGACAAGGTAAATGCATCCGTAAATGTTCCGGACACTCAAACATCATCTAATATATATGTGTGTGTCTGTGTGTTGTTCTTCAAGGGTCTTCAAAACTTTTCCGCATAGTCTTGTTTTTCTCAGATCATATTGGCAAGATTACAGGATAAAGTAATGACTTGTATTTAAACACTCGAAAAAAAGAGATACCAACTTACTGGTCATTTAAATGTGGAACATAAAAATATGTATCATACAAACAATATGACAGAGATTTTACTTTGACTTGCCGTTATTTATAATGAGTATAATGTTTCAAGAATGCATCCTTCTATATCCTAAAGCTGTTCTCTAATCATATCTGCTGCAAAGGAAATATGGAAATACAGTCAAGCCCACTTTGTGTCATATCGGTTAATAGAAAATCCCGCTTATTGTCACATAAATCTAAAATCCCAAACCATTTCCTATATAAACAATGGTAAATCTGACCGTTTAATATCATGGAATATTGTCATAATCCCGTTTATTGTCATGTTTCGAATCCTTGACAGTGATACCAGTTCGCAGTTAATATCACATTAAACGCCGACACTGCGATGAAAGAGGCCAAGAGCCTGTAATCGGTCGGGCGTATCAAACGATCGCACCTCCCTCCTGTGTGCGACAGGCAAGTGCAGTGATGCATGCGAGTCACTCCTCGTCACATAGCTAATTAACATCTTAAGATACTACGGTAATCCAGATCATTGCTTTTCTTCGTACATTAAAAAGAGCGATGATTATGATCAGATTTCATACATAATCAACTCCTGGCCTTTGAAAGGCCGCGGTTTAAACTTCAGTGACATTTCGCCGAGATGATATAAAGCACATGATCTAAACGTTACTTACGACTGGAAATCCTCTTTAAGGGTCGACGAAAAGCTGAAGGATTTTTAAGCACTGGAGGAGATAGCCGGTCAAAAACCTTAATCGCGGCGAAACTTCAGAAAGTTGACAATGGCATGACCATGTCCGCTCCCTGAACAGTCCTATCATAAAGAGGATCATGGAAGCTTGAGTCATTAATAAGATATCCGGAAAATAAGGCGCAATAGTCAGGCAAAGAATTATTTAGTAAAATAGTTTGTTACTAATAACGTTACAACTATGCCGCATATTACCAGAAAAATTACCTCATGACCCAGACGTTACGTCTTATTCTGTTTGCAAGTCGGATTTTTGTCAGTTATTACGGCATTCGGTATATAAAACTTAGAGGAAATAAATTTTCAGGTGTGCGTAAACCTAATTTGATATGCCGTTGTGCAATAAAAATATTCATAAACGTTCCCGTTTCCTGTTTATTGACGTTTTATTTAATAGCATATGAGACATAACGCTTCTTCTTGGACTCAAAAGTCACATAAGATAATGTCACATCCCGGTTATTAACATAATTTATTCATACACCAACGATATGACAATAAGCGGGCTTCACTGTACATAATAATTTTTCATGCACGTTATATCCATTATTTTTTAAACCTTCATATACATTATTGTGTATATAGGTTCATGATATCTGATGTGTCGTCATGCCTCCACTCTATTGAATGGAATAACGTGACATCCCTCCTGATTTTCACTACCACTGAACGTTAACTCCACAAAATGTACGTAACATTAGCATTCAGATCCGGTGAATTATCTATATATCGTGCACGTTTTACTTTTCTCTCCACACATGTGTTGGGAAGACAGCATGGCTTTCATGAGTAGATACCTTGGGCTCGTGGTAGTGCTTACTTTTCATTTACAAGGTTTGATTAGCAAAACGGGAGCGGCTGTCTATAAAGTGTACAGACTGCAAAAGGGTTCTAGTCATGTGAATATGACCTTCATCGTCCAGACTCTGAAACAAGTAGTTTCTTCACAGAGCTGCTCTCCTGTCCTGCATCAATCATACCTCGAGAACCTATACCATCTTATGGATGAGAAGACAGTAGAAATGTTATTCTAACCTGCTATTTATTCTTTTAAAGCTGCATGTAAATAATAGTTCATATATAATATCATATATTTTTGAAAGTCCATTTCCTGCTTTGAACGTGTAGATAATAAGGTCTTACTCTTTATGTTTAAGTCTGTGAAGGGAACGCCTTTTTCTACGCCGAGGTACCCCGAGACTGTGGCTCTTGTTATCGCTTTGACCTGGTTTTGTGCACCCGGGATGAGGCAAGGAGTTACTGTAGGAATCAAGGAGGTGACCTAGTCAGCCGTGAGACACCCGGAGAAAAAAAAAATCCTGAATAGCATTGCTACAAGGAATCATGATCAGGTGACAGGTGCGTTTTCGGCTGATATCACATCTCTCTCAACATCTGGTATTCACACTTAACTGCGCCTTGATTTCTGCGTCTACATGCTTTGAAAACTGTTCAGTTCAAACTGATTTGCCTTTTTTTTTCAAGTCAACTTTATCAGTTCCCAAATACCCATCTCATCTATCCTATGTTCTATCTACTAACCCGACTCTTAAACAGTGATTTATAAACTTATTACCAACCTCATAATTTATGAAGTTTATTACCAGAGTACTCTCATTTCAATTGATACTGTATTCAATGTTTAACCCGCATCTTTTCAATCATATATCTGCCTCATTATTCTTCACTTTAACATCCAAACAATCATCTACCTACTCATACAATTACAATTACAATTATCACTTAATATAGCGCACTTTTATACTCTAATAGTCAAAGGCGCTTAACAGTCATTACAGAGTTTAAATAAATGAGTCTTTAATCCTGACTTAAATAATTCAACAGACATGTCATCTGTGTTTCTAAGGTTCTGAGGTAAAGCATTCCAAAGCCTAGGAGCTACCTGTACAAAACAACCGTGTAGAGTTAAAGACAAATTACACCTGGCAGGGATCGGTAACTTGCCAGCTGTTGCTGATCTTAATCGTTTATTTTAATTTAATTGAAGAGCTTCAATCAGATATTCTGGTGCTGCTCCCTTAATATACTTAAAAGTTAATACTAGAATCTTATATTTAATTCTGTATGGAATTTTCAGCCAGTGAAGGGCTTTCAGCGAGGGCGAGATGAAGTCATGCTTTCTTAGACCTGTTACAAGGCCAGCACACATATTCTAAATACACTGCAAACGGTTCAATTCTTTCTGGGACGCACCAGCGAGTAGACTGTTGCAATAATCGACCCTACTCATGACTAATGCTTGAGCTGAAATTTTCCTTGTATCTGTATCTATATAGTGTTTCACTCTACACAATCGTTTTAACATGAGATATGGGGAGGAGCATACTTTATTTATATGCTCTCTACCACTGAGTGTACTACCAATATAAAAACCAAGGTTTCTTACATAATTAGTTGCCCGGATAATATCATCACCAATCTTTACTCTAAGATCCTGCACTTTCTTAAGATTAGATTTGGTACCAATCATAATAACTTCAGGCTTGTCTTCGTTCAATTTAAGTCTGTTTACCCTCATCCATGATCTAATGGATGATATACACTCTTCTACTCTAGAAACAATCTCACGAATGTTTATTTTGTCCTTCGGATCAAATGCACAGTATAAGTGCTGATCGTCCGCGTATCCATGAAAGTTTACGTCATATTTCCTGCAGATATCCCCTAGGGGAGTGATGAAAAGTGTACAAAGAAAAGGGCCCAGAATCGAACCCTGCGGTACCCCGTACTTAATAAACTCCTCCGATGAAAACAATCCGTTTATAACCACTTTTTGTTTTCTATTAGTAAGGTATGACCTCAGCCATGAGAGAACAGTACCTGATACTCCAAACCGATATTTCAGACGATTAAGCAACAAGTCGTGAATCACCGTGTCAAAAGCGGCTCATAAGTCCAGCATAATAAGACAGACCACCCTTCCTGTATCTACTTCCTGGTAAACATTGTTCATCACATCCAAGAGAGCCGTGTCAGTACTCCTATTCCTGGTATGTGCTGGGAACTTACTCATGACTGTAGCCAATAGCTATTAATCTCTATTTCCCAACAAATCTATCCGACTACCTAACGTTCAGTCTTTGAAATTCCGCTTACGAACCCACTAATCTATTTATCTCAGGACTCCCTCACTTTACCTTAACCGTTCAACATACATATATAAGATAGGTTATATAGGTTAATCCTCTATATATTTTCATTTCCTTTCAAATAGCTAGCAGCCCTTTTGAAAACCGCCTTAATTTATGGACCGGTAATACCTGTCAGGTGAATATGAAAGTGTTCGTTCTCAGAATAAAAAAAATAATTACTTTTAATTGTTTCAGCCCATCTTAGAAGAAACATATGGTTTGGATTTTTGACTTCGTGTTCAGACATGGAAGAAGAGGTAACTTGGGTATGGAATGCTACGGGGTCAACCCTACACTACCCTAACTGGGCTAGTGGGGAACCGAATAATTATGGCAGATATGAAGACGCTCTTGCCTTTTGGGCAGTAAATGGCAATAAGGCTGGAACCTGGTTTGATCATCAGTCATTAAGAAAGATGTTTTCTATTTGTGAAACAGTGCGTATGTGTTGAAGAGAAAACCGAAACAGAAGCTAGATTGCTAAAAGGTTTTTATTAATAATGAAAGGACAATAACTTCTACGGTAGTTTTGTTTTGCTCGTGGTGTGTGATGTTACATGTGAATATACAGTCGAAATTGTTGTTTATTTCTTTAAATATGTAGATATCACAATCATTATATAATGAAGACTGGCCGGTTCATATAAAAAAAAACGCTTTCAAACAGCTTTTTATTTGACAAGACCACCATCAAAGACTAATGTAGTAAGCGACAGTTTGCACTTCGTTATGGTGAATGCGTTGTGAAGACTATCCTTTAACAATAATCATGCTGTCTAGATGCTGACAATAATTAATCTTCAATATAACCAATGCTTCCATCAATGAGCCATATGCTTATTTACTTGAAAGGAAACTGCCTAGATTAATTTGTGAGGCCTACCTGATGAAGTTGAAAGAGAACAAGACTTTGTCTTTCCTTTTTTTTACTAATTTTATTTTATATAAATATAAATGCAATATTTTGAAAATAATTTAAATAAAATATATATATTTCAAATTAAGCAAAACACAATCAAAACGGAGGATATCAGTAACATTCAATGAAGAATTGACGCAATATGAAAAACACCGCTAAACAGGACAACTCAATAATACGGACATAATCCTCCAGTCCCTTGAGTGTCCGGCTTAGAGGAGTTTCACTGTATCTTGTATCCATTTATTTTAGTTGGGGCTGTTATATTTTTATTTCTGATATAATATTGTGAGTTTATTTAAAACCTGAGACTGGGGCACATTTTTTTTCTAGAGAATGAGGCGCCCAAATATGCTCTTTTTAGGGGATACATTCTCAACTCCGATTTCGCACTCACTTCTTACTGCTCACGAAACATATTTACAATTTGAAATTCAGCTTTTTTTAAACGTATCAAAAAGCATATTATACTCTCTTTTCGCGACCGCAGCAGTTGTTATCAGAGGTTGAGTTTCACCTTAGGCAGCAGGCTACTCGCAACACCTTTGATTTGAACTTTCTTCAGGAGAAAATAATGAATTCTTAAGTGCCGAAAAAAGGCTCTCGGTTTATATTACCATATAAGAACACATGAGTCTATAACATTCGTTGCGTTTACATGTGTGGTAATTCATTGTCATGATCTGCTTTATCATATATGCATATGACATCAAACGAATGATGCTCAGTCAGGTATATAACAGGAAACCTACATATTGTGAGAAAAGTAAAACGTTAGTAGTGTACGACAATGTTTGATTAATTCAGCTGAATGTTAAAGGTGTCATCTGTATCATTCATATATATATATATATATATATATATATATATATATATATATATGTATATATCATTAGTGCTGCTTCTCATTTTATGTCAAATTCATGTCACAATCCTCTTTCTGGTCAGACGTTTTTGGAACAAAAACTGCCATGTAGATTTAATTGGCACTTGGATCTCCTTGACTGCCCAAACCTCTAACTTTATATATATATATATATATATATATATATATATATATATATGTTGGATGGCGGCAATAATCTAACACTTAATACCCAATTTATAAAAGGAATAGATATAACTCTTCAGTTATCAAATCCTATCAAACACTTATGTTGTAAATAGTTTTCGAAAATTTTAGACCTTGTCATATTGAAGAACTTGAATTGTATGGCAATTAAAAGGTCTGTTTTATAGGCGTGTCTAGGTCACCTTATCTGTTCAAAGTTTTCATTGCTTTCCATGGGTGTATTATCCCTATTACTGTTGTGTGTTCATTAATTGAATTCACTTTGAGTATATTCCGTAACGCGGTCTCCGTGGTCATATATACATAACGTAAAAATAGTGAACTTTGTATATCCGTAACCTCAAATAGCCGAACAAATTTTGTCCCCCAGATCATTTTGATATACGATGTTATACTGTATATATATATATATATATATATATATATATATATATATATATATATATATATGAAATATTAGGTCGATCCCGGATTCGGGCCCATGTCAGAAGCGCACATGTCCGGTGTTCCAACTATTCTGCTTTTCTGCAACATTCACTGTCGAGAAATTTCGGTCAGATTTTATATGCATCATTCAATTATATATACTCAGGTTCATATTCGCGTGATAATACTATATGGATTTTAATTTTTCATTGTTTCTCGAGGGTGTCTCTTTCCCAATCTCAGTCATACAAATATATCATATATCTGTAATAATTTATTAATTGGTTATATTCAGCAAACGAATTGATATTTTGATACGTTATTTCCAGATCATTTGAAAAAAAACTGGTAAACATTTAATAATTTAAATATCAGCTATCATTTATGACAGTAGGCTTATACATACAAATAAAATAGATGATCTGTTATTATTTATAGCACCCCTTTTTCCTTCCTACTTGATTTTGATTAGGCAAAAGTAAGAGTTATTCTGGCAATGAAACAGTTTAGAAGAGAAAGCATTCTGGTTGTACATCAATCATGAGGAAATCTTGTATTAAAAACCGAAAACAAACAACAGATTTTACGATTATAAACCGCCTAAAAGCCAAGCCTTACAGTATCAGATGAAGGCACTAATCAAAGTTAAGCAATAGATCCCTTCCCCGTCCACTTAGAATATGCTGAATTACTACCAATCGAAATACCTATACCTGAGAGCTGAACCTTTTTCTTACCAACGTTAGCTTAGCAGCCTACAACTCACGCACCCTTAATATTATTTCTCCTGCATTTTTCTGCAGCGGAAGACCGGTGTGAAATGGGGTGAACAGGGAGCTTTCTAATGGTATAGACCTTGACCAGGAGTATCAGTTTTAAGAACCGAACAAAGCAGCTAAAAACATAATTGCGTTTAAAGCATCCTTAATGTGATCATTATAACCTTCTTAAATACTTCTAATGAAAAGTTATGACATACTTTAAAGAGCAAGATTTAGGATTCCTCTCTTTTTTTTATTTCCACTGCTGCAAAGATTTACTTTGCATCAATCACAAGCATCAGTCTGTATGTTACTGGGCATTACACTGTTACATCATCCTGGTTCGGCAAATCAGATAAATTTGCTTTTACCATGGAGACAACAGGATATAATAATGATAAAATCTGCCTAATGTAGATAATGATACTATCAACAGACGAATATAATACATAGATAGATTCTTCTAAAAGGACGGATCCAACTTGACATAATGAGGATGAAATAGTCCTTCTGATAGCATCTCCACATGAATATAGTATAAAAACTGAAGGAGGATACAAATCAGATAACTTTTAATAATAGAGCCAACAGGATATAGTAAGGAAGAAACTTTCCTCGTGTACACACACACACACACACACACACACACATATATATATAAATATATATATATATATATATATATATATATGCATATATATATACCGTATGAAAATAGTGCACACACAGTAAATAGGGACAACTCTAATATATAATACATATATTAATCAGATAAGACTGTCAACATATATTAACATTAAGACAAAAGACACATATGTGACATGTCAGATCCAGATCAGTTGTTTCACGTTTGAACAGTTGTGGGCCTTATGCTACTAGATACACTAAACAAATCCGACTCCATGTATCTAAGACAGAGTAAACCAATATTACTTTTATCCGCATATTAACAATGCAGATAATTCGAAAGTCCCTATTAGTATTTCGTTCTTTCTTATGTGACTTCATGGTTTAAATTATATTTTAATCAATGCAAGTAATACTTGATAAAATATTTGGAAACAACAAAATACATAAGTATAATTTTTAGAGCAATTGATGATTATTGGGGAGTTAAGGCTCAGGACACGGAAAAAGTAATATGAGGTACATACAATTTCTCATATAAATATCCGTTATTCTTGTTTCACCCTAAACATGAATTAATATGGATTTAAGTTTATGATATCTAATGTATCGTCATGACTCACCCTCCTTCGAATGGAATGACCTGACATCCCTCCTTGTTATCACTACCTGTATGGCAGGCTCCACTTAATACTCGAAAACAGTGTTTCATCCGCCTTCAGAGAGGGCGAGTAATCTGTATATCGAGCACGCTCTCCTTATATCCATTCATATACTTCCTACAAACACAGCATGTCAGTCTTATGTGGACTCCTTGTGGTGGTGCTGACTCTTGGTTTACTGAGTTTGATTGGCAAAATGGGGGCTGCTGATATTAAAATTGACGGACTACAAGGGGACGCGAGTCATGTGAATATGACCTTCATTGTCCAGACACTTAACCAAGTTGTTTCTTCACAGAGCTGTTTTCCTGATGAAAATCAATTAGACCTCAAACAGCTCCACCATATTATGGTTAACAACACAGCGGAAATGTTGAACAAGATGACCAAGGTCTACGACCAAAACCAGCTTCTTCTGCAGAAGATTGAAAAACCGAGGACTGAATTAGGTGGGTTTCATGGTTACAATTAGTTTTATTTTTTTAACAAATTACGGGGTTGAAAAAAAAAATTACTCATTACGCTTTTCTTTTAATGGATATCATTAATAGTTCATTTCTGGGCTCCTTTCAACGAGCAGTCAATAACCTCTAACTATTGATGTTTTAGTGTGCGAACAGAATGCCTTCTTCTACGCCGAGAGACCCGGATAGTGAGGCTCTTGTTATCGCTTTGACCTGGTTTTGCGCACCTGGGATGAGGCAAAGAGTTACTGTAGGAATCAAGGAGGTGACCTTGTCAGCATTGAGACACCCGGAGAAAATAACTTCCTGACTAACATTACTGCAAAGGATCAGCATACATTTGCAGGTGCATTTTCAAGTTCATATAATAGCTCATCTATCAGGTCGTGTAACAAGTACTTTTATTCCTCAGGTAACAACTCATGTTACAGTTCATGTCACTGCTAATGTAACATCTGATGTAACAGCTGACGTAATAAGTCATGTATCAGCCCATATAAAAACTCGGGTAACACTTGATGTTACAGTTCATATAACAACTTATGTAACAGCCCTTGAAACAGCTGATGTGACAGCTCATGTATCAGCTCATTTGACAGTTTAGGTAACAGCTCATGTTACAGCATGCCCCTTTTTCAAGTTTCATCATATCCTAACGCCTTTGTCTTCCAGCTTTTTAGACTCTTCGTTTATATAAGTTTTCATACACACAGCCATGCCCTGCTCATTATAACCTTCACATCCACATACTTACTTCATAAACGTTTTATCTACCTGCTTACAAATCTCTTCATAAATGCTACATTTAAGTGCTTACTCCCACATCGTAACACTGTATTTGCTGACTAACCTGTATTTTTTTTTTCTCAATCATATGCCTGCTTTCGAGTTCCCATACACAGCAGCATTTAACAGCAGCATTTTTATTTTTTTTTCAGCCCAGCTTGGACGAAACAGGTGGTTTGGACTTTGGACGTCTGGTTCAGACAAAGAACAAGAAGGAACTTGGATATGGAAAGCTACGGGATCAGCCCTTAGCTATACGAAGTGGACTGATGGGGAACCGGACAATGCTGGTGGAGATCACCACTTCCTGTCCTTTTGGGCAACAAACAGCAGCCGGCACGGAACATGGCTTGATCAGCCGGCCTGGGTGAAACAATTTTCAATCTGTGAAACAATGCGTATGTGCTGAATATAAAACTCAAAATATATTAAATGAATAAAATGAAATTTAAGACTTATACATTAGATGTCACGGTGAAAAGGACTGTAAGGACTATGGAGAGATTTTTGCATTTCATGAACCACTCAAAATTAATATGTCGAGGGAGGATTCAAACTATATCTGGAATATCGTTCACACTTTGTTAAGGTATTTTAGGCTGAAAACATTCAGTTGGATGCTACCAATATCAGTGCTATTTTATGAGGTGATTAAAATAACCGAGATCTACATACTTGTTTGCAAATTTTAAATATCTCGCTCGCGTATTTTAAAAATACAGAACATGCGGATCACCTGCACTTGCTGAGGTTCATGGCCTTTTTAATGGATTTTAAATCATTCTTGTATAGGACTCATCAACTGTTGCTTTTAAAAATTCGAATAAAGGTATCACATATTACGGAATAAAAATGATCAAACACAGTTTAGTCTGAACAAGTGCAAACAAATTCGAAATATCGCCACTCAAAAGAGCCACCCAGCCGTGCTAAAAATAAATAACAGCTACAGCTATGTGTGTGTGTTTTGCTGTAAACATTGTCACTTGCCCGAACTAAGTATGAAGTAAGTCGCGTCGTGTGTAGCAATCGGCGGATTAGAGCTTGATGCCACAGCGTGGAAGTATAAGTATTCTGATGGGGCTAATAGAGGTTTCCTTAGGTAAATGCATAATCGTGCAAAAACCTGCACTGCAGAATCCGTCCATACTGTAACATTGACACAAATATATAATATAAATTGATATATCCGTTAACTAAATTCATCAAACATACGGCGATTGACAAATATTATCTGCTGAAATCGATTTTTTTTTCGCATATTAAGTGCCATGTTGATGAGGAAACAAACATATTCAGTGCCTTGTTCGTTATTATTGGTGCAGTAATCTGACGTCAAACAATACTCACTCGTGTAAGACCGTCAAACCTACTGCAAGCGTCGTTCACGATAAAACCTTTCACTTGAGAAAAAAAAAGAGCACCAAGTCGTCCGCCACCATCCCCTGCAGGGCCACGGCCTCTACAGTCAGGTCAATGTTACTTTGTATCACGGAAACAAGCTCCGACCCTGTAACTTACTTTGATTCATTTTCCACTAATTATAACAGGAATTTTAAAGAACATTTAGCATTAGTGTTCATCATTATTGATATCTTTGTATCACAGAAAGAGGCCTAGACTTTATAAATAACTTTGATTCCATTACACCTAACTATAACACATTTTTTGCAGAACATTTAGCATAAGTGGTAAACGTCATGACTTATATCAACTTGCACCAGGTAATGACAGTAAAACACGAAAGGGGACTGGAAAAGCCTATTTAGAGTATAATTTTTTTTTCAAAAAAGCTGATTAAAATACAATTTAGATATACAAATTCCAAAAACGTTCATTATGCCAAATATTTTGCTTCATAGAATCACGCAGAACGATTAAATATTCGCCTGTTAAAGTGATGCAATAAATCAATATTATTTATGTCGATTACGGGAAATGTGTATTAATATGGTTAATGCTGCAGTAACAGTGGGGTAAAATATAACCATAGTGTATTGAACTAATCAGAACGATTATGTCTTGTTCATACAACATTAAAGATACTGTGTGTATTACCTGCAGTGCTACATTTATGTATATTTATATATTATCATTTAATGCTTTAAAAATGTGTATTACCTGCAGTGCTACCTTTGTATACATATATATATATATATATATATATATATATATATATATATATATATACATTTATGTATATATATATATATATTATCATTTAATGCTTTAAAAATAAAAAAGAATTTATATTTGCAGCTCTAATTAAGCAAGAATGATTTATCAAGTATATAAGAGTAATGGTACAATGCATGAATAGGCTTGAACCAGGGCTGTGTGTGCATGTACTGAATATTTCTTGTTAAAAGAAGAATAATTATCTGTTTCTTTTTATTTTGCTCGTATAATTCATGCAATTCACCATATTTTAACAGTTGAACATTGTTACATGCAGTGACAGTAGATACAGTCTTGCAGGCTATGTCACTAGATTAAAACTGCTAGATTACTTTTAATGATGTTTTTAATCTTATGAGTGATAATCAATAATTAAATTTATGATTTTTAGGATTATTGTTTCGGCTGGTATGTATTTTGAATATATGAAAGTAAAAATACTAATTTTGCTTAATTGCATTAAATATGTATATATTATGATGAAAACAAAAGTTTCAGCGTTCCTCAGTAACACTGATTCGGATATTATATGAAAATAGTAACTTGACTTTATGTAATTGGAAAGATTATTTCTCTATATACAATAAAAAGCTGTCAGATGAAGATCCAGGCGTGCATATATGCTCGACAACAATTTGTATTTTTTATTAAGTAATATATATATATATATATATATATATATATATATATATATATATATTATATTACATGTTCGCCAGTACAGTTTAGGAAGTAAGAATAAATAACGTAAATGTCAACAGTTATGCAAAGGGAAAGTCATCATGGGGCTCAACCCTAAATATATTAGTCAAAATAATGCATAGACAAAATCTTAAACTAAGTAAGATATTTCTGTTTAAATCAAACAAGACCTTTTAAATAAGTCAGCAGGTGGCAGCAAAAGAACAGATGTCTTTGAAATGTGTAATGACATATCTTAATATGTATATGAATACAGGAAGTCCAAAATTATCTGCAACAATGACGTAATATATTGCAGCCAGCATGATATAAATAAAACTGACGCACGAGTCTTTAGTATACATATAATCGAAACATTTAAATAATAACTTACTTTAATATCAAGATTTGTGTAGAGGAATATTCTTTTTCTTGACACTTCAACTTGAACAGGAAAATTTCTTGAGTGAAACTGAAATTGAGATTTTAAAATTTCCAATGTAATATGTTTATGTAACATATCATGGTCCAGCATGGTACTGGTCTGTATCTATTTTCTTCTTTTACTAGGTATTAGTTTAGGGATTAAACATTTAAAATGCCTTTGGTTTTACAATACATTAGCACTAAAATTATACGCTAATGTCCACTTGGGATTACAAATACGCTTACTTTTCAAAACCTCGAGTTCTTTTTTTTTTAAATGGAGCCTTTAAGCTTTAATTCAAGTGCGATTTAGACAAAAGAATTGAGTGTTATGAGAATTTTGACACGCTAGTTAAGCCTTTTACACAGGCATGCCCCTTCACCTCTGAACTGGTGACCTATGCTCTTATTGACCCGCGCATTTTACATTTTTATTGGGTATGCTATATTTGAGAGAACGTAAGTGTAAACTAGATATGACATTCACATTTAAATGGACCAATCCGCTCTTTCTAAATCTGCATGAGGTCAAGTTGTGTGTATTATTTAGTTGATCAAACCTTGATGTCACAAGGAGGAAGTATGGTTATTCTTTCTAACTGGGTCATCAAGCTGAACGATCAACCACATTGGAAGTCAAAACTTGCTGTGTATTTGCGCATTGTGCACTGTGCAAATGATAACGCCCAATTCATACACTGCATGCGTGTATACGCTATCTAGCTTGCTCCGTTCTAGCCATAAAAAAACATGACTTTGTGGACATTCTAATAACACCCATAGGGTGTGTCTTGAGTAATGACATTAGTCATAAGGAAACCTTTACTACACACCTATCCATAGTTTAACACACACACACACACACACACAAATTATAGCAACACCACTTCATTTTACCCTTTTGTTTGTCGAGGGAAGATCAAGCGGCAGATTATATCAGTAATTGAATATATAAAATGTGAACTTAAATACGAATTCATACATTTCGACCGATATAGCAGCTAAGTTCAATTTCAACATTTATGTCCGGAATCTTTTTTTCTGGAAGCCTTGCCTCGAGCCAGTAGAGGACGATGCACGTCCGAGGACAAATGAATGATTTGAATGCATTCCTATACATTTTTACCTAAAATCACATACTCCAATCTATATGCGTATGTACCAACGAATGGCTTCAATTCCGCGTCCCTTACCATGGGTTTTCCCGTATATCCCTACGTACACTTTCTAGCTCTAGTAAGTCGGTAGAGACCCTTCAGTTAAAATCGATTTATGTACACAAATATTCCTCTATGGTTGAAGTAATTTACCCTTTGCTCTCCAGATTTATTTCACATATCAATCAAATTCTGACACTCGTAAAAATAATATTATCTCAGCGAAAATTGTATATTTACAATATATGAACAATTGGTACAGAAAGAATATGTTTGAGTTAAATATAATCTCAGAACTAAAAATATGCAACCACAGAATATCTATCCAAATTACAGCTGCTAAGGGCAAATCTAGAGCGAGCATTGCTGGCCCTCAGGTTTACCATAACTTATAAGTAATTACATCTTAATTTTCACGTCATTTATATATATATATATATGTATATGTATATATATATATAGAGAGAGAGAGAGAGTATTATATAAATACTAAGAAAAATATATAATCATGAAACAATCTATATTCTGAATAGTGTAAGTGATGGGCTTGTTTGTGTCAGTAAGTGTTTATATCTTAATGCTATGGAGCAATTTATATATGAGGTTGGAATATAACCGATGAAACACGTGTGTAACATATCACGTTAGCCAAGTAGAAACTATAACTGATTATCAAGCGTGCAGCTTCACTGCAAGGCCTACAAGATTTAGCCGTCGAAATCTAATTCTAATTATAACGTGATGTAGCGCCAGGCTGTTTTAGTTATCGACTGTAATAGGAGAAACCTGAATAAAAGCGTAGCTCAAATTAGTTTTGCAAGAATATGAATAAGCATTGCCCCAAGGATTCGAACAAAACTTTTATTTGTAAATTCTAAGGAGAAACTGATGACACATACACGTAGGTAGATCATCGTTTTCTTTTTGACAGGTTTCATTAATTGGTTAAAAAATATGGGCATCTTGCTTCGAGCAGTAGACCTGATATATATATATATATATATATATATATATATATATATATATATATTATGAATTAGATAAATTACTGAAACGCCCCTACCCATATATAGTATATATTTGTATATAACACTCTACCAAACTCTAGCTAACTGTGCTGCTTTTTTTTAAACAAAATGTGTGTCCAACAAATGGATTTTATACTCATCTATATCGCTTGATCGACCATTCAATAAAAAACGTCTAAACTTGTTCTCAGGTACCAGGACAAACAGGTGCTGAGGACAAACATTCCTGAATATCCTGAATTGCCCATGAAATTAGGTTATCCGTTTTATGCAGACTCGATAATTTTTTGTTTACAAATGCATACGTAATAAAGCAGGTATAAAGCAGGTAACAAGAAGGATCCTCAAAATCAAATTAACCTCACCCGTGGGTAATAAACCATGACAAAGTTATGTTTTACCCCATTATACAACCAATTTGCAGTAAAGCCCGACCTATATTCACATACAATACATCTTTACTGCAATGAAGACCATACGAGACAATCGTTAAATAAAGCGACCTAAGGTTAGATAAACGTAATAGGAAGTGGGTTTGTTATGTGCATGCTATATTTCATCCAGAAAAGAGACTGGGCCCTGATGTGATTGGCTGGTGCAAAGTGTGACGTCACAGACAAATTTAGAAATGACCCAAATCTAGCAATACATTTTATGTTTATTCTTCTCTAAAAATTTAGGCCTGACAGTGTCTGAAATACTAAGGTTTTGGTGAGATCTAAATGTCAGTCCTAGGAGATTTCCATGTGTGTGACGTCACTGCTGAGTAAACAGTACACATAGATATGCCATTAGTTTTTGAACAAATCACACAATCTCATGTTTTTTTATAGAAAAAAAATAGAAAAAAAATATCCTTCAGGAATTGGGTTCATTTCATGTTAAATCTATATTAATATGTTTTCATAGGCAATTATGTTATATGATAATATAATGAGAATTGGAATATATTTGCTTGGCCTGAAAGGAAGTATTTGTATGTACAGTACAAACCTTATAAATAAATAAAACTCAATAAATATCCATGCATCAAGCCTAGCAATTGTAACTAATCCGGTAGGACTTATGCATGCTTGTATATACATACATTAAATAAAAAGCTGTGAGAGTATGTTTATAATCATCGGATCCAAACTTTCTAATTAAGTGATTACCTTAAGTGTGTGTCAGTATATCATATTCATGGTATAAACAACTGTTTGTATAAATCATATTAAATTATTCGGTGCAATAATTCGGTTCTAAGCAAGGTAAATCAATCCATAACCAACTTGACAGGCAATACTCGAGATGACGTGGATATGTGAAGTGCTTCATTTTCCAGAATTGCATTCCGGTATTCTGTATGCTTCGGACAAAAAGTGTTGGCACTTGGCTTTTTAATAGGTCGTTTAAGAAAAAAAAATAGGCGGAGTTTAACCTAAGCTTGCTTAAAAACAATAGCCCTGTTTACAGTAGAAAGATATGGCTCGACCTCGAGCCACATTTCATCTTGTACTAACCCTGTATCTGACTAAGTGGCCATTAAAACCGCTCACAACTATTAAGTTAGGCCGTTGGTGTTGAGCTCTGTTCAAACCGCGCCTTGCATTTACACACGGAACTATGGCGTAATATAATCTGCACGCATGACGCAGTATAGCTTGTAGTGCTGGACCGCGCTAAATCTAGGACAGGCCGCATACCTTATTAATTTTGTCTTAATTCGAATTAAGTCACAGTACAAGGTGACAAGAGAAAGGCAATCAACTTACTGTGTTCATGGAGTAAAAACAAGGTTGCTTGGATGTACAATAGGGTATATATATATTTCCTATTCTATAAAATAAGCTCCAATAACGGCTTAGTATTTTGTTTCCGTCCACCAGTCAACAGTTGTGTAAAAAATGTCAACAGATATTAACACATTTTTTTTTAAATTTTAGCTTAATGGATGGCCTTCCAGGTTTTCTGTTGACCCACTGATGTGCTGATTTGTCTGTCAAACCGTCTTTCTACATGTGATCGCTCTCTCTCTCAATCTCTCTCTCTCTCTCTCTCCGTGTTTACAATGATTTCAAAGCTGCAGCACATTTCTTAGGGGGGGGGGGGGAATCTGTATGTATGATTTTAAATAACGACATTGTTGCAGGCATAAGTTTGGTGTCCAACCAAATATTTTAATAAGGTGGCTTGTTTGTTAGATATTTTCCTGGTGGATAGTTGTAAATGAAAGGATCGGGTGACTGTACAGAACAGTAGCCAACAATATATTGGGATGGCAACTCTATTTGAGGAGCATTTAGGTGGTGTAGTCCGCAGGTAGCTGGTTTAATGTACCTTTTCAACCTTATTTACACACATGTTACAGTACGTACCTTATCAGCACATTTGGCCAGACCATGCGTCGTAGAAACTTCACATATACTATATCTTCTCATATTCACAATAAGAGTAAATTAAGCAACTTATAATGTTTTATAAACAGTTACCAATGTTAAACCTTTCATGTGAGAAGATGTTACTGAGACTCTGCGGGTGGCTTATTTATATTTTTCCTTTCTTTCTTCCATATTTTACAATTTTAACTCTGAATTACCTGCACGGTTCTACCCCGTGCTGGTCATTCGGCATGCGTATATGCGTATTATCGTATATGCATATATCGTCTTAAGACGAAAAAAAGAAACTTTTCATTCCAGTATGAATTGTTACCTTTCAATTCTAATGACAGACCATATCTTAATGGATGAGAGGTAAGGGCAGCCAATGCAGTGATGACAGTATGTTACCTATTGCACATTTTTCTTTACATGTGTATTAATATATTGTAACAGCGGTAAATCTATTTATATTTTGCTAACTGTGATATATAATTCTTAGTTTCAAATATACCAACTCAGCACATACACGGCGGATCTGTCATGGCTGTTCGTGTCAACACAAGATATTAAGATATGTCAAATAAACAATATTTTTTTATGCAATTCTATGCTTAATGTGTAGCTAAATAGAGAAAGTGCCACCATTTAGGTTGACTAACATGTTTGTTATTTCACAATAATAATGTACAATAGTACATAATAATAGATGTGGGATATTATTAAAGTATAGCAAATATTTCGTCCTCTTCACCAACACATTAAAAGTAGACTAACACGACCTAACCATAAATATTTTATGTTGTCAAATACCATATTTTACTATAAAATGTCTTGATAAGTCCCTGTATAATTCTTAGCTTTGTATACAAGTAACAGGAACAAATTTGCAGCACAAATGCACACAGAGTCTGATCTCATTGATCTGCAGCTGTGCTTTGTCATATATATATATATATAAATATATATATATATATATATATATATATATATATATATATATATATAGAGAGAGAGAGAGAGAGAGAGAGAGATCTAGAATGCGTTTAACCGTGTAACAGGATGAAAACTTAGTGGTCACCTAACCACTACAATGACAAATATGGGAATTTTAATTGATGTACAAATTATACACCATAAGAAAAGGATTAAATCATGATGCCGGTTTCATGGCGCACTACAGACATTGAGGCCTACCATAATATTAATAGCACCGAACGACCCCCCCCCCCCCCGATATCGATAATGACGTGACGTCACTCCTCGCGTATACGTGCACATTCCCGCAACTGATACCGCCGTGTTATGAGATCACCTCTCAGTCTTACACACAATAATAAAATCAAATAAACCTCAAACGTTAGCAACTTGTACGTAAACCTTCTCATAATGACTATTTGATGTATCATTTAATATACTGTTTATGTATGAATTATCACTATTTATAATCATGGACTTGCACAACCAGATCACTACCAACTAGTCGTCAAACATGATCAGCATTTAGCCGATTACCAATATGAACTTCAAGCCATTAATATGTCAGAGGTCATGAACTAAACATAACCGGGATACTCATAACCTAGAATTACGGGTAAAATAACAATGACAAACTCGGAACCTGATTCAACATGGTACCAATTCAGAGCAGCCAATCACAGATCCTTCACACTATACCATGCATTATGGTGATTTGAAGTTGTTTATCCAACATATTTATATAGCCGATTTCTAAACGTTTCCACTTTACTCCTGATGAAGGACCTCTAAGCTTCGAAAGCTCGTGAATGAAATGAACAGTTATTCAACTAAGGCGTCTTCATCCTGTTTTATATATATATATATATATATATATATATATATATATATATATATATATATATATATATATATATCGGAACAGATCCCACGCTTAAAATACTGAACTGTCTAAACACATTTGGTCACTAAAAGACAACAATATCAATTACAAGCTCTCTTGGGAAATATCTGCCAAGGCAGCACCTTACTACTGTGGGACTAGGAAGTGTGATCTCTGCTTGTCTGAAAAGCTACTTATAGCTACGCCCCCCCCCCCCGGATCATTGTTGAACTCAAGAGCTGAAATTCTCTCCAAGTGCCGCCATCAAAACAAATTCACCCTGAAATATTTTAAAACCTAGCATTCGTACTATATTCAGCGTTCCCCCTTAACCCCCCCCCCCCCCCCCCCCCCAATGAGGATCCGCTGGGCAGACTTACCTGTTCAGGTAGTTGTTCTCTCACTGCTTTGCAGTGATGAGGGACATGGCGTTACCACTACATCATGGTGAGTTTACCGAGTGGATTGCATTTGGTATGAGTAAAATATAGTATATTTTATATTGTATATTTTCCTTGTATATTGTGTATTTTCATAGTATATGTGTATTTTTATCATATGTATACCACTGATATGTTCACTACTTCCAAGACCCTATTAGAAATCAGTTCAATATGCTATTGAGCATCCTGGTATATATCTTTGTATTATATATAAAATTTACAACAATAACAACCCCTTTGCCCAGCCCTGTTATGTTCCAGTATCGCACGTGTACCCCGACCAATCCTATTGTGCACCCGAGGACAATTGGATCAGTGTCTGTCTTTCACATGCCCCCCCCCCCCGAATCGCACAAAGCATAATCTCGTAATCTC
The DNA here is from genome assembly GCA_026874595.1 of Sipunculus nudus. Taxonomy (NCBI): domain Eukaryota; kingdom Metazoa; phylum Annelida; class Sipuncula; order Golfingiida; family Sipunculidae; genus Sipunculus; species Sipunculus nudus. The sequence continues at coordinate 75,032,574 of CM049316.1, forward strand.
GTAAAGTCTCGGCTTTTCAAACCACGCCGTTAGCTTCATTCTAACCACATTCACCTGATGATCGGGTCGCATCCCGTGAAACAGACTGTTGTGAATTAACAGTGTTGTTTTTCTTCAGAGTTATATATATATATATATATATATATATATATATATATATATATGAATAGAGATTAATATATTTATCGGACAGTCATCAGAAATATATGTTTCTATCACAAATTAACCCCTGAAAGACAGATTTGTTTATTCAATGGCAATGATATCATATTTTGCAATTTATATAAACTGTATTTTACAATTGTTGCAATTGCATTTGACTTTTATTGTTATCATATTCGAGGCACTTATGATTATTACTGGAATACCAACGTTTATTTGATTATATAGAACATCTTTCGCTATGTTGCTGATGAATATAGGTATACAAACTATATTATGTTTTAAGTAATCCCCGTTGCTGTCAACTGCAATTGCCGTAAGACTTCCCAAGGAAGGAGAGGTAAGAGACGCAGACTCTAGTTGCCAAAGTAATATATTTTGTCTTTCAATTATTTTACCGCCTGACCCACCTATTTATGGTTTGATCCTATTTCTACAGTATTTTTACAGTATTATCCGTTTCCGTCCACTGCCAGTGATAGGTTATTACCTATGGCTGTAAAGGTAAGAGGCAGACATCAACGCCTCTGTTAAAATTCTACCTTATTTGGAACGTTTTCCCCTTATATATGTTTTGAGAAGGTAGAACCCGTATATAAACATATAGACCCACACGAATACACACACACACACACACACACACACACATATATATATATATATATTTGTGTGTGTAAACAGGAGATTATATTAATTACAAAAAGGAAAAATATACGTGTTGTCTATGGTGATTATTTTTATTATGAATATGCTGTTATTCAAATCTTTGTACGGCGTTTGGGTAAATGACATTTACAATACATAACCTTAAAGCCTAAATAAGATTGCAACTAGATGAAGGGGCTTGAGTGGTCTATTTTGCCATCTAGACATCATAACGGTGACAGCTAAAGGGAGACCAAAAGAGTGGCAGAAGCAAAAAAGCCAAAACATAGACACTTTATGATATATAAAATGTATGTTTGGTTTCTTTTAAAGTGATCTTCGTTGTCCTCCACACATACGCATCCCAGGGCATGATATATGGACGAACAGGTCTTGTACGCTATCAACGTAGCCATTTTTTACATCCGGTAATTTTTTTTGTACCTTTAATGTTGGTTTTTATATATGAAGCCTTTATTAATCAAACCTTCATAAATAATGCCTGTAAATGCAATAACTATTTAAGCTTATCTAATCATATTTTCTAAATGATTGGAAAACTTGCTCTCGGTCGAGCGATCTAGTTAAACTAGCCTCAGAATCCGCCATAGGTGTTTCCTCAGCAACGCAAAGCAGAAAGCTAAGGGAGTGTTCAAATAGTAGGAGTGTCCAATAAGTAGGCCAAAAGTAATAAGAGGTGTAGGGCTGAACTATTTCAATGTTAAACTTCAAGAGTAACTTCATTGCGTTAGCAATGTTTATTTATATCGGTTGGTTTATCTATCGTGTTGGTATCCATATTGCCCATGTTGGTGTCAAGATTTTCCTGAATCGTTCGCACAAGAATGCTACATTTGCAAGAAAACTCTGCATTTGAACTGAAACGTATAACAGTCTCGGAAGGACAATGAGAAATGCACGCCATTTATGTGAAATTTTCATATGGAGTTCGTCCTGGCATTCGGTGGCACTCTGTTCTGTAGGAATCTGACTATCGGGGTGCTCTCATCTGACTGCATTTATACATAGATCATTTTGTGGAAAGATTCGGAAATGCCCAATGGATTGTATTCGTATTTTGCATTACCAGATGAGAGGGTTATATGCAAGGTACATGGGGAAGTTACTTCAAATCACGCTCGTCTTATCAGATCCTATTGAAGGCATCCACATCCACGGTCTCGTGCCTTTCCTGGTACGACTGCATCTTAAGCAACGTTCTTCGGCAGTAGTGATGTTGATAAACTCCCACAATTGAGGTTTTCGACACGCGCCTGATAGGGATGCAATTGTGCAAGGTGGCGTCCCAACTTTGGATCTCAAGGGACCAGCTTTCGATGACTATAACCTCATTAGCCACCACCGTCACTGATCTTGTCTGTTTTTTTTTATTTGGGTACTTTTTGCTCAGCTTCATTACCCGGACGTATATGATTATATTAATTTTTAGACCAAGAAGTAATGATCTCTCTAGTACTGGGCCTGATTTCTTTGCTCCTCGATCTTTCTTTAGCAAAGCGGCTGGGAAGCAGATGGTTTATCGAATAGGCAAAATACTGACGATTACGAAATAGGATAAATGCATCGCTGCATGCCAAGTATATATGGTATTAGGCGAATTTGCGACGGAAACGCTTGTAACTTAGCTTCTGGTAGACTTGACGAGGACAGAAGGTACTTCTTGACTGTTTCTGATTTACACTGGTACTACTCACCTTTGATAACTGGTTTCAGACATGTAAGTAATCTCTCGCTCATTGGCCGGGCCTTCGAAGTAATTGAAAATAAACTTACGTGAACTGTCTATCGTCAATACTAACGGATTACAGAAATCTGTCGATCAAGCAGCGCTGTTAGCTTGTTTGACGTGAAACGCATTGGAGGAATACTTTGATTTAGCACCTTGATAGACAAGTAACCGTTAACGTTAGGTGTCGCTTTTACAGATGCATCCAGCAAGAGTATACAAGAGTCTACTGCAGGGACTACATGCAGGCATGGTTGCTTCTTTCTGAATAACGCCCGTTCTGGAAATCTGGAGGATTTTATTTATGTAGCTGGTAATTCTCACAGAGGAAGTTCCATTCGGTTGATTCAGAAGGTACCACAAGAACAAGTATCAGTACTCTCTTCGGATAATTGTGGGATTTGGATCCTTCTTTCATGGAATTAAAATTCTTTTGGCCAATAAGCTAATCTGTAATCCCTGAACAGCAACGGATGTTATCAATATCGATATCCTAGGATGGCCAAAAATGTTGACGTCTAAAGCTTTACCATACTGCAGCCATGCTCTTTTCTTTTGAAACAATTCTAGATACACTGCAGTCATTTCTCTAAACACATCAAACTAATATCTGTCTACGACTTCCGTCAGTCCAACCAGTGTTATAATTTTATCTGCGTTTTCCCGACTTCGTTAACACCAAGACGCCTAGGGAATAACAGTACAAGCAGTGCATGTAGAAGTCCCCAGAAGTTCAGTGTCGTTTGTCCTGGAAGGAGCCTCTTGTGTAAAGGTCTCATCAGGATTCCAGTACTCACAGAAAAAAAAACCTTATCAGAGATTGAGTTAAGTTTTTCTAGAGTGACGAAAGCAGGGTGGGCGGTTTATGCAGCGTTGTATCATACTAGATGAATAAAACCTCTTTCATAATTAATATCAGTCACGTCTTGACGTGTCCTGTTTCTGCTAAGTCTGCCTAAGTATGTCTATATATGCATTCATGTATGTGTATGTATGTAATGTATGCACATTTTTCGTTAATCAGATTTAGTGAATGGGTGTATGGAATGGTAGTTTTTGCTAGTTTTTGTCGAATACACTATGTTTAAATAGCAGCTTTTAGGTATGCGTAGGATAAACACAATATATATGCTTCTGATCACATATATGTTACAGTATTTACTTGTTAAACTGTTTGAGAGGCTATTTCACAAATAAAAGGTAAGGATTTTATATTGGAACGCAACATCGAGCTCCTACTTCACTAAACAAATAATGGTCTTATGTATACTTCATCACTACAATATTGCTGTATCTTATGTGGTTCATGAATGTATATAGTAACCTCTTTTTCGGTTATATTAGGTTGATGTCAGACCACATTATAAAATGATCTATGTGAATGATGTGATTAATTTCCTGTAGATTTACGATTGCGGATCTTGCTGTTTTATTTCCTTTAAAGCAATTGACAACAATTCCTTATGCCACAAGTTTTCTGCAAGACGGACGGTAAGACGGATGCAGTATTCTTCCGTATGAATTTTCAGTTCATTTCGTATTAATCTGAATGAATTTGCATGAATCAATTTGCATGTAGAGTTTTCAGTTTCCGTGTTTATATATTTAAATGTATAGTTCTACAAAATAATATCCCATTTTCGATCATCCTGAAGTATTCTAATTACATATCCGCACGTTTGCTTATTAACCAACTTTACAGATGCATTGAACTGCTCTTGAATGACAGAATAAATTTTAAAATACCCTCTTGAATTCCGGAAAATAATCATCAGAGAACGCTTGTAAAGGAGAATAAAATCACATTCACTCAGTTTAAAAGTAAAACAAGAGCAACTGCAGACAAATTTACTCTGTGACGTAATTTTGCAAGTTGGAAACGGGACGTTGTCGGCTCACCGCCACATCTTAGCACAATCATCTAACTTCTTCGACAGACTGTTCAAGCGACTTAAGGGAGAAGTATGAAAAGGAAATTAACTTGTCTGATATTTTTGAGTCATAGGAAGCTCTCAGTTTCATCATTGATTACATATATTGAGCTGACGCTGAGCTTCCTGAAGAACACATACTAGAAGTGCGAAATGCGTCAAAGCTTTTTTTCCTGGATGAACTTGCAGATGAATTGCGTTGAGTCTTACAAAGAATGTTACAATTCGAACCGCGCGGTGGGCTCGGACCTTGGCGGATGTATATGGTATCAGAGAGCTATTTCACCTTTGAAAGCGTGTTTCGACGAGCCTATTCCATGATGTAATCAGACATACAAAAGAAGCACTGTGCGTTCCGCCTGCCCATCTTGTGAACATGTTCAATGAAAGTTTGGCACAGCAATGCACTTTCAAGGAATGGAATGAATTTCTTAATTCATGGGCGGTCACTGGATTCACAAAAGAGCATTTTCAGGTGAAAAACATGTTAAGAGTAGAGGAGCCTGACAAAAATGTAGTTAATGACAATGGGTCAGCAGTTGAAACATTTTGTGCTTGGTTATCAGATTCCGTCGATGGAAACGATGCTGAAAAGTACTGCCACAGTAAATACGATGAAGGGACAGAAATATCAGTGGAAGCGGTCCTCCTCTGTATACACAAAGTTCAGTGTATGATATACCGCCCATTGCAAATCAGATGGCTAACAGTCCTAGATAAATATGACAAAATCCTTATTGCAGATGGCGTAATAATAGGAGCAGAAAACACGTACGTCTGTGTTTTACTACAATCGTTAAAAGAAAAGTTCTTGTCAATATCAAAGACAGACAGGAAATATATGTTTAACCACCAAGCCATCTAGTAGCCGAACTATATTTTTGTTGTCAAAAAAACTTTTTTTTTGTCTAGGATACTCAATATGCAAAAGTGGTAAATTGAAAAAAGAGAAAAAGTAAACTTCTGTCGGTGTTTCGTTTTCACCGGAATCAGGATCCAGAACATCAGTGGCAGAAAGTATGTCATAGAGAATATGGTTCTTACAACAGGAGGGGGAAGAAGTTGTTTGTTTTCATAGATAAACCTGGGGAAACTTATTTTCTGTCAGAGGTGAAGAAAAACAGGATGGAAGTAGAGACCGCTCTTCTATATACATTTGACCTAGAAACAAAGACTATGGATATAATCAGCGAAGTTCCACCAACATTGTACTAAGTCCTAAATGACAACGTTAAACCTCTACAATGTAGTAAAACATCAAACAGTTTCACATCCCATTTAATTTTTCCAAGATTTCGGTTGCCTAATCAACCGGAAAGAGTCAAGATCCTAGAATACATGGTATCTCCAAAAGGGTGGTGGCTTTACGATTCATCACAGCGGCAGTTAGAGTCTGTTGCAGCTTTCGGTCAGAGGAAAAGAGAATGTTACATAGACACGTTGAAAGTCGAGATATTCTCATCAGCGGATGATTTACAAATCCTTCTATGCATACCAAATCGAAAAGGAGAAAATGTACAATATTTCATCACCTTAAATTGACACCAAATGGTCCCATAATCAAAGCCAAATGGTCTGTTCTACATTTTTGGATGAACTAAAAGAAAAAAGCCTTTGACGTGAATATCGATATTCCAATCTTACAAATTGAGAGGAAGAGTGATGAAACTTCTTTATTTAGTTAGAAGAAATTGGAAATAGCTAAGAAGCCTCTGTGTTTACAAAGTTTAGGTTGTAACTGAACATATGAATTGCGTTCATAAATGCCATGTTAGATACTACTGGACACAAGTGGCTCCACGAACTATTCGGGCTATAATATCTTTTATTTACAGGTCTGAGAAAGAATTCCTTCCGGATTACGTGCATAAACCTGCGAGTGGCATTTTTCAAGTAAAAAAGTAGTAGCACCCATTCGAACTGGGCTAAATCATTAGCAGGGTAGATACCGGGGCGTAAGTCTAAGGTCAACATATATCTTAAACCGTGGTCGAAGCTTTAAGTGACTGATGCTATGGAGAAAAAGAACTAGGCTTTGAAAAACTCGATGGCAGTTAATATTACCTAAATAACCTCTTGATTTTATTGGTCACCAGGACAGGGTAAGTACAGATGGATTAGACTATCACCAAATATTCTTCTTTATTAATATTCTGGAGGCACGCAAGATTGGCTGAAGAAATTTTATTTGGAATTTTTATTTAAATGTAAGCGGTAAAAAACAAACTAGCAGGCCTCAGGCTTGAACAATAAGACAAGCAATATGCAGGCAGTAGATAGGAAGTAAATGGATATCCCATACGAATTGACTGCTACCATCACTGCTCTTAATGATGGAGCGCACATTTTGGGACTTGTGCCAGCGACGCAGCCATCTCCAACCGAACAGAGGCCATAGTTTCCATTAGACTCTCAGTCTGTCGATATAGGTTCTACATAGTATCATTGAAGCATGTCCGGAGGGATAGAGTTTTCAGATATCTAAATGCCGAAGGGTCACTATTTGTAGCCATTCATGGTGGTGACGGATAGGATGACACTGAGCATAGAGTCCATAGTTTGCCTTCGAATGGAACCGATATCATCGTTCCTACAGTTCGAAGGAGATAAAAAAAATTGGTGTAAAACAACCCGGAAACTTTGATCTAGCATCCCCGACTGTTACTGCTCCCCGTGACAAGAAAGTGTTTATAAAATGCCATTTTTCATGTTTTTTATGTATTGTGATATTGCTGTTGTTGCAAGCTAGAATCTAATCTCATGAATGAAAATACCAAGGGTATTTATTTGATATGATATGATATGATATGATAGAGTTCATTTATAAAGCGCAAATATAATATACATTTCTATGCGCTGATACAAAGGGTTAAGAAAATAAGTATGTCTTGAGAGCACGCTTAAATGATTCAATATGTGTACACGCTCTAACAGAGTCTGGTAAAGAATTCCATGCGGTGGCAGCGTACTTGGAAAATTGTCTGTCACCATATACATTATGGGAGCGAGGTACACAGACAATCCTGTGAGCATCAGAAGAACGAAGAGACCTGCGGGGAGAATATTCCACAAACAGTTGGCGCAAATACAGTGGATACAGGCTATCATTCAGCGCTTTATACACTTGTGTGAGGACTTCTCCTTTCGACAGGCAGCCAGTGAAGCTGTCTTAGAACAGGTCCGATGCTGTCATACTTCCTGGACCTTGTAAGTAATCGGGCTGATGCGTTTTGTGCAAGTTGGAGGCGATGGATGTTAGCATTGGAAGTTCCAGTTAGCAGGCTGTTGTTGTTGTCCAATCTTGATGTAATCAGTGCGTTGATGGTCTTTGCAGCTGTCTGGTCATCAAGATGGTTCCGGATCTTACCAATTCTGCGAAGATGGTAAAAAATGTTCTTCACGACTGATCTTGTCTGACACTCCATACTCATATTGGCATCGAAATTGGCCCCAAGATTTCTGACAGTGTGTACTGGTCTTATTTCTGCACTACCAATACAGATCTTAGGTTCAGCGCTAAGGATCTTATTAAGATGGTACCTGGGTGATATGATAAGGAGTTCGGTTTTGGAATCATTCAACTTTAGTTTGTTCTTAATCATCCACTGTCTAACACCTGCTGCACATTGTTCAATCTTCCTCAGGGATTGATCAAGGCCGTGCTGGTCACTGAGTTTGAAGAATTCATAAAGTTGGGTGTCATCAGCGTATCCGTGTCTATGTACACCGAAGGCCTCGACAACTCTACACAGAGGAAGGATGTAGATAAGAAATAACAAAGGACCTAATACTGATCCTTGCGGCACTCCCACAGTGAGCATGGCTGGATCAGATAGTACACCACTGAGGTTAACACGGTGAGTGCGAGTTGTGAGGTATGACTTGCACCAATCCAGTGCTGAACCTTGAATGCCAACTTCCTCAACTAGTCTCTCAATTAGGATGCCATGGTCTAACGCATCGAAGGCTGCAGAGAGGTCAAGCAGAAGGAGTACTACTCCCTGGCCTGTATCCAGTGCATGGTCAATATCATTCTTTATCCTTATCAGTGCTGTTTCTGTACTGTGCCTTGGTTTGTAGGCAGATTGGAGAGGATCGTGGAGTTGATTCTGTGTCATGTGGTCCTGGATCTGCTTTGCAACCACTCTCTCCAGCAATTTGCTTACGAACGAAAGATTTGCCACAGGACGATAGTTCTTCAAATCCTCTTGGTCAAGACCATCCTTCTTCAAAAGTGGTGTTATAAGAGCTTCTTTCAAGCAAAGTGGTACCTCGGATGATGTAATTGAGGTATTTATTACAGATGTAAGGCATGGCAATAATGAACGTAGCACAATAGGATTTTTCAGAAGATTTGTTGTCAAAGGATCCAGGCTACGGGATTTGTTTGGACTTTTCTGGATGAATTTCTGCAGCTCCTCGGAGGATACTGGATGAAAAGTGACCAAAGCAGGCGGGGGTGCTCCGTGGGACGTCCTGATCAAATCCATATCTACACTTGTGCTATCCAAGTCATTTCGAATCTTCAACACCTTAGATGTGAAGAAGTTTACGAAGCTGTTGCTGAGTATTTCCGGACTATCTGTAGAGGGTAATTTTCTGCCAGTTCCAGACCCAAGTAGATCACTCACTAGTCTGAAGGTCTCTTTGGGTGTTGCATCTCTAAATTTCTGTCTATAGTATGACCTCTTAGCCTCATCTATCAGTTTAACAACGAAGCCTCTCTGGTGCAAGAACATCTGCTTATTGATTTCTATAGGATCTTTCCTCAGCTTTCTCTCTAACTGCCTTCTTTTCCTTCTGGCACAATGGATAATGTCCGAGTACCATGGCTTCATGGTTACCTGCTTTTTACGAATGGGTCGGGCTGGGGCATGTTTGTCCAGAATATTTGTTACAGTGTAATTGTACAATTCTACTAACTGTGACGCATTGCCATCCAGCACTCCGATATCCAGACCTAAAGACAGATCAGCTGCAAATTGATCTATGTTAATGGCCCGGAGTTTCCTGGCACATACTGTGGTCTGTGGTGATTTATCCACTGAGACATGGATTGTACATTCCACAGAATAGTGGTCTGAGATGTGATCATCGCGCACACCCACGACCTTCACTCTGTCTTCATCATCTCTGATGATTACAAGGTCCAGTATGTGGTTGCTTTTGTGTGTAGATGAAGGCACAATCTGGCACATACCAAACGACCGGAGTATTGAAGTGAACTGCTTGGAGAACCTGTCATCATCTACATCCATATGCAGATTAAAATCCCCAAGAACACAGACTGGATCCTGGATGGCACTGACAGCGGCAAGAAAAAGTTCTATTTCATGCATAAAATTTGATATTGTAAGTCCATTTCTTTGTGAAGGAGGGGGTCGGTAGATGAGGAACAGACTATAAGGTTTTGGGCCCTTCAGATTCACTGACAGCACCTCAAAGGATAACAGATTGTCTATAGGGGATGGCTGCTGATGGAGGGGCAAGTTTGACTTGTAGACAATGCCTACACCACCTCCTCTAGTTTTGCTAGTTTGACGTGATTTTCCTAGGAAGTTGTAGCCTTCTGGGCAGAGCTTTGACACAACTGATGTATCTCCTGGTTTTAACCATGTCTCTGTTACAAGTAAAACATCAAGATCTTTCTCTGTTACATATTCACTCAGTAATATACTCTTATTACACACAGATCTGGCATTCAAAAGTATAGCCTTCAGTGGAACTGTACTAACACAACAGTTTTGAGTGGTATCATTAAGTATGATATGAGTGTTGTGGTTTGCCTTGGACTTGCCTTTGTGTTTGAGTCTCTTGTGTCCAATGCCTGTGACCTTAGCAATGGGCCTTTGTTTACCTCTACCTGCCCTGGTTCCCCTCCTTGTCTTTGGAGAGACGCAAATATCCAGGTCTCTTAGAATGTGTAACAATGACAATGGAATGTGGCTTGTAGTTAATTGAAAGGCACTAAGCTCTGCTCGTGAATAAGTCCCGTTGACCATCGTGCCATTGATCCAGAGAGTTACGCACAAGGCAAGCAAACAAAGAAACCACTGATGCATGTCTTCAGAAATGGTCCTATGCAGGAAATCTATTTCATAATTCTGATGAAAATGCACACTTTCCTGATGGTAACCAACACTGAAACACTTTCAGCATACTCTTAAGAATCTTGTCCATATGATGGTGTAAATTTCAATGTGTAACAAAGCCTCTTTCTCCAAGAATTTCTCCTTAGATTGAGAGCCAATACACAGTGCAGCCTCTAAGGGCGCCACCTATTGACACCTATTTCTCACATATGTAACAATTAATATGATACAGGTATATTAAAATATTAAATGTGATTAAGAATATGATATATATTTGCGATATATTACACACATTGCCTGCATAAATATATCTTAAACCTTGCTTGCCTCTCGATATAATTTCGGTAGATTACTCTATTGCTTTAATCCAGGTACAGTTGATAACACCTGTGATTATAACGGTGGGCGTAAGACATGCAGAAAACGAAGCAACTTATAAACAGTAAGTATTGTACTTTCTCTATATACGCAATTTTAAAATGTGTGTATTCAGTTGAATATAATTAGATAATAAAAGTACGTATAATATGTTAATACAAGTGCTGCTAGTATGAGTTTCTAGCATTGTCGGGTGCACAAGGTCTTGATTGTCAAAAGTATAGGAAGTCGACATGGTCGGCTGCGGATTATCTGAGTTTGTGCAGCCGACTTCCTAATTTTCACAGACATAACCGGTACCCGATTGGAGTGATATGACTGCATGTGAACATACATGATACATTCTGGAACATTGGCAGTGTGAATGTTCTGTAGAAAAAAAGTCAAGCATGTGACAACTTGTAGTAAGCATTATAAACTTTAAAAATAATACAATACAAACTGTTTTTAAGTTGTAAGATTAAAGGAATAAAATTCATTTTATAAAATAACAAATTGCTTGATTACTTACTCAGAAACAGTGTTGATGCTTAGGATAGTCATCACATCGTTCTTTGTAAATAATTTCAGTATATTTAACATTTGTGGCAAAACAGATATTATGTGGTTTCTTATGTATGTTTGAATGATCTCTTTTGCCTATGAGGAATATCAGGGAAGCTGCAAAATGTAAGTAACAAATACTATGGGATATTAAATGTATTTTTATGTATATCAGTACATGTAAAGACATACTGAACAGATGAAATGAAGTTTGATCTAACAATCTGGGTTTTTTTAACTGAAGAGTTAAAAAATATTCATATTCACAAAACAAGTACTATAAAGGTATTCCACTTTCCTGTAATAATGATTGACACACAAATATAATACAAAAGAGAAAAAAGTACATCAAATCAAATTCTGTCAAATGTTACATTCCGTATGCCGATTTACTGAATAGCTGATCCATTTACTGTTTAAAATGTTCAGTTCTAAAATTTATATATCAACACATGTCTATCTGTCATAAATTTTACAAACCATGTTATTTTTTTGGGCATATAAGAAATAATATGCTTAACATATGCAATATATTAATTCAGTCATGTAAATTACATAATAATTTTTTTTGCCTGCTCATTCAGATATAGTATTTACACAAAATAACGATAAAAATCGTAAAAAGTATCAGATAATATAGGGTTGCCCAGAAAAACATTATTGTAGCAGCCCTGTTTGACATGCATATTGCCAAGTATTTTATACTTTCACATGACCAGTAAAGATGTTCAAGACCAGGAAAGATGTACAGCTGCTACAATGTTGTTTTGATAAAATATGCACAAATTACTACAAACCCCATATCACCAGTCAACAATTAATAATAAATATACGTTGTGGGAGCTAATGTTAAAAGTATTTGGATTGTGAATCAGGACACATTTTAAATTATACCAAACAAATGTTTACGAAATCAATATCATCGTTTTCATTATCATATTCAGATATTCCTGGCACAACTGCCACCCGTTATGAATCACATGAGAGTAGCATAACACTCCCGGGAGTTTCATATATACATGGTTGATCATCATTTTCATCTCGTATATGTATCAATTTTCTATGAGTTATATGATCCTTTAACTTTTTCAACAGTTGCTTTCCATCTGATATATTGTAATTGTTTTACACCTTTCTTTTGCCATATTTTGATAGAAGTCTTTCATTTTAACAAATAAATGTTTACATTGGATAGACCAGATTTACACATTTTTTTTCTAAAATATGTAGGACCATCAATACCAGTATTACTTTTGGACCTTGATATCTGATCTAAATAATTTTTCCCAAATTTAATCTTTCTCCGGTCTTTTAATATAGCTAATCAAAAAGGGTTCAGTCTAGACGAGGGATAATATATCCACTTTGGTCACATTGTAATGACATATCAAAGTATGTTTAGTCACTATTTTGCAGCTATTGTATTCCAAATGACCAGTATCTATTTTCTTAAATTTTTAACTATTCAAGGAACCCGATTATTTTTATGGTTGTGCTAAATTGTCTATGTGTGGCACATTCTAACCCACTGATTATGGTGGTTGAACTAATAGATCTCGCCTCAATATTTCTTTTGAAAAATCTAAAGAGAGAAATATAATGTTTTAAAATTACAGTACATATCAAGACATATTGAAAAAAGTGTATATACTATTTTCTAATTATCGGGATATTGTTACTTTTCTTGTTTTCTAGATTGGGATTGCTAGCGTTATCTAAATATAAGCATGCACCCTTTTCTATATCAGATTTTGATCATGTTCAGAATGAAGTTTGATATCTTTCTAAATTGTTTGACTACTTTTATTAGTATAACCCCATATTAAATGTTTGACAGAACTGCTGTCTTATAGTCTGTAAACAGATGTAATTTAATTTCATGACCATATATATATCCCCTTTTTATCTCACTTTTATTTCCGGGACGGATGGCGAATATTTCAAAACAGAGAATATATGGAGACAATGAATCACCTTGTCTCACACCTCTGCTAATGGTTAAGTACTAAGATCTTATTAAGTTCTTATTTCGTTTATAACTGAAAATGATGGTCCAAATTAAAATATATATATAATATTTCAAATAAGAAAGACCATTCAAAATCTAAAGCTGATACTTTTTAAAATCTACCTTCCTTTATATACCCAGCATGATTTGAATGAATATATTTTAGAAATACATTTTGTAGTCAAGAGGGAGTTCTTCTGATCCCATTTTATACTCTACATTTAAAAGAAAACTGGCCGATATTTTTCTAGCTGTGTTTCCGATAATTACATTGCCACTGGATCATATGAATCATTCAGAGTCAAATTTATATATTAAAATGTATTTTCTAAATATCAGTCAAAAATATTTGTAAAATGAAGTACATGTTCCATCATTTCCTGGACTTTTATTGATTTTCAAAGACACTCTGACTTTATGACATTCCTATGCACTTTATTTTCCTCACGCATTTACCTTTAATTTTTTAAAGTGGGAACATTATAAATTTGCAGATGGTTGAATGTACATCTGTTTCTTATTTTAAATAACCTGTCCGTTTTAGCATTCCTTATTTTACAGTTAAATTTTGGAAGTTCCTTCTATCAAGATGCAGAAAATATTTATTTTCGTTTTCCAGCTTGCTCAAAACATCCAAAGCCTAAAAAAGTTCCTTCCACTTTATAATTATCTACACATTCTAATTCCTGCTTAATTTATAGATTTTTTAAAATTTATTAGTCACCATGTATCGCTTTGTTTCGAACTGTAAACTGTGCATGTTTCCTTCTGATTCATTTTCTCTGTCCTATTTGTCTTATCCCTTCCTTCACCGTAATTGATTTATAATAGTCTTATTTCACATTTTACATATTCACGGTAATCACTGGATCCTCATCGTTATTAGATTTCTTATTCATGATCAATTGGTGTACTCCTCATCTTTCAGTAAAGGTGCATTTAGTTCTAATAAACCGTTTTTTTTTTTAGTTTCATTCTGTCACTTTTTTGTATGATTAACTGGATTGTGGCCAATATGATTAGAATTACCAATGGTTACTTGAGTAATAACATGCAATAGAGTTATGTATATAAACCAGTAACCCAGTTGGCTATACATATTTTGAGGTTAACGATTCCTTATGCATTGTTTTGTATATGGATATGTTTTATTCACAATAACAATCAAATCATATTCGTTCATAATTTTCCTAATTCCCCTTTTACCTCCCTGTCTACCAAGTGTACCATTTAAAATACAATCTTTATTTATCCGACACTGACTTCAGCATCTTCTTCATACCCTCTGTACAGCTATCAATTTAGATATACATGTTTTCTGGCAGCATTCAGAGCATAAACATACATAAGTGTAAAATTAACCCTTAATTATGCCTTGGCATTATATATATATATATATATATATATATATATATATATATATATATATTCTGGCTACATTTGAAATCTAAAATATTTCTAATCAATAAGGCTCCTCCTATGCTTTGCCATGACAGCAATGGACATTTCCTCCCCATTCATGTTTCCATTGAATGTCCATTTTTAGAGAACTATTAGTTTCCAGTAGATATATAATATTAGCCCTTGCCTCTACAATCAGCTAAATATTAATATTTTTAAGTTGTTGAGTCCTTTAATATTGACATCAACAGACATAAGTTTGCATTTGTATCATACTGTGGTCCTTTAAAGAGGATGAACCCGACAGATGTCCATCTAATTCACACTGTGCACTTAATTTTCTTTATTTCTTTAAGATGCGGTTTTCATTTCAATTTAGTGCAAACCAGAGATATAGGCCTTATCAACTTTTTTTATGTACTATGTAAACTATATGAACATATTTAGAATCCTTCTATTAGATTCCTTGCTGTCTTATTTCCATATTGTTTACTATATGAGAGCAAAAAACCTTAACCGTTAAAATCTTAACGTTTAGGAGTAAAAAGGGAAATGTTATTAGGTTTCAAACTGCCAATTCGGCGATTATATAAATATATCTGAAAGAAACATCAGCTCCAATGCAAACTCACTGGCAAAATTACCCGAGGGCCTTCCTTGGAGGAATATTTAAAAGGAAGATTAGGTAAAGCTATTCATTGTTACACACGACCATAGAAGGTACCCTTTATGGTATCCCTATATTGCATCAGTGTGTACGTTATTTGACACATTCGATGTGATAATTAGCAACCTTGAGTTTTACAAATTAAAGTAAGCACTTCGTTTCCAAAGACAGCTTGGTTACAGAACCCGTGACCAAGTCGGGTGGCTATAGCATGGTTAAGAAAAGTTCGTCACCACTCTCCCGATTTTATCTTGAGGATCAATGCTGTTCTCTTAATATCGTTTGCGGCCGTAGTACTTAAACATAAACAACTGTCCCATGAGACTTGGAGTCCACATTAAATTTATGTCCAGATCTATTTCTGGGCGCTTCTCTATAAGTTCATCCAAAAATGCAGATGCAACTCTCTGAGTTGACAGCTTGATATCGCCGTACATAATAGGAGGAGGCAAAATTGAATAAAATTCATGTTTCTCTTCTCTGTAGGCGACCACGCAATTAAAGCATTGAGCCATACTGCTCACAGATAAAACATGTGCATTATAATTTTCCATGAAGCAATGCCAATGTAGGTGTTTACCGAACAAGGGATGAATCACAGGAGGTGATTCCTGAATAAGCCACCGATCCTCAGAGGATATGTATAACAGCTTTTGTTTGTTTTGGTAAAATATAAGACCATTAGGGGTTGCAAACCCAGACACCCCGGTCAAGTGAACGTTGTCTTGTATGTCAGGCGGAAGAGTACTTAGCCTTGTTATGGACCCCTTTTCTGAATCAAAAGTATACAAAGTCATTTCTCTTGAATGTGTGATCCCCTCGACAAGTATAACGACGTCTACAGATTGGCTCTGTATGTGACATTTTGGCCAAACTTCGCCGTCAAATGTCTCTCCCGAATCACACAAATATGTCCATTTATCCAGATTTGTTGAATACATGTACACGCCAAGTATATATAACCCATTCGAAAACAATTGGTCTGACACAGTGTTCCAGTTTCCTTTCTGACAGCCAATACAGAACAAAGCCCCTTGTACACTAAAAATATTTAACATTTAAAATGGTATCAGGTGCTGTTACGTCTAATGGTTCTGTTGGTTTCACATTGTACAATTTGCATTTTCCATCTGATTCTTCGACAGCGAATGCACTTGAATAACATACCCCGAGCAGTATTGTTCGGTTATATGAGAGACACGTTTGCTTGAGTACACTGAGCCATTTATTGGACCTCGGACGATATACCATTATGGTTCTGACGTCTTCACCATGCTCATAAACAAGTACCTCTTCATAGGAGCCACCGATCATCTCTGTCTGCCATTTTATCATCTGCTTTTCTTCTGTATCTCTCCATTCTAAAGCTTCGGTGTTTGTTTTATTAACACAGCCCATGCTTTTATTGTCACTACGATCACCATTCCCTGACCCTCTTTGGTTAAGCATAAGATCTTCATGAGCGTTTACGGTTTCAACCTGCCAATTTCCATCATCAACTACCTCGATTGATTTATAATAAAGCAAAACATCACTTCCCGTGGGAATATTAGTTGAAGGGCACTGGGCATAAGATATTTCTAAGTTAGAGAACTGTTTGATTATATCGTCACCGCTGTTGTCACATTCTAGATATATCTTGGACCGAAGGAGCCTATGGGCTTCCTTATGTTCCTCCTTGTGTCCATTTTGTGCCCAATGATCCAGAAACTTCTCGAGATCACCTACACTGCAGTGTTGCGCCATGCCTGCCTTTATGAATTGGATAAGTTGGCTAGGGGGGATCCACAGAGCTTCTTCCATGTTGCTTATTACATCATGAAACCTGCATGTTACAATGTGTTTACATAACGATGCCAATGGTTTCATATCATACAGATCGGCTACAGACCAAGTCCACAGACTATTCCTCAGAGTTAGTTGGCTGCCAATGGTGAACCAGCATTCACCTGTAAGTTGATCTAGAAAGAAAAGCTTAGAAGCATTTAAAATTGCAAGCAGATATTCATCTGGTATTTCAACTTTCAAACCATAAATGTAGTCCATGATAATCCTCAAAGGAGTAATAGAGGACAATATGGCAGAAAAATCAATTTCTACCCGCTCTTGCTTCCTAAACTCTCCATAGAACAGTTTGTCAAAGTATTCGGAAACTCCAGCAAGAACACAACGGTGACCGCTTATGGTTGAGTCATCAACTCGGAACATGACGTCACAAAACAGGTCTCCGGTTCGTTGCGTTTGAAGGATAGCCTGGAGTGGTAATCGTAGGGTTATCGGACTATCCATTATCTGAAAATGGAAGGAAAATAATATTTAAATTAAAAGAAATATTAGTATTGACAGAAAAAAAATAAAGCCAATTTAAATTGGTTTCATTCATTATTTTATGAAATGACGTCCTATTGTAAAGTCCATGTTATAAAGGATCGAAATGTCAATCCATGCAGTACGCGCATTTTACTAAACGTGTATTTACAATTACAACCATTTAACATAACAACTTTGTTTCTCAGGTAATATTAAATAAATATGGTGAATGGGATTAGCCTGGTCTAGCCACTCTGCCTACTGGGAGAAAACTGGAAGCCCATTCATTATCTATAATAAATAAATTTAATTTATTTTAAAAACCCACAACAGTTTTAATGTATTATTTTTTTTCTAAATAAATTACCATTAAAAAAAACTGAAAGCCTTTTGAGTCTTATTTATTAGGCTTTTTATTTGTTTTAGACCCATATATCATCGGTCAAATTCTTCTGATGCTCTTATCAGTTTATTTGTTTTCGAGGAAGCAAGCTTGATCTTGATGGATTTTTTGTTGGAGAACCTTCTGTCCGTCGGGCCGTTAATATTACACAAATCATAACCGTTAGACCTAAATTTCTATAAGTGCATCTGGAGAGGTCCTGGTTAGATCTGCCGGGAAACCTGGGATTAGGTCATGGTGACCTGCATTCTGCAAGCTTATTACAATAAACATGAATTTGAGGACACAGACAGTCAGACAGGGCGCAAAACGCAACTGTAACAAGTGTCTGTTAAATCCTAAAATTAAGCTAACATGACCTTTATTTTGTGACCTAAACGAAAGAAACATGTTTTTACCACTGTAAAAGTCAGACGGGTACAATTCATTAAAGTTAGAACCTTCTAATTTAAATTCAATTAGACCCTGAACAATTCTCCTAACTTAGTGCGAAGGGAGATCATTATATATGTCTCCTTGGACATCCAACATACGGTCAACTAAAATATATGTGAAGAAACATGATTTCAGCATCCTATAACTAAGATTTGCACAATTTGTTTCACTTGGATCTAGAAATTTTCAATTTTTATTTTTATCCATGTAGGTGAGTGTAAAAATTCCTTGAAAAAATGAAATAAAATCACTGTTACCTGTAATCCATGAATTTCGTGAAATTCATGATATTTTTCAATTTTTTAGTCAAACGGACAGAATCCGTGGCTACTGGTCCTAGAAACAACTAACAGAACAGATTCCTGATAACCTTCTTGTAAATATGTAGGTCAATGTAGCATATATTATATATATAATATTTATATATATAACAAATATTTTTCCAAAAGATCATAACATCAGTAATTTTTACATGGATCGCCAGTATGTCAAAATAACCTGAGTGTCAGAGCCCATCGACCACTTTCATAAACTAGACTTATCACTTCATATTTTGACGTTACGTGAATGTGATATCGACAGCTGCAGAACAATTATGACATTTATCACAAAGTATAACGTTCGCATGTTTTTATTTGGAATTTTGGAACCTTTGTGATTCACAGAGTCCTCTTGACCGCGGACTACAAGTTAGGGCCGATTGAAGAAAAATTCCTAAGAATCCTTTGTTGCAGATATCCATGCCCACTTACAGATATAAGGAAGCATTAGTGACTACCTAAGCGTACACAATTTTATGATAAACGATCTAACATGTTGCAAATTAAATAAACGAGATATACCTTGGCTAAAAATGCCCAATACTTAAATACGGTCACTCGCCTTTACGTGGTCCATAATGTTAATTTTGCTAGTTGACCAATATGAACTATTGTAGAACCGTAAAATCTCGAGAGCCTGTGATTTGTTTTGCATATATCACGAGGTACCTTTATTCTCGCAAAAATTACATGCCATAATCATGAATAATAACGAAAGTAAGCCTGCCATGTGCAAGAATATGAGGTCTTTGAAAATATTTTTTACTGTCATAAAACGTACACAAACATATTTACAAGTCTGCACTTTGCCCTGTGTAGTTTCAACGGGAACTGTATGCTTTGAACATAGAAAAAAAACAGAGAACTAAGCTCATACATTTTGAAATTTATCACAATGATCATTAAACACATCCCATTAACAAAAACGTAATGAAACCTGTTGAAGGTCACATAAAACAGTTTATGCATTACCGTGTCAGCCGATTATAAGTTTTCTTTCAGGAGTTGTTATTGTATGGGCATTGTTTTAGCACTTATTATACCGGGACACACCTCACACCACCCGCCTGATTGTGTCAGCACAACTAAATGCATAATTGACCTGCTCAATCACACATAGCCCAGTTTGGCTTTTGTCAACGTATATTTACTATCTTAATTCTTTAATATGTTTTTCTTTGGTATGAAAATTGTTACCACAAGCAATTTGCCAATTCGCGAAACTTGAATTTTGTGAAAATAACTTGTTCTACAGTATATACAAATGGTAGACGGAAATCCAACATTCTCTTGAACTGAGACATCAAACTGATCAATTAACCACAAAACCACCCAATTCCTGTGTTTAGAAATGTTGTTTGCTCACACTGGAATTGCCGACGACATAATCTCATATGTAGTCACAAGAAGGGTCCATTGTATAATTCTAACCATTCACGGTGGTGTTACTAGCCCCAGAGGATTCGAGATCTCGATTAGTGGAATTGATTATGTATAGACAGTTCTATAAATTGTGCCGTTGGGATAAGCCTTTAGTTCATGATTATCTTAGGGCCGATCCCGATATATCACTGTCTGTATGAGAGGTCGTTCTTTCTAGTTAAAGGCTTCTAAAAGAAAAATAATTTGAAATCAAAGTCATTAATCTTTGAAATGCCCAGCAAGGAAGTAAACCACGGAGCATTAACCTCTCTACTGTCGCAAAGTGCTAAGAATATTTATCTTTTGGACCAATTTTACCTTTGAAGAGACATTTAAATTGCTGGATGTTTGAGACTCATCACTGCCATCATGTGTGCCAACTATGATGTCTGCCACTGTTTCTGTTATAATTCGATTACAAGACTTTTATCGAAATTGTAGTCTTCAATTTAAAAAGGAACACCAGTTACTGGTCTGGTTCTTTGAGGTACGGGTATATCTTGATAGTCAAAACTACAGTGACCTAGACAATTACATGGAAGTCAATATTTTACGATCGACTCAACTTCTACTTTTATAACATTTATGTTTGTTTCAGCGGCTTTTTCATATTTTGAGTTGGTCGGTGATCGAAGACTGATTGTTTGCCCCCCCCCCCCAGTGGAGACATGTTGTTCTCAGTGTCATCTTCTGTCACTGTTGCCGTCACCAGTCTTAATCGTCTGCAGGATATCATGTGAAGGCGATAACTGTAATTGCATATTTTCCCCCAAAAGTTGAAACAGAAATGGTTTCTACCAAAATCTCGGAAGATTTCCAAATAAATGACATTGACCTTCATCTTCAAGATTAAATCTCCCGATACGTAATGTTTCTGTGAACCCCAAAACTTTTTTATGTATTTCATATTTCTTAGACAAGTTTGAAAACCAGCCACCTTGACAAGGATCTTCAAGGTTAAATAATTATATTTATTGTCTCGTGAAAACAATAACTGATATAGTATTGCGAAGTTTCCCCTCATAGTAGACAAACAAGTTGTTTACACTGAGTTCTTGGAATAGTATGGGTAATGGTGACCGTGACCTTGATCTCCAAGTTCAAGTGTGCGCAATTGTAGGATTATTATGACCCCATATCTTTTGAAGGGTTGCATATTTGTTCCCGAACTTTGAAACAAATATTTCTACCGAAATCTGGGAGTTCAAAAATTGGTGACCTAGAGCTTGATCTTCAAAGTCTAATCTGCTTAAATCTAGAATGATTGTTTGATTGGTGCATATTTGTGCCCGTAATGTTTTGGGATGGCCAAAGAGGGAAAGCATATATATCTATTTTTGCGCTGCCAGATCAAAGCCATTCTAGTTCGCTTCTCTTTTACCCTCCCCCATGCAAAATTCCAGTCACTACTGGTAACCCACAGGACAAGAACTAAAGCCCGCAGATAAAAAGTATCCCTTTCACATCAATAAGATCTGAGTAGACATAACAGTAGACAAACTTCACGTTTTATTAACGTTGCTTCGCAATGGAAAACTGTTAAACAAAAAGATTTTAGAACAAACAAGAATCCAAATCTGACCTCTGCATGTACACGTCTATCATATAACTCAATGTTTAGCTCATTGTTCAACTGGCTCCTCTATTGAGATTCACATAAATTAAATAATTAAATTCACATAACTTCGTAATTAAATTACTCATTTTGACTGATGTATCACTCCAAGTGTAAACTGCAGTCTCAGCAAGAGAAATGTCAGTAGTCCGTGAATCGAATTTCTGGAAAAACTATATCATACTGCATATTATATTAGTATTCCATATATTTGTGATGTCAGTGTGTATTTGTGCGGTCAGAATTAATTAAATCCAATGGATAAATAGACAGCGCTACATAAATTCTTAATTTGAATGAACGATTATTTTACAAATCTAGCTTGTGTCCAATAGATCGTTTACTGTGGACGTTATTTGCAATATGCACAATTTGCATTTTTTTAAATTAATAAATGCAGTTTGGCTTGATATGATGCAGACCCACCTCAGAAATGGCCATTGTTGCAGTTAAAGCAAAAGATAAAATATAGCATGCTTGTTTCCACTTTATAGCTTAATATAAAACACATAACAAAATAAAACAAGACATGTACTTTATTCACTTCAAAATGAGGATTAAACACGGTAGGTATGGTGCAAATGAACACACACATATATATTAACATATATTGAATGAGTAAATTTAGTTATCAATATCGTCCTAATAATCTTTTTTATAACCAAAAAATAAGAAGGCTATGCAGTGATAAAAAATAACCTCTTTTATATGTATAGAAACATAAAATTGGATATTAAAAAAAAAACTTTTAGGATAGATATGCAAATATAAATATAATAATAATATTCAAATTTAGTTTATAACTATAATATATAAATATGTCTAAATTCCCTTTTTAGCAAATGTATGTAAAAGGCGTTTACTTTGGTTAGTCGATAATGATATGTAATGAAACAGATATTTCACCGTGCTTCGCCTTCTGAGACAACCACATATAGGAATAAAACAATGCCAGACTGAAAGCAAGACCAATGTCTTGCGCAAACTAGTTGTCTAATGAAAGGACATTCAAGTGCTTCGGATGAAAATGAAGATGAAAATTTCACAAATGTATTCTCTTGAAAAGACTTTCCTTGATACAGGCTTACAATAAAGGACCTTTTTTTTCTTTTATATTTCATGGTAGAGTTATAATTTTTGTATCTTCTACCAGATTTCCACTTGAACGAACAAAAATATTATGAAATATTTATGTCACTGTGAATCCAATATGGTGTTCAAAGTAGCAATCAAGTCCTTAAGAATGGCCATAAATAATTTATTTTCGTCAAAGAATTGTGAATGTTGTTTTCTTCTCCCAGCTTTTTTGGTCCATAAATCCATTGGCACCAATAAAATTATCTTTCTGTATTCATATCACTGGCAAATGCAAGATAGCTTCCAAAATGGCCGCCAAGTCCTTAAAAATGGCGATAAATCACACTTGTAATTTTGGTATGTACATTTTTCTGTTTATAATTATTTTGTTTTGAACTTTTTTATATAAAGGAACTGGGAACGAGGAAATACAGACGCCTAATTAAATTAATACATACCTTTAAAAACCTCCAAAACATTGAAACAGCTTCCTGACTAATCAGATGGTACTGTGGAACGATTGTTTATTATTCGCCTAACCACAACAATTGTAATAATCGAAAACACTCCTAAAAAAGGCCTGACAGATAAATGTAGTTTATTTAAAAAGACAAGTATGAAGTGATGGAGTTTTGACGTACACGGTTCCATATATTTTTATCCCTACGAAATAAAACTATTTTGTAGGAAATATGAAATAAACAGCATTATATAAAAAAAAATAAAAAAATTGCGAATCCAATAGCATCATAATATACAGCGTTTTTACAGAAAGCATGTATATACCAACATATCAATCTGCTCGTAGTGCATCACAACAAATATTCTCGTTCTAGGAATAATTTTAAACATGAAACATATCGCTCGATTTATAAACACTTATGTACCGGAGTGAAACATGTAACATGTTGTATAATATGCATATCCCAACCTTAGTGTTTATCAAGCTTAAGGAAAACAAAACACCTTTTTCTGCACTTTGGCCTGCTTATTCTATATAGGTCCTTCAAAGATATCCTTAATACCGAGGAAATATCACTACTTGACCTACAATATTGACATATGATGTCTCAGTCGCTGTCCCATTCACTATATTAATTTCCATTGGAGAAACAGTAGTTATCCCATAATTCTTCTTGTCTTGAAGACCTTGAAGATTTATATATGAATAGTTCCTGTTTCAGATTTTCATTAGTGTACATTAGTTGTTTGTCAAGATCTATATCAAAGCGCTTTTCCACAAGAGCATCTAGGGAATCGGATGGAAGTATTTGGGTTGACAGCTTCATATCATTATATGTAACAGGAGGTGGCACGATTGAGTAAAAACCATTGCCGTCCCGTTTATGGGCAAAGAAGCGATTGTAGCAGATAAATTTCTCACTCAAAGAGTACACGTCTGCTGTATATGTTTCCAGAAAGCATTCTTTTCTCAGATTATTTCCAAACCGAGGATGAATCACCGGAGCTGACTCCTGGATTAACCACTTGTCCTCAGAGAATATATACAGCACTTCCTTCTGGTGGTGATAAAATTTGAAACCAGTTGGTGTGTGGTGTCTCGAGACACCTCCACTCCAGTGAAATCCGTCTGATATATCAGGTGGGACAGTACTCCGCTTTGATAGCGATTCTTCAATTGGATTGAACGTGTACAGCGTAATCTCTTTTGATGACCCCGACTGTTGGCTGTACTCGGTGCTCTCCACAAGTATATGGGCGGCCAGAGATTTGCCTTGTATGGCACATATCGGGTTGACTTTGGTCTTCAGTTTTTCTCCCGAATCGCAGACACGTTCCCATTTGTTTGATTCAATTGGAAAGATAAATATCGCTAGTCTATATCCATCTGAATAGTAAACGTATGAGCAAATACGCCCACCCTTATCCTCACACCCAACGCAAAACAAGACTCCCTGTATAGTAAAATATTCAACATATGGAGTATTAAATGGTGATTTAACGTCCCGCGTGTCTTCCTGGTTTACAGTAAATAGTTTACCATCGCCATATCTTCTTGTAAACACTAACAATCCCAGTTTATGTATCACGAGGAGGATTTGTGCTTGGTCATATCTAAAGTCTTGTTTAGCAAGGACATGAAGCCATTTGTTTGAGCTTGGACGATAAATCAGTAATGCGTTGCGTTCGCTGCAATGGCAAGTAACTATGATTTCTTCAGCGGCCCCGCAAATCATATCGGGCCCTTCTGTTTTCTGTTCCTTTACTTCTTTGTCGCCTCTTTCCAAAGGCACATTTGATTCATTCAAACCGACAGTGCTTATGATGTTAGGTCGATGAGCTACATCTGCCTCTTTATGAATTGTAACCGTGTCAACATGAGTGGTGGCTCCTTCGCCAAGCATCCGGTGGGGAAGAACATTCTGAGCTTTTTCCAAGGGGGAGAAAATTGATCTAGGTAAGCCCCTGCCTATATCCTCCCCGGTATTGTCATATGTTTCACGGATTCTCGAAAGTAGGAGAGCATGTACTTTTTGGTGTTCCTCCGTATGTCCATGCTTTGCCCAAAGATTCAAAAACTTCTCAAACTCATCTGAACTACAATGTCCCGCCATGCCTGCCTCAGTGAATCGTAAACATTCGGCAGGAGGAATTGACAGAGCTTCGTCTAAGTTGCAGATCACATCATGAAACCTACATGTCACAATGTGTTCACATATCATGGACAAGTTCTTTATATCATACAGATCGGCTATAGCCCAGGTCCATAGGCTATTTCTTAGAGTGAGTTTGCTGCCAATGATAAAGTAACATTCAGATGTAAGTTCTTCAAGAAGGAATAGCTTCGAAGCATTTAAAATTTCGATCAGATATTCATCTGCTATTGACAATCTCTCACCATAAATATAGTCTATGATAATCCGCAGAGGTGTTATAGAGGAAAACGTAGCAGAAAAAACAAATTCCCCTCTCAGTTTCTCTGTAAAGTCTCCATAAAACAGTTTCAAAAAGTATTCTGAAACCCCAGCAAGAACGCACCGATGAGCGTTAACATTTCCGTTTCCGACTCGGAAACTGACGTCACAGAACTGATTAGATATGCGTTGATTTTGTAGAATTTTTTTGCAGCGGTAATTCAAGGGTCGCCGGAAAGGCCATTTCTGGAAATTCATATGAAAGGAAAATTTCAAATTGAATAAATACTTTCGTAAGTACTTAAAATAAATTTAATTGCAAGCTATGGCAGCAGTAAACATTTCCGGGAACAGTTTGCGAAATACAAAAAAGGCTGCAATCATTGAATTCGATTATTAACGAAAATGCCGTCAATTACCGGTACGTACGTATTATGATCAGCATTAGATTGAATCTAAACCAGTCAGATTCTTTAGCTTTCATTCGGTGTTCCACAAATTAATCATCCGCCCCAAATTTTGTCATTTCTAGGTTGGCCAATGGCCGTGGAATCAACATCACAGAATTCCTTAAAATGTACTACGAACCCTCAGAAATACAATGCACGCAAATGAACCGAAATACGATGTAGTTTTCGGGAATCAGCAAGCGGTCCGCAGTACCCCAAAAAACACTAACCCAGAGTTTTGTCCCGTGTCACTATATAATATATTCCTCATGGATCAGCTGATAAAAATTAATAGCCAGTCTTCTATATTTAAGAAAGATAAGTATGTTGATAAATTTATTATTAGAGTTGTGCACTATAAGAGCGCTTTCTTATGTTGGAGTAAATGTCTAGTCATTCGAAATCTTTATTTGTTTGTTCTTAGTTATTATGAGAAAATATATTATATACCCCTTTCTGGATGCTAGGTAAAAAAAATATATTTACCTTAAATGATTCACAGATTTATACAAATTTCAAATTGGGTGAGTTGAAGGCTGTTAGTCGTGTTCAGTCATGCATAGTTGACATAAAAATCTGGATGAGATATGAATATCTCATACTCTATAAGGAAAAAACCCGGAGATATTTTTTCCTGTCAAGTATTTTGTGAAAAAAATGGACCAGGAGATTACAGCAACAGCGTCTATTCGCAGCCTAAAAAGTTCCGTTGTTTTAAAACCTTAGCTTTGATGAACACATAAGGGAACTAGCCATCTCTACTTTCTTAGTTGCCGTATTATCCCCAGCAGTGTTGGGGCCAGGTACTTTTACCTGTACCTGTACCTAGGTAGACAATTCAGAGTACCTGTACATGTTCCTGAACCCGGCTGTCATGAGTAAGAAGTACCTTGTACCTGTATCTGTATCTGGAACTAAAGTACCCGTACCTGATATAAGGTACTCTATTTACAAATTTGATACTGGTACTTTAAATGGACACCCGGTCTGAGTCGATTGCATGTAAAAGCTTTCACCCCTGTCAGGGCATTTCGCTATCTCAGGCAGATGTAGTTACAAAGCATTCATCTCTGCTGCCTTTGTAGCTAGCTACCTGGTTAGCAAGGTGGTCAAGCTCCAGCCTCTAAACAGGAAGTTCATTGCAGCATTACATAATCAGCACTAGTATACAGCAACCAACAAAGGATAGATACAGGGGGTAGCCTACATGCCCCGTGGCAGATGTTGGCTAGTATGTACACTGAACAGGGTTTGGACCAGGTACTCATACCTATATCTAGGTATTCACTTAACATGAATTACAGGTAAGATACTTGATAAGGACATCAGGTTTGGTTAAGTAATCCCCGTCAGGACTGTTAGCTTAACCAGGCAGGGATAATTATTAAGCTTTCAATCCTGCAGCCTTTGAACTTGAGTTGACTAGGGCAAGTAGTATGCTGGCCTAGATATCTTCAGCCTTTACACAGGAATTTATTGTGGCATTATCAGATATAAAGGGTATAAAGCACAGGATATAGATAGTGTTGCTCTTTTGCCCCATGTAGTACCTGACCACAACTCCGTTCCGGAGAGTAGCGATCAGGTAACCACCGGACAGCTCTATACGGATACCATTGGTAGTGGTGTGTGGAACGTTTTTAACGACTCGGTTTACCTTGGAATTAATTTTACCATTGAAAACACATCTACTTATATAAAACACCAAACTGACGAGGACCGTTATGCAAATAATGCGGATTGGACCGCTAACCGCTATGTGTAAACCTGTGTTCGAGGCATTAGATTGTTTTATACAAATCAACGAATCTGCAACTTAATTTTATCTACGTAGTTACTAGATGGTTAATGTATAGCTACTGTTAGGGGATTTTTCATCTTTGTGATACAATAAATATATAATAGTATTCGATCTAGCATGAAGAAATGTTTCAATTATTACACAAACCATAAATATACATCATAATATTTCATTAGTTTTGTGGCACACGGGTATTGAAAATGTATCAATTATTAATAATATATCCATGGGATTCCCTTTTTGAAACAGGAACGTAATCATTATATAATGATATGATAATATTATACCTGATATACCTGTTTAATTAACATCAGTAAGGCTCATGGTAGAATTATTGAGGGATTTATAAAGTAAGTGTCGAACCTTTAGCACTTTGTGTTTGTCGAGACGCACTGTCACTCCGCCATAAGTGATATCAATATATTTGAGAAAGCTGACATGTGACCACGAGTAACGATTTTCATTAGCTCCCTGAATGCGGAACTCTCCACCGGTGGGCGTGGCCAGGTTGTATTTGCAGGCCCCTTGGTAGTGGATCATTTGTCCGTCAAACGTTTTGTAATGAGGATCACCGCATATATTACAGCAGGCGGTAGCTGGCGAAGAAGCTAAGGGCGGAAAATCAACGGCAAATCATATATGCATTTTTGGTTCGATTACGTGAATAACTAACACATATTGCAGTAGGCAGTAAATGTTTAGGAAGCTAAGGCTGACAAATCAGTGACAACTTATACGTAAATCAACATATCGGTTAACATTTAACATACATTACATCAGGCAAATGCGAGGAGGCTGAGAAGAACTAGTTACCATTTATAAATACAGAAATGTATTGATTATCTGAAAGTAACGTTATTCTCACACTTACAACATGTGTTCTTGACCAAGCTCTGTACGATGGCAGGGAGAGCGGAGAACCCTGCCACCTGGTGGTAGTATGAAGAATCAGGATCACTGGCGACGGCTTTCAGTTCGTTAACATTCACACGGGGCCCAATGCCTATTTTGACAAATAATAGAACATTATATTTGTAAATAAAAGAAACATATACGTGGGATATTTTAATAAATCAGGCATGTTCCGTTTCTAGATACGATTTATATATGATCAGGTGAAAAATTGGCGACTGGTTGGCGCAGCCGGATGCTTGCTTATACAGGCAAGCATGATTTAACCATACACTCATTAGCATGGACAAAACTGGATGTCAACACGTTATTTGCTTTTGTGCGCTATGAACGCTATTAGATAAATGTGATTTTGAACAATTTAGAGGCTACAGTTGTGACACTCCAGGATTATTAATACTGTAACTTGTGAAATGTGATTTGGTTATAGAAGGAAAGTAACGCGCGACGCCGGAGATCCTCGATCTCCCGTACTGGAGGCAAAATGTAACCCTGTTTGCTCTCTATCCCCGGTAGGTGGCTCCTATCGCGAAGGTCACGGGGGGCAAATACAAAGATGGCCAATGATGTCCAAACGCTCTGCCTGCTGGGCAATCCCAGTAATTTTGTTTTGTAACCCTAAGGCTGAACTCCTGTAGCAGTAAGAATTTCTCTCAGTTACTGTATCGTCTTAACGCTAAAATCTGTTGCACAATGTAGTGACAATTGGTTCGCTGTAATAATACTGTCGGACATATTTATTTTTGCCCGCAAGTCTTCTGGGGCAGCATCACTTCCGTGCTCCACTACAGAAGATCAGCGATTTCCGGTGTCGCGTGTTGACTACCTCTAGTGTCTCAGTATGAGCGATATCCAGTATAATAAGATATTACTGAATTAATAACCGCAGGCATATTATAAGCTGGTAAACGTTAAAAGTGACGTTTACGGTATATCTTTATCTTATTTAGAAGATTTTTATTCAAGGTGAAAGAACATCGAATGTACATATTTGGTTGAACGTGTCCCGAGATGGGAGACAATAATATTTGACAGATGAGGACGGAATGTTCCAGCCAATTTAAATATTTTTTTAACTTTAAACAAAATTTCGGAAAAAAAAGAAAATTAAAAAAACTGATTTTTTTTATATTTTAAAAAAGCGATAATTTTAATACAACAAATGATGAAAAAAAGGTTTGAAGAAACCCAGGCTCTCCGATTTATAATTTGTGCTTTATTAGCAGCTGTTTTAGTTGAAAGAATGGAAAGATTATGCAGTTTTCTGCATTAGAATTTGGACCTACTTACCGACTGTGTGCATCTTTATCCCGGCTTGTTTCGCCAGATTTCCCTGCAGTATTGTAGATGGTCTGTTGTTTGACCATCCATCTGTCACAAGGATTCCTACATTTAGTACGCCTGCGCGATCCCCGTTTCCGGCCGTAAACATAGTGGTCCTCATTTTTTCGAGTGCACCAGCAGTGTTCGTGCCGCCTGATTGGTACGGCAGCCCCCAGATGGCGCTCTCCACAGCTCCCCGACTGCTGTGCTGTTTCAAGTGAAATTTGATGAAGACGCCGGACGAATACGTCACAACTCCTATCCTAGTAGTGCTCTGGCTGACCGGAAGTGACCTGACTATGTCGATGGCGAATTGTTTCACTCTCCACCAATTGGATTCACTGACGGATCCGGAGGTGTCAAGAACAAACACCAAGTCCAGTTTGCAGAGTAGAGACACTTAACATGGTAAAAAAAAACAAGCTCTGCAGTGTTACATCCTTTAAATGTTCATTTAAAACTCTGGTGTAGTGTTTTTCGTTAGCTTTAATAAAATAGAGCAAGCAACCCAAATGCCGAATAATCAGTACTACGGATGTCCAATATAGAAGAATCTCTCTCTCTCTCTCTCTCTCTCTCTCTCTCTCTCTCTCTGCACAACGTTTCTCCCGTATCAGGTAATTATATTCACTTAATATTATCAATGAAATATTATCATTCCTTTGGTCTCATTAGCAAAAATATAACAAAAATAATGATTTTTTTTTTCTTTTTCCAGTTATTGACGGAAATGGAATAAAAGTAAAAGAAATCCCTCTATCTTACTGTACTCACCAGGTCTACATGGGTTGTTGTTACAGCTCATTGTCTCGCGTCTCCCATTATAAAATCTAGTCCTCTTGCCACCACCACATGTTTTGTCACATTGGCTCCAAGGTGTCCTCACTGGTACAAGTCGCCGCTGACCGCTAGGGGGAGCCACCTGCCGGAATCCTTCCACGTCTTCTGGGTTTACTTTAAATCACAATTATATTTTACAAGATCAAGAGCATTATAATGATGAACTAGCTAATTCAAAACATGCAGTTGAGCCTCGGAGATGTTGAACACTCGACGAATGTCCATAACCTGACAGACCAGAGCATAAACTATTAGGAGCAAAAGGGGAAAACAAGATTTTTCAGTCCTATAGAGTAAATAAAACATATATTATAGATCAATTTTACAGCATTATACTTGTGCATGCAAATATAAGCTCTACAGTTATTGCTTATTATTATAAACACACATATTTGTCTTGACTGCACGTGCTACTTTCTTACATATTTCTTAATTTGATCAAAGTATTGGATACTGATATCATTATAATACTATGCATGTGGGAATGTTATAAATAAACTTACCACTTTCTAATTCCCTCTAAGAAATGGGACCTGTAATGAAAAGGCGGATATTGATTAGCAAAGGACAATGAAGACGTATAAGGTCATTTAAATAACAAACTTAACCCTTTTTTGGTTCATTGTTTAATTGTTTGTATTTATTATTTCAAGGGTTTTTATGAATTATTATTATAAAGTTACGCTATTTACAAGTTATGTCGGTGACATCTCTCTCTCTCTCTCTCTCTCTCTCTATATATATATATATATATATATATATACATATATACATATATATATATGCACAACCTCCGAATTACGGACAGTGACGGGTCCCGACATTTTGCCCGAAATTATGAGGTATCATTAGTAGGAAGGTTATAGATTTCTGGACATACTTTAACGGTACTAACCGTAAGTGGCCGTAAAAGGGAGGTGCCCTTATTCACGGGTGCCCATCAGGGGAGGTTCTTTTATATATATACATACAGGTAGATAGATAGATAGATAGATAGAAAAAAAAAAACTTTCCCCTCTCCTGCCCCGGCCTCGGCTCCCTCTCCGGCTCCGGCCTCGACTCCCTCTCCGGTTCCCTCTTGGGCTCCGGCCTCGGCTCCCTCTCCGGCTCCCTCTCCAGCTCCCTCTCCGGCTCCCTCTCCGGCTCCGGCCTCGACTCCCTCTTGGGCTCCGGCCTCGGCTCCCCCTCCGGCTCCCTCTCCGGCTCCGGCCTCGGCTCCCTCTTGGGCTCCGGCCTCGGCTCCCTCTCCGGCTCCCTCTCCGGCTCCCTCTTCGGCTCCGGCCTCGGCTCCCTCCTCAGCTCCCTCTCCGGCTCCGGCCTCGACTCCCTCTCCAGCTCCCTCTCCGGCTCGGGACGTGCCAGAATTGGTGAC
The DNA here is from genome assembly GCA_026874595.1 of Sipunculus nudus. Classification (NCBI taxonomy): domain Eukaryota; kingdom Metazoa; phylum Annelida; class Sipuncula; order Golfingiida; family Sipunculidae; genus Sipunculus; species Sipunculus nudus. The sequence goes on from CM049316.1 coordinate 75,065,303, forward strand.
GTCATGACCACAAGGCCCAACAAAAGGAAGCACAGTCGCGACATCTGTTCAGAGAAAGATTAAGCCTGAATTCTTAAACTTATTTTTTTTTACCAAAATGAAGTCTCTGTGACAGTTCGTTCACTCTGTCTGCCCATTCGTTTATGGGTGACAAACATCAGTAGGATTTGTTTGTTGAGAACGTTATTACAGTGTTGACGCATATAAAATGCACACCTTACGCTGCGGCGTAATTGATTGATGTGACAGTGATCAAAGGATTAAAACTATATTATCCACAGTAGAAATTTATCATTTTAACAAAGATATGCTAATTACGTGTTACATTAATTGAACATAGAACTGGTATTGGCCAAAGCAGCTTATGCATAACATCATCAATACAGGAATCAAAACTGTACTACCGGAGAGGAAACCAAAATCCACAAATATAGATCTTAGCACTTAAAACTACTAAAACTTCGCAAACTTACGACTAAAACAAAATCCTATACTACAGTACGTGCAGTGTGTAGGTGGGTTAGATGATAAAAGAATGTTTAGCTTCATGCAATGCCGCCGATAGGCATTAATACACGACTAAATAGGCATCTGACTTGGGCTGGTTAGCTTGTCCAAATTCAGGCTATCTTGACACTGCAAGGTACGCTGGCTGTAAACTAATGTAACAGGGTCGAAATGGCGCTACGCTACCGGAAAACAAAGTGAGCTGGCAATATGTGTTACCCTGGGTCCCTGACATCACATTTCAGCCCCCCCCCCCCCCCCCCCCATTCCACCATAAGTTGTCGCTTAATTTGCTGGCGTCACACCTAGAACTTGGCAAGCATGTATCGGTCCAAATAAAATGAAGACGCACTAGATTAATCGCACATTTTATTTTAAATGTAAGTTGTTGCCGTTCGTGTACCAGACGCGTGTTACTAATAATTTGGCTAAAATATTTAAACTATGTTTCAAAATATAACCCATATTAACAATATAAAGTCAAGATTTCATCATAAAGTTCCTTGAATAAATTTCGAAATAAAAGCAACTTTGAGAAAAGAGTTCTGAGCGCAAAGAAATATACAATACACTTCTTCAACTGAACATCTTAATTAGCTTTCAACTTGCTAAATAATTCATGTGTGTTAAATAAATGTATGTCGAGATGGCCACTACTGGTAGTCATAGGTGTATGTTATGAAATGCTAAGAAACTGTGCGATTTGCCGAGCCATTACAAGACTAGCTTGTGTTTAAAAACTAAAGAGATATTTACTTACAATGAGTCGTCTGAATCTTCTTGCTTACTCAAGATGCTTTTGTGTGGTCTTTGGGGCAGAGCTGCTGTACACAGACGTTGCGGTGTGGGCTGTCCTTATTTATAGGCTACAAACAAGACGTGCATCATGATGTGGCGACGACAGGTTAGTCACTCGTCTTAGTTATTCTCGGAATCTTTTTCTGGGATTGGATGGTGCGTTGCGGTTCAAAGATTTAACTTTGTACAGCCTCGTACATGGTATAGCCGATTCTTGATACGGTCTATGTATAGATCAATGGAGTTATACGGTGAAAAATATTTTTAATTCGTGCGCACGAATTACTAATCCGTGCGCACAAATTACTAATCCTTGCGCACAAATTACTAATTCGTGCGCACGAATTACTAAACCGTGCGCACGAATTGGTGGCCAATGAGAACAGCTCTCTGATGTTGCTGGGTCAATACTCATTGGCTACTAATTCGTGCGCACGAGTTGTTAATTCGTGCTCACGAATTACTAGCCAATGAGAAGCAAGCATACATCGACTCAGTCTAGGCACAGGCTGGCAGTTTCACACGTTTGTCAAACTGGAGCCCAGTGCCTTCCGACAGTTCCGTGACTTTCTACCTTGGAAAATTCGGAAATCTGTATATTGAAAGGGCTTGAAGCGATACTTATAGAATATAAATATATAACTCACAGACCCAGTTGCCGTGCATGGTGGAAAATTTCTAAGCTTTCTCTGGTAAAAAAAAAAACAATAAAAAAAACCCTATATTATCATCGTTGGGGCATAATGGGAACATTATTATAGACAAAGCGGATCCGGCTGAAATTTTCAAAAAGTTATTTTGCTTCACAAAGTAACTACAGTTACAGTTCTCAATCGCCATTTGACGATGACGCTAAATTGCAAATTACACATGAACTAGGTGAAATGAACTTCACAGAAACTGAGGTATCTCATGTCATATTTGGGATTCGCTTTCCTGACAGGAACACATAAACATTATATGTTTGAAAGACAACAAGCGTTTGAAACTTTTGAAAAAAATGATAAATTCCATTTCTCTGTGAAAGTTTTAGGTCGTTTTTACAAATCATAAATACGTTTAGTACTGGAGTGTGGAGTTTTATTATTTAACAATTGTTCTGTCAGACAGTCATACCAACTTGATAGTATACATCGGAAAGCATGTTTAACATGTACTGGAGCGCTCTCGACTTCCAGCACTGGAGCTATGGTAAAATAGCTATAATGGTCAAGCATAAAAATAAGAAGAGAGCTGGATATACAATTCCCAATGTATGAAATGATTAACGGACTAGCTCCACATTATCTCCTAATATATTAACTCAAACTCCGTCTCATGTTCAGCCCTATACAGTCCCCGCAAATCGCATTTGCTAAAGATACTCTGTCGCTTTTCTTTTCTTCCAATTTTCTTTTCTTTCCTTCACTGGCCTGCAAACTTTGGAACAGTTTCCTATAATTCAGTCTACTTTAATAGATTCCTTTAAAGAAAATGTTCGTGACTATTTAAACCCTGCCTCTCGAGAAATATACAGTTGTTATTGCGACAATCATCGTCACACATGAAATTATCCATAATCGGCTACGACAAGGTGCCAGTTACTTAAATCAATACCTATATTTTTAACTGGAAAGACTGATTTTTTTTAATCTAATGGATATGCTGCATATGGACTGAGGCGTTTATTTTTATTGTTTTACGCCTACCAGTAATAATATATATATATATATATATATATATATATATATGTGTGTGTGTGTGTGTGTGTGTGTGTGTGTGTTTGTGTGTATATATATATATGGTCACTTGTTCTTAGAATAAATTAACTGAATAAATTAACTAAAAAATAATAATTTTCCAGGTTTCCGTTTTATGCATGGTAATGGAACACCTGGAAGTGTGGACAATGACATGATGTGTATCCTAACCTCACCAGGGACATTTTTAGCGAATTTAAGTGTATATCATTAAAAAAGGTCTATAATACTGTTACATGATGAAAGGTGTGTGTTTCGTCTTTCACATCTGACATTGGTGTAAAAGAGAATGCTATTGATGGACACAAATAAAAAAAAAATACAAAAAAAGAAAAAGAGGCTTAATGTGATGTGAAAGACTATTTTGAGTGTGCTCTAGGGCAGCACTGCTCTAGGAGAGCACACATGTCTGCTCTAGAATAGCACAAAGCTCTGCCGTAGGAGAGAACACAGCACTGCTCCAAGAAAACACTGCTGCAGGAGAGCACACAGTGTGCTCTAGCTAAGAGACCACACAGCACTGCTCCAAGAGAGCACTGCTGCAGAAGAGCCTACTGTTCTGCTGCCAGGAGAACACTCAGTCTGCTCTGGGAGAGCACACAGCACTGTTCTGGGGGAACACACAAATCTGCTCCAGGAGAGCATACTGCTCAGATTCTGCTGAAGACTGCTGAAAACCTGCTTCTAATATGCAATTAAACTTGCTCCACTGGAGCACTGATTTAAATAATTATTATTTTGTGTTGCATCACTGCTCAAAACCTGCTGCGCAATACAGGATTATACATGGTCAGTTGAAGAGGAGATTTCAGCATATAATTCACAGGTCTTGGTGCACATATACAGCATATGCTGTAATATACTGAATAAATGCTGCAGATCGGCTGGAAAAACTGCTCTGGCTATGTGCTGCAAATCTGCTTCAGATATGCTGCAATAATGATGAATTTTGGTAGGGGACAGTCTGTTTCTGGAAAACTAAACCATTGACCAGACTTTTTTTATCAAATTACAGGACTGTTGAACTGGATTAGATATTGTGGATCTTTGTTATGACAGTGTATATAGATAAGGCCGAAAATATTTTTCACATAACTTCTAATAGATTATTATTGTATAATGTTTTCACATAACTTGTAATGGATCAGTATTATATGATGTCTTCATAAAGCTTATATTGGATCAATACTGCGCGTTGTGCTGCATATTCTCGCAGAGAGTATAACCTGATGGTTGTTTTGATAATTTATTATACATAAATATAGACTATATGTTTAGATATTAGCGTGAGATCGTTGGATAAAGAACACTCATGTCCCATTTGATTTTAGTTCCAGGGCAGTTTAGTTGTTAGAGGGCACACGTGTCTCGTTTGATATTAATTCCATTTCAGTTTACTTCCGACACAGCCGTCTCCGTTTTGGCGTTCTCTATAGTAACGTGTGTTTGTTGTAGATCTCAAAAGGAAGTGTACCTCTGTAAGTTAGACTTTCTCAGACGCCTGTTACTTAGAGGCGTCGTCTTATTAGTATTCGCTCTATGATTGACAGTCGCCATAATTTAGAGCAATGATTGGCCGCGAGACGATCAGAAGTTGTGACGTCAGGAAGCAATTATAAGAAGTGAGTAGGACATTTTTCGGGAGAAGTGCCCGTTCAGCTTACCGGTGTGGTATAGCCTTGCAATATTTACAGCAGTCCGGGTGCAAGTCTGCAAGTGTTAAAGAGGAGACAGCTCAGATGTGATATCTACAAGCATAGATATTTGATGTATGAGGAAGTAACAAGTGATTTCTCTGTAAATGACTTCAGAGCAAGTAACGCATTTTGCCGACGGACTGGTAATTTGGCGGGTTGATACTTGTTGTGCGCTTCCAGGAACAGACTGAGGACATTATATATGCGCATTACGATAGAGGTACAGGTCATTAAACAGGAAATCTTATTCCATTTTTGAAGTGTACGTATGTATGAGTTCAGCCGATTTGTTTGACTCTTAAAAGAACCTTGACGTTAAAATTTTCACCGGTGGGACAATCAAGCAGGTTGAGTCAAGGTCAGGGCCCTCGAGTTTAAGTCGAAGTCTTTTTTAACCAGATGGAACCATTATATGAGTTATAGTCTTATCCTTAAAATATATTTACTGAATAAATGATGTTAAGAACTTTCAGTGTACATTTACGTTTCATCAAGCATTCTATGGATAAGATTTTTAATGATAATTATATGGCTATATACATACATATAAATCTGACGGGTAAACTCTCTAATTTTTAAATAAGTTTTCTTCTGATTCATTTGTATTTTTACAAAAAAAAATGCCTATTTTTTTACAATCTTCTGAAGAAAGTTATTTAATATGTTCTTTAAACAATAACCAGTATTTCTCTATGAAATTAGTGTCATTAGTTTAAAAGAGGTGTCGTGTGTGGCAATGGTTTCCATGTGAGCTCTGATAAAATAAAATAAACTTAATTTGTATACATATTCTTAAAAGAAATAAGGTAAAGGTAAACTATTTATATTGTGAAATAAATATAGGTCAGGATGTTTTCTCGGCCTGAATATAGAGTGGAGGGTATATAAAATTATGGTTTTATCATATGGTTAAGGTTTTGCGAAATGTAGCTGGTCCGACACCTGCAGACCCCATATTGTCTTAAGAACCAGTATTCAGATAGACGGATTCTTGGATGGGTTTGCATGAGGATGGATATTTCAGATAGATTAGTAAGGCCAAATGTATTATTTATACGTCTTGAAAATATCACTCTTTCTCCTCTTATTGGCAATTGGATTACAAGTTAGTTTAATGCTGCTGAGAAAGAAAAACAGTTTAAACTAAATGCATAAGATCTTAACATTAGGTTCAGTTTTGAATTTATAAATGGGTGAATTTTATTTTTTTTGCTGTAGATATCGCCAGGCTATATTTCTCTGGTGCGTTAGTACTTCTCCCAAAACCTCCTCCTAACGACTTATATATGCTTGCTGAAGTTAATGAACTCTGGCCAGTCACCGGTTCAAATTACGCCGACCGTCAATTACAGTATGAATTCTAATAAGGATACGCCTCCAAAAAACAAAAACAAAAATTTGAATTATACAATAAGCCGTACTATAGCGACCGACAAACAGAGACGGCTCCAACGGAATTAAAACTGTACCGACTTTAACATCAAATGAGACACGTGTGTTCTTTTACCAAAGATCCCAGGCTAATATCTAAAAATAATACTCCATATTAATGTACAATAAATTATCAAAACAATCATCTGGTTTTCCCTACTAGAATATACAATACATTACCTAAGGCACAGTTCTTTGCTGACATCGCACTAGACTATATACTAGACTACAAGATCGGCGGGCATCTTGAAATGTAGGGTTTAAAAGGCTAAAGAACACATTTAGCATCAAATATGAATTACTACAGGTACCTAATAACCCATATACCAAAAAGTGCAGCCGGCAAAAACCATTGAAATAATAATTTTCAAAATTGATGAGGGCGGTTATCTTGGATTTCAGGATTTTCCGGGTTCCACCATCACTTTAGAGCGAGACACCCTCGCCAGAATGTCGAATTAACATACAGACTAATGAAATGGATAGAGCCACGGACCACTTGAGCTCATGATGGTTATCATATGACGTGTTTGAAAGAAAATAGCGTTTTTAACGCTTGACGATCTTAGAATTTACTGTCAAAATTTGACATTAAATATGAAGATCTTTAAACTCCCAAAGTCCATATACTGAACATTTTTGCAGGCCATTGGAAAAAAATAAATTTTACTATAGCGGATGGCGAGCTCCGACGGGTTCTGCCAACACTTTAACGAGGGACATCCTCGCTGTTTTTTTAATCAATCTCCACAGAGGACAGATCCAATGAGAAACCAACGTTAGCTCTCCACGGTCACGATATTGATCCAGATGACCAAACTAACATGGTAAATGGGGTTTTTGTCATGGCCTGTGTATAGATCAGTTCAGGAATAAGTGTTAACGGGGATGTATTTTCATAAGAATTTGATGCTCGAGGTGCGAAAATGACTGATTCAGCTTAAATAGGATAAGAATTATTGAAAAATGTTGGGCAGCAAATTTTTAGACCCCTCTCCAGAAAAAAAATCCATTCGAGTACTACATATTTTGTGTCACAGAACAACGTTCCCTCAGGAATTGATTGATATCATGTTTACATTTACTTTATTTGCATTTAAGTTGATCATTGATAGCAGGTAATACATTTTATTGTCCTTGTGACCTCAAGAAATTCAAGTTGGCAAGTTTCACCAAAGGTTTCCGTATATATTGTATCTGAAATGGAGATACGCTCATTAAATTCAATTACCGCCTAACCGTAATTACTAATATCGTTAAGCAGGCAATTTATTATGCAGACTAGGACCTCCATAGCTGCATGATAACCTATTAATCATATGAATGAATATGTTTAATTATTCTACAAATAACACATTCTCCTAAATTATAATGCATTCGGTCAAAAGCACGGTAAACCAGCAAAAAGCAAACAATTTTATAAAAAAAAGATTACATTTACGCTATCTTCATAATCTATAAATCATTCCTTTTCATAGATTCTCAAGTATTTTGATTGAGTACGGAAAATAATAAAAAAAGTCTATTTCAAGATTTTAAAATTTTATTGAAGGAAAAATCATATCTTCAAAATCGTTCAAATATTAGAGTCAGTGTAGACATAGTCTATAAATCGTGTATTGCTTATATAGGATACCAAAGAATGATAGAACTAAAAGGCATAGTTATGTATTTAAGAAAATATATATATAGGGAAATAATAAGAAATTTCTAAAAAGGACAGATAAACCCAGAAAAATCCCTTGCGGGTATAGTAATTTTTTTTTATTTATTACTATATCTAATATAGAATCATCACAACAGAATCATTGCAAACAAGCATTTATGTCATAAAAAATGTAGACAAATTAAAAAAAAGTGAGGCAAATCAGAGATGGTCATTCAGGAAGATTTGTTGATTTCATATTGAATGACCATATAAAAAAATTCTTTTTTTTTTAAGAAGAAAACTTAGTATCATCACAATAATTATTTATCTCGTAATATAGTAAAAGTTGAGCATATAAGTATGAATAAAAACCTTGATTTTGTCTTTTGTGTAGCTCGGAATGTTTTTTATCTTATACTCTGGCTGTAAAGGGCAGAAAATGGCATTTATGGAAATTGCTGAGAAAATATGCGTCCTGGCTTAAAAAAAGTGGATGAAACTGCTGATGATCTGACAATAAAATACACTTATATAGTGATTTCTTTATAAATCCTGGCCTTTGTGGCTAATGATGAGTCACTCCTGCAAGTTTCTACTGCTTTAAGGCAAGTTCTGCCTCCGTGTATTAAACTTCTGAATCTACAGGCAGACTATCAGCATAAGAAGTAAAGCATTCTTCTGAAATTTCACCTTTATCATACAATTTTTAATCAATCTTGAAACTTTAGCCTCATGTTTAATACATATTGTATCACTGACTAACTGCGTTTCAACTTCGCGGACAGAAGCGAGAGGGGGCGCCAAACATTAGGGCATTTCTTTGACTAGTTGACAAGAAAATTCTGCGACTTGAAGCGTTCATACTACTGCACCATTTAAGAGAATAAGAATTTAACAAGTATGTTTCTCACCTGCGTTTTACCTGATTTCGCAATATGATCATCATCACATGGCATAATAAGGAATGACTCGAATGATGATAAAATATATCTATACTCTTTACTTCCGACAACTTATTGGGTTTATTTTGATTATATTAACCGTGCTTTAGAAAACCCTTTCAATCAAGCTTTTTTAAACAGAGTTTGTTTAGCATTTCATTTTCTGCATAGCTGCAGTATAATAAGGAATATAATTTTGATAATTTTAATATTACCCCCTTTATTATTTATTATCGTTTTTATATTATGATTTTTTTCGATTGATTTGTCATTTATGGTTTTTTTATTTAGTTGTGGATTCATTTATTTGTTCATTAACATCATCACTTCTCCTAGACTTAAATACTTAAAGGAATACATGATACTAGATCTATTCTAAATCATGTAGCAGTGTACACTGTCATGATAAAGATGACAGCTAGATACCTGATCTTATGATCATCGATTCTCATGGTTATAATTTAATCAGAAACAAAATAAAATATAACTGTCATGAAATAATGTGCTCGACAATTTGGTTATTGCTGAAAGTAGAGTGATAGACTGAGAGTTATAAAAATTCACGAGGTAATCATCCTACAATGTACTCTTTTGATTTTTTCTATTTTTTCTTTCTATTACACAATGCACTTAACGTGCACACAAACACCCACACACAAATATATATAAACATACGAACACACGCATATATATATTTATATATACACACATATATAAATACACACACTCACATTTATATAGATGACCCCCCCCCCCAAGGTCCGAAGACCCGTCTACGCCACTGCTCAGTACCTTCCATGCAGCTGTTAAACACAGTCCATAGAGTCTTTTAAATTACCAATAGGAACACCGCCTAACCAAAGGTCTGATCTTATGCATGGGCGACAAATCCATAACAGGAACCAGTTTAAACCAATCCTGACATGAACCTTCATGTCCTCTGATATATCTCTGCATTGGCATTACGGTCTATGGGCAGAATTAAAATTCATCATAGAACATGTCGGAACAGATTTGTACAATAGGTCATGAGGCCTCAGCTGAAATAACACGTGCAGCACTGTGCCCGCCGCACCACGTGATGTTTCAGCCTGCGGGATATCTTTTACATTTTTTGGGCAAAGTCAGTAAAGGCAACTTCTTATTGACAAGTGACGCCTGTGATCGCGCACGGTCTACTTGTTTTAACACCGGAATAAACCAACGGTGATATCATTTTTCAGGTACCCATTTATTTCAAAGAAAAGAAGCTATTTGAAACTTTCATGTTAATTAAACAAGCTTTATGGGTGATTAGGTCACTTGAACACAGAAATAATGCTATTTTCCTTATACTTTTACATCAAACTAAATAATATTGGATCGATTCATAAGATTTTGAATGTTTCCTGTCAAATGCAGCAAATCAGGAGTTTCTATAGAAGCCACGTCTGTTAATCAAATGCAGGGTCAAGGTCAAAGGTATTTATCAACCTGGTAAAGCATGAAACATGTATTTAGTGCACTACACTCACATATTATGGCATCTGATTTATATATTAGCCCAATTAAATCGTCATTAAATGAAGGTCATAGTGATGGATTAGGTCAAAGTCGACATTATTAAACACCCTACGTTGTCAGAATAATATATCTAAATAAGAAAATGCCAAAACATATTACACTAGGATACTATAATATCGTTTTCAAATGGACCATATGGAATAATGCTTGTATTATCTGTTGTGAATTGCCGATTCTCTCACATGAATTTACATGGCATATTAAACTATTCCAAGCGCCTTGTAGATAAGGGTGGAGATGGAGAGGTCTTAGTAAAAATCTATACATATATTTCTAGTTTACCCGAATATGAGTTGTAACCGTTCAGATCTAATTGTTACAAAATAGTTTTAAATAAGATACTTCTGGAAACAAATCCAGTTAAACCTGAAACCCATAAAAGCAGGTTCATATGCACCTACGCAGGGGCATATGGTGCCGTTCTTTTAGGAATATGTGCACATATTCCCCAGTATCATGCAAATGCAAATAATGTGTAGAATCCCACAGGTAATGTCGGGTAATAGGGACCATACACCTCTTAATATAAACATCACTGTCAGTCGAATTTGTATGAAACAGGATATGCAAACGTCCAGGTAAGTGTATCACAGCAGCTTTTCCTGGATATGCTGAGAACGTACACTAGAGATGCGCCAACGACACCGACATGACCAATCTTGATCAAATTGCTAGATTTGAAGTAATGTTCTGAAGTCCCCTGTGGTTATGTGTGAAGCCCTATGTAGTCTCTAATGGGTAACATGTGAAATGCGGGCGGAACATCCTGAATTTAGGGTAAAACCGAGGTACTCTGTTGACGATTTCCTCGGTGATTTGGAAACATTCCACTTTTAAATTCCTCTCACATATGCCTCTGTCAAAGGATTTGTGGTGATAGTATTTGAGTAAAAAGCGAGGCTCTTGAAAATGGTTGCCCGTTCATGATTCATAAAAGTAAAACACAAACCCAAAGTTGATTTACGGTTTATCCAGTATTAAGAGAAACCACTCTATGAACACCATTTGTATCTGGAGGACACTGTATATGAATCGTCTACGCTACATTACCTGAATGGTTTAAGCTGTATAACTGAATTGTCTTTATGCATGATCTTTACATGCGGATGAATAGAAAATGGTTAATCTGGAATGGCAAAGAGTTTGTTGATCTTCATGCTCTGTAAGAAACCGATATATACAACCAAAGAGAAGACCTTGATGCCTTTCTTGATGACTTTCGGAAGGCAAAACTCCTCTATGTCTTTAGAATGAAGTACCACTGTATACATAAATCGCTTGGTGATATCAACATGTACACAGGTAAACAGTAGGGAAAACGTTTGTTGCTTTTCATTACTTGATTGATTTGCGTGTCAAAAGTGTTTAATAATATCGTGATGTGTCAACTAATATCATCACAATCTCAGTGCCCTGTACCCCTCCGTTATAATCATCATAGTTTCTGTGCTGGGGACAATCAACAGAGAGTATGATTCATGGAGTGTTCCAAATCAGTGACAGAACCGTCACCAGAAATTAATGTTTCCCGTATTTCAAGAAATTTGGCCTTTATTACAATTGAATCCCTTATACTACCTCGGGGGCCTTTACAGTTGCATAGTCAAAGGTTTCACTAAATGATTTATATAAAAGGACTCTTTCAGAAACTACCATTTCTCGGTGACTGACCAAATTTTATTTGTGGAATCTATTCAACTGTTTTCTCTGAATATAGTCAGATGTTTTATTTTTCTGATGGCCTTTCTGATATTATTTCTCTTAAGGTTTGATATACACATACACTTTCAACCATGTGATGAACCATTTTTCTTTCAATTTGAATTAATTACATTTTTTTGGTTATCTTATTTGTTGTGCTATTATTTGTTGTATTCTTATTTGCTCTGCTTATACGTCATGTTAGTATGTATTATACTATTGTTCAGTTATGAAGGGGCCCAATGACCTATCTGACCTATATATGCTAAAGGCAATTTTTGCGCACAGTTTCGTTGGTTTGTGTACACAAACATGCTTATTATATATGGGAGCCCGCCAAAATAATCAAAATAATTTCAACAAGGGCATCTCGCGACAAGTTAGATAATTCAGAGCTTCGCAAATGGCGTTTTGCAAGTTTCCTCTCTATCTCCACATATATATGCAACCTACCACTTAAGGTTACATGTTTTTCCTGTTTATCAACTGTTCTGTTAACAAACATGTTGTTAATAAACAAATTAATAATCCTCGACCTAAGCATAATAAGAACCTTTCATAACCCGTATTACCGTTAGAGCATTACTATATACACAAAGAAAGCCAGAAATCACAACTTCTTTTTTCAATTTTATATTAATGGGCACCTTTAATTATTTTCCAATTTTTAAATTGTGAAAAAAAATCCACCATATTCCTATAGAGAAGATTTAGTGCTTAGAGCACAAAAGAGGTTATTTATTTAAAAGTGTCGGTAACTAATGTTTGTTTTATTAGCTTTAACAGGATTGTTCCCACCGGGACCTGTAAGCATACGGTTATCTGTTAAGTGCGAATTATAACGTCATAGCATAGTGGACATTGACGTCATTCCAATCGGCGGTTATTAGATAGGTGACAATAAGTGAAGGTTCAGTATAGTCATGAATGCTGAAAATACAAGTAAATATAATCTATAAGGATAATATCGCTATGCACAGGGGGGACAAAATTCCATTCAAAGGATCCGTTCCCTGGAACATTATTGTTTCATGTCCAACAAACCAGGGTACAAACCCCAGATATATTCTTTAAGCGCTATTATACGCGTAGGGTGAGTGTTGCAAACTGGACGCTTTTGAATCAACTTTGCAATAAGGCGTTAATATCCATCAGGTCATCATGAAATTAACCCCTGATTAAGTAATCTTTGTGACCATTTAATGCTTATACTATGGTAAAAAATGTGGATGAAACGTTAAACATACCGATTTATACCTTCATTTATTTGGCACACCAATCGATTGGCAACAACAAAATAATAACGACGAAAGAATGAATTTACTGTTCAAGGCGGGTTTCTAAGCTACACGCACAGGCAAGTCACGGTTTTTTATATACTTCACTGTGTGAGATATTATTTACTCAAACATGCTGTCGCATGCCATAACAAAGAGTCAGACGCTTCTTTCACGCTAGCGAGGGGTTTGTATGTTATGACACCACATGAGATAGTAATTTTGTTTAGCTTTGAATTTATGTAAACAACGTAAGAACTATAGCCGATCAAACATGATATATAACTGTCCTACTAAGCGCTAGGACTTTGCCAAGATGCAACCTCCTGAATGAACTTTGATAGCTATAAAAGCAGTTACCAATAAGAACGCGATAGTGTAGTCTTACTAATATATACTAATGCGGGTCCTGAGAGTCAACTTGGAAGATGGAGAGGTTATGTTTTCTAATACACGAGCATACACAGAAAGAAAAAGCATTTTGTAAAGATTCAGTGTATGGTGGATCATATCGGAATCATAATATAGTGGCGACTACATCAAAATAGCAATAAATACAAGAATGTTTATCAGACAAGGGCTGTAGCAATATAAAAACACATACATACATATATGTATATATATATGTAAGTATATCTTGAATTTTGCCTAAAGAACCCTGAATCAGGTGAAAGAAGAATCAGGTGAAATGCAGATTTTTCCCCACTAATTTGTAATGATAATAGCCAATGAACATGACCCAATAAGTTAGTTGCCACAGCAGAATGTCATCGATGCTTAAATCCAATATGGCCGCTAGGCCCACCACACTTTTTGGAAAATAGCTATGTCTCCTGTTCTGGCAGCGATATGGGTATAACTTTGTCTAGCCCTAGGTTTTCAGGGGTAGGGAATTCAAATATTCCATCAGATTCAAAATTTGGCCATTAGGTCATGAGGTTAATTCAAGATGGCCGCCAATTGCGATGTCCATAATCTCCTCATTGATGTTTTACATATTCTACAGCAGTTACAAAAGGAATTCTAGGGAGACATGGATTTTCAGGGTCAAGGAACACGTTACGTTATTTTCAGCCACAATATCTGCAACTGGTGCCATGAATCCAAGATGGCTGCCTTATCGAGTCTTGCTTTGATGAGTCGTAGCAGATGTAGAGTCAGAAGCGTTATCCTTTGCACTCAGACAGAATATAAACTTTCTGTAAGAGAATCTCTTCACAAAAACTAATTTCAGGTCTGTTTTTCAGATTATATGAATCCATTCCACAGTGAAGACAACGAGGAGCCCCTGACCCAGATTCAGTGAATCTGTAGTTCAAAGTTTTATCTTTGTGACTGCCAGATTATTCCAATATGGCACTGACACCATTTATTCGTTCCAAAGTAACCGACAAGGGGGAGACAGTCTTTGGAAGCACACGAACTATTCAGCCTGCTTGATAGCTACAAACCCCTTCAGTGCAGTTATATTGCCGTCTGTTGGTCAATCAATCCTCGGAGACCCACAATTTCACTGATATATGTGTCAATTCCAAGGAAGTCAGAGTCAGAGAAAATCTCAGCTGCAGCCAAAGTTGGGAAAAGCTAATTACTGCTCAACGATTACAATTAGGGACTGCTTCGAGTCTCACAATATACCGCATCACTGGTAGTAATGAGGCAACCACTGAACCGATGTGCAGTTTACCCCGTATACTGATGTCCGTGACCTTAATAAAAAAATGGGCCAAGTCTGCCAACGCGCAATATAAGCAGATGCTGCCGGCTTGTTTTATTAAGGGATGGAGCGTACATATTACATTTGACAACTCAGATGGAAAACAACAGACGCTAACTGGAGCACACACTACGCATCAGACCACTGGTACAATATTTCAGACTAGTCAGTCAAATGATGATACTGTTGCCAGTGCTAGTCAAAAGCAACCAGCGGTGTCGAGCATTATTGACAATGAGAAGCCTGACTATGGATCATTCAAATCCCCAAGATTGGGAGACCACTTCCATCATTTCCTGAGATTAAAGATGAGTACAAGGACTCAACAGTCTTATCAGAAGCAATGGAACGTAACTTTGCCTGGATTTTGCTAGCTGCAGTCGGAGACAATTGCCACGAAGAACATGATCATCAGGTAGACAGGGATGAACTAGGACCAGTTGGATCATGGACTTCATTTATGAAAAATGTGACAAACTGCTCGACCACCACATGCAAGCTTTAGTATCTTCCAGTTGTCCCATTGCCACTAGGGGAAAATGTAATCAAGTGGCAGATGTTCTTGAACTAGATTGAATCTTCACACACGCAGATGAGGCAATCAACAGCAAGATGTTGATAATATCCTAGCTCAATCACACAATTCTGGTGAGCCTTAAGAACCTGTATAAGAAGTACGCTTGTTTCTCGGTCTCGAAGTCTCGGTTTCGGTGATTGGTGGGTTGACAGTGGAGCAATTGTCGATGGCTCTCTGCCTCAAGCACTAGAAGGTCGCCATTATGCAAGATGTGTTCGCCTGCACAAGCAGTCCTTTGAGGCACCACTCAGGCACTGAATCAAGTCAGAGGACGTCAGCAACAAATTGGACCAGGATACGAGACAAGCAATTGCCATGCTGATGTACACCTTATGTGCTGAAAATCTCTGCAGGGCCTGCCTAGATTCAAAGATATCTTCTCGTCGCTACAGACGTCTGAAGGCACACAAGCGAAAATGATGGTATAGTACCTCAAGGATGTATCTGCTTTGCTCTGTCTCATTTTGCAGTCCGGGAGAAAAGTATTGAGACTCACATGGCAGCTGAACATGCTCTACTGCCAATGTTCTTTGCGTTTCGACACGAAAATTATGCAAGATACCTCACATTCCAGCATGTCAATCTGCAAAATGTAAAGATCATTCGCAAGGACGTCATAGAGGATCTGGTACATAATGGATTTAGAGGGTCATTATCGGGGGAACCATTTGCTACCGTTCACGGAGATCTGATCACGGAGACACCAATCAACCGTGAGGTAAAGTTAAGAGGAAGTTCGATGCAGGTTGGATACAGCACCAGTGAGCAGACAACGAATACTTTTATCATGACAAGCCACATGATGGCAAAGGTTAGACATACTGAAAGAAAGGTTAGACATACTGACGTCTTCAACTCATTATGAGATAAATATCGGCGCACGAAGACATCATGAAAACATGGTTTTCGACTAGTTGCACAGCTGCAGAGATACGTCGATTCTTTCCTCAGTGCTCCGGTTCGTCATATGAAGATCGGTGTCGAAATTGACCATGATATTGTGGAAGAGCTATTACCATCAACAGAAGCTGGAGAAAACAATACAATGACATTGTTGACAGCAGACTCAAAGCCACAGGAGAAGACAGGACAAACTTCTTTGAGAAGATTATGAATTTTAAAATTAAGACTGGCCTGGAGAAATCAAAGAAGGAGACAGAAGCTTTTAAATTCTCAAGGAAGATAGGCAAGCTTTTGGCCTTTTGGTAGGCAAGGCTACCTCACCTTCTTATCCTCTTACAGTTGTCCCGCTTGTTCTTGCCAGATAGAGATATCCGTCAAGGATCTAAAGCAGCACTCAGCAACTACCTCTTTCAAGAGACGGCATCAGTTTGTGAGGATGCACCAAAAAAAGTCTTTTGTTTATTAATGGAATAGCAGCTGTCAAGAGTGTCCCCCTTAATAGCTTTGGGGGGAGTATGGAGACACCCTTTTGGAATTAGTAAAACGTAGTAAACGGAAGCAACTTGCTCTGGGATTAATATTTGATTTCCACAGCACAACTTCATCCAAAGAGTTAACTCAATTTCGGTGTGGCACTGCTGGCCGAAGAATCAACATTACCAGTCCTGAGCAAAGTATGCTTAGTGGCAAGGACTCGGATATGTTTGTGCACAATTCTAAAAACAAATCTTTCTGGTGAAGTCAGATGCCGTCAGATCCAATCTGAGACTCCCTCTTACTGTGACAGAGGAAGAAAAAATCTGGCTGCTGACAAATGCAAGCATGGAGGAATTAGAACCTCGTAACCACACTGAAGCAGATACACGGCTGGTGCTACACGCGAAGACGTGAAAAGATCCAGTGATAATCAGAGCCACTGACACGGACATCATGATAGTATGCCTAGTGTCAAGGAATGGGATATGTTTCTGCACAGTTCTGAAAAAAAATCGTCTGGTGAAGTCAGAAGCCGTCAGATCCAATCTGAGACTCCCATTTACCATGACAGAGGAAGAAAAAATCTGGCTGCTGACAAATGCAAGCATGGAGGAATTAGAACCTCCTTACAACACTGAAGCAGATACAAGGCTGGTGCTACACGCCACGAGGTGCAAAGATCCAGTGATAATCAGAGCCACTGGCACGGACATCATGATATTCCTGTGCTCTGACTATTCCACCTGCAAGCCACCACATGATTGGGTGGCTTATGGAAGTAGACATAGCTACATTAGCAGCAGTAAAGTAGCGGATCAATTTTGAGATCAAGTTTGCCAAATTCTTCCTGCATACCATAGTATCACTGGCTGTGATACTATCTAATATCCGTACGGTATTGGTAAGATCAGGCCCATCAAGAAGACGCTGCAAACAGACAAATCCCACCTCCTCTCTGAACTTGGAAGGTCAGTTGACTCGGTTCAGGACATTTACAAAGCTAAGCATTTCTTCCAAGTTTGCATGTACCCAGGGCTTGTACGAGAATCCCACGTAGAAACCCGGATCAGAATGTACAACAAGAAAAGGATGAAGTCAAGCATGAGCATCCTGCCTGACGAGCACAGCACTTATTAGCATTTCGAGAGGAGTGACCTGCAGGTATTTATATGGTATCAGTGTCTCAAAACTGCCATTGAGTATCCTGAACTTACAGATAGAGCTTGGCATAGAACGGAAGAGGGTATTCGATCAGTAGGTTCTCTCCAAGAAAAATAGCCTGAAAGAACAAAAGCAAGGTAAGTCACTAAAACTCAGCTTCTTAACCATGGTATTTCTAAGAAACTAATGCCAAAAGCTGAGCACTTTAGTAATACCAAACTCTATGCAGCAAACTCGTGCCGTCTATGATGCAGGCGCGGAAAACACAGCTGAAGACACTGGCAGTGAGCAGCCCCCTTGTGAACGGAGCCTGACAACTTCCCAGCCCAGAGGAGGAGGATCAATAGCTACGAGTAAAAGAACGGCAAAAACAAAGAGGGGAACGTTGGATACTTTGATAGAAGCTTTTACAGAAAATTAGACTAAAGATTTGATGATCAGTCTGAGATTCATATTTTATTTTCAGGTCATCCCGACTATGAGAATGATGCAGATACGATCGCAGGAGATGAACAACCACTACCTCGGCAGGAAATTACTGCAGGCCTCAGATATGAACGATCAAGAGCGAATGACCACGGATTCTTCGATGATGAAATTTCCGACATTGAGTCTAGTAACATTGAACCAGCACCTCATACTTCTTCAGACGTTTGTGAAATGGATTTGCTGACCGAGAGTGACATTTGTAGTGACTAGGATAGCAGTGAATAAGGAGAAAATTCATGAATTGTATGGAGCCTTTCCGGCTCTCAAATATAGTTTGGCCTAACAAGGCAGCCATTTTTTTCCGATTAAATGCGGTTATGGACCCCTGTGTTTCATGATACAGAAGTGATTAAATGACTGTAAAGAGTGAATGAACAGTTGTCTTGACCCTAAAAGAACCTATATCTAGTTCCAATAATTATTTGTGACCTGCTACAGCAAAAGCCGGAATAAGTCGCCCCACAGTGACAAGGGCATGTTTTTACAGTTAATCCATTTCACTATTCTCTTTACATTATAAAATCGAACTAAATCTGTTTCTTACGTTAACTCCAGGCATGTCTTAAACACTTTCCGTCTGAGCAACCTATTATGTGTTTTGCTGAAGCAAGTCCAATTTTTGTAAGTGTTATAGAACATGAGAAACATCACTCTCTACTTTGGCAATCAACCGATTGGGTCATTTTGTCTATACAACTCCTTGGTAAGTCAAAAAAAAACTTCCAGTAGCAGTTGAAACCATATCTACAAACATTCCATAATTTATTGTAATGGAGGAGTTTGTCATTCTGCTGTACAACCAACCTACACTACATGTACCTGGGAGGCACCATACTCGGGTATGGGCTTGCGGTTTCGCAAATATCCCAAATGGCAAGTCAAAACTCCGAAAACTTAATGCTTGTTATCCAGACAATTCCTCACCTTTTATAGCAACAATAGATCTATCCAGATGTATGCTATCTCTAAGTGATCACTGGAGCCCCCCCCCCCCCCACCCCATCGCAGCAAAGATTGATAATGGCGAGGGGTCTGCTATGGAGTGTGCGACCTTCAGAATAAGGAATCATTAAAAAATAAATACCATGTGAAAATCCTTGAACTAGGACTAATAATTTGCGAGACGTTTTTAGCTTTTAGTTTCACAAGTGGACGTCTTAAAAAGTTTTAATCCATCATAAATGTTTTTTCTAACTAAAATGAACGTACTTGCTTTATAAATATCAATAAAAGCACAAAATGTAATTGTTTCAAAGGATAGGAGATTCAAGCGATGTTTATGTTTGAAAATAACCGCTGGAACTTGTGATATATATCATATGTGATACTCAACCCTGGCTTTGTACATTTCATAAATACACGTTCATGGTTCTCATAATTGCGTATTTGTCTTTCCCTAAAATATTAAAAAAATAAAAATAAAAAAAAGACATGTGTGTTTTAACTATATTTTTCAAATCTGATTTAATTACATATTTGTTAGTTATCTTATTTGTTGTAATATTACATGTTGAAAAAATCTTTTTTTGCTCTGCTCATACGTCATGTTATAATGTATTATCCTATTGGTCAGTTTTAAAGGGGCTCAATGACCTATCTGACCGATATAAGCTAAAGGTAATCCCTTGGAGCCGTTTATAGAAATAGGCCAGAAAACGCGGATATTACTGCACACAGGCTGCTTCATTTCTTTACACAAACATGGGGGCCCGCCAAAACAATCAAAATGAATTTAACAAGGGCTCCTGGCGGCAAGTAAGATAAGCCAGAGATTTGCAAATGGCGTTTTGCTACAAGTGACAATTCTAGCTCCGCATATATATACAACCTACCATCTAGGTTACAAGATTTTCCTGTTTATTAACATTGCTGTGTTTACAAATAT
The DNA here is from genome assembly GCA_026874595.1 of Sipunculus nudus. Taxonomy (NCBI): domain Eukaryota; kingdom Metazoa; phylum Annelida; class Sipuncula; order Golfingiida; family Sipunculidae; genus Sipunculus; species Sipunculus nudus. Next base: position 75,085,814 of record CM049316.1, read on the forward strand.
GTTGTTGATAAACAAATTAATAATCCTCCAAGGAAGCATTATAAAAACTTTCATAACCAGTACTTCCGTTAGAGCATTACTATATACACAAAGGAATCCAGAAAGCACAACTTCTTTTTCAAATGGTAGGTGAATTGGCACCTTGAATTATTTATCCAGATTTTTATTTTGAAATTGTGAAAAAAACCACCATATTCCAATAAACAAGATTTAGTGCATAGACCACTAAAGAGGTTATTTATTTAAGAGTCTCGGCAACTAATGATTGCTTTAAAGGCTTTAACGGGATTGTTCCCACTGGGACCCGTAAGCATACGGTCATCTGATAAGCGTGAATTATGACGTCATAGCATCGTGGACATTGACGTCATTCCAATCGGCGGTTACTTGATAGGTGACAATAAGTGAAGGTTCAGCATAGTCACCAATGCTGATACATACGTGTAAATGTAATCTTGAAGTATAATATCGCAATGCACAGAGGTGACATCCCAGGGTACTAACTCGAGATATATATGCTTTAAGCGCTATCTTCCGGAGAGGGTTAGCCTTCCAATGTGGACGCTTTTCTATCAAATTTCCAATAAGGTGTTAATATCCATCAGGTCATCGTGGTATGATTCAATGATTAAGTAATCCTTGTAATTGTTTAATGCTTATGCTATGGTAATATGTAAATGAATCCTAAAACATACGTACCTGAGTGACATAATGCCGATGTATACCTTCTTTCACTGGGCACACCTATCGAACGGCGACAACAAGATAATGACGGAAGAATGAATTTACTGATCGAGGCGGGTTTCCAAGTTGCATGCCCTGGCAAGTCAATGTTTTTTTATATATATATATATATATACTTCTCTGTGTGATATATTGTTTTCTCAGACATGCCGCCGCATGCCCTAACAGTGTCGTACGCTATGATCACGATAGTGAGGGGTTTGTATGTAATGACATCACATTAGATAGTAAATTTGTTTAGCTTTGGAATCATGAAAACAACAATAGAATTATAGCCGACCAAACATGATATATAATTTTTTATTACTAAGCCCTAGGACCTTGCCTTGGAATGAACTTTGATAGACAATGAAGGACAATTACCACGAAGAACACGATAGTGTTTTCTATATGTAAATCTGATTTCAAACCTCAATAACTGCAGTACTTGAACTGTTTATGGGGTTAGAGGTAAATGAAATTAAATATAATATTAATAAAGTAGAAGGATATCATAAATTGAGTTGATAACATACATATTTTGTATTTATCTAAATATTTCAGTGAAATAAACTTTATGTTGCTATAATATATGCAATATACTGAAGATATAACTGCACATGCTTCACGATCTTTCAAGTCTTTGAAAGTCCTTTCGAAAAGATCCCTATCCAAACAAATCTTATCGTACCTGTCACTCCTGAAAATGTCACATTTTAATGTTAAAATTCACAATATCGCCAATATTTTAGCATTAGCAGCCCCACTTATATATACTTATACGAGTCTTAACAGTCATCTTGGAAGATGAAGAGGTTATCCCATTTATACACGAGCATACACAGAAAGAAAGGACATTTTGTAAAACTGCTGTGTATGGTGGATCATATCTGAGTCATAATGTGGTGACTACATCAATAATACCAAAAAATACAAGAATATTTATTAGGAAATGGTTGTAACAATATAAACACACACACAAACATTTGTACAGCTTTGTTGCGGAGATCCCTGGCAATCTTCCAATTGCAAATCAATATTTGACTTGTACGTTAAGTATTCCATGCATATTTTGAAGTGCCTTATTTCCATGCTTATTGTTGTCTCATGTGTTAAACACACAAATTAGCAATCATAAAATGATAATTATAACACGAATATGAATATTAAAAGAAGATTAGAAGATATTTATTTACATACAGATTACCCGACAGGACGGTCAGGTGACTGCTGCTTGGGGTCCAAACCGCAATCACAAACCTAAATGTTCGAGGGGCGCTGCGGCCGGCTGCGTAAAAAGGGGAATATACATATAAACACACTGAAGATAAATCCCGATAAATCTTACCCATTGAATCGATTGAGGGATCCATTTACCATGATGAATTAAACCCTCAAACCTTTATAATTACTGGTCTGCCAATTTTTATTCTGCATTTAACAGCTAAAGAAGGATGAAAGGCGGACAGGGAGAATCCGGAGGGGAATTGTTAAATTTGGTCCTACTAAGAGTGCCCAAGTCATTCATCTTGTACACCGACGTGAAACAAAAGCCCCTCACTAAACTTAACGTATTTCATAATTTAACAATTATTCAAATATTAAACAATTATATTAAACAAAGTTCAGTGGTGGAAAATCATTTTAAATCTTGAGTGATTTTGTTAAAATATTATAAGTTGAATCATAATGAGATCATAATATTAAACATTAGAGATAATGAATACACTTCAATGGTTAATACTGTGTTTGAAACAAATAATTCCCCTAATAATATACATAATCAAATACTCCAATTACAAATCCACTGTAACGCTGTAGGACTACACAAGAAATATTTCAAGGAAAGCGTGGTCACACATCAGTAAACTCTCCGGATAGCATAAAAGGGTAATTGATTTTGGTACTTATTGTTACTGGTATAGTTTCTGTCAGGATTAATAGTACCCTACGCCAATATCGCCTATTTTGTAGCATTGGCAGTCCTACTTATATATACTTATACAGGTCTTGAGATTAACTTAGAAGAAAAATATGTCATTTTATTTATACACAAGCATACACAGAAAGAAAAGACATTTTGTAATTATTGCGTTTAGTAGTTCTCAAAATATGAATAAAAATATTTTCAAAGGATATGAGATTCAAACGATGTTTAATTTGGAAAATAACCGTTGGAACTTGTAGAATGATCAATTTGGTTGGTGATACTCTGAACCCCTGACCTGTTAACTTTAACGAATGCACATTAATGGCTCTTATAACAGTACTTTTGTCTTTCCCTAAAGTTTAGGATGAAATAAAGAAATTTACGAAAATACTTGGGAGAAATTTTTCAAATTTAATTGAATTACATGTATTTTTGTTATCTTATGTGTTGTTTAATGCAGTTTTATTATCGATTTTTATTCTCTGTGTAGTATATTTTACCTGCTTGTAATTCATGTTATTATTTAATATTCCATCCCTTGGTTTTATTTTTTAGCAAAATATTAAAATGTAAACAATAACTATATTCTGATATATAAGACTTTAGGTTTAGAACCCCAAAGAGTTAATATAGGGCGGAAGTTACAGTTTTATGCAGATTCGAATGGATAGGTAAATATGGTGTTAGTTATATGTGCCGTTTACATATATGGTGTCGTACCAAGAAACTATCAACGTTTCTTCTGTTGTAGTCCTCGATTATTTAATTATCGCATGACACGCCGATTCCAATTCCCCAATAGTCAATGTGGAAGCCTATGTAGGGTATGATTTTTTTAAAATCGTTATGGCATTTGTTATATACAAAAAGACACAAAATTGTTGCGGGCGCGATCAGTGGCACAAACATAAGTCCATGTGCCAGGATTTTCTTTGGAAGCGTTTTATCAGCTATATGGGCAAATCTTCCTCTTCTTGTCCTGTGTCTGTCTGTCTGCCAGTTTCATTCTGCAAACTAATAATATATTTATATTTATATGCGCCATCTAGTGCAGTCGTAGTGAAGACGTGTTTTACTTCGTTCACAAACCCAGACGCAAATTATATGGTTGTATAGTAAAAGAAGTGACTACTACATGATATTGTGAAAGTAAATGATTAATCTAAAATAATGGGTATAGATACAGCTGCCTGGAGAACCAGAGTTGGCTGCTTTTTACCAACATAAAGTAAAGGAAACGTTCCAGCTGACAACTGTACATTTAAACATGTTTCCATGGCTATCCTATTGACGCTATGCGGTGATGTCGAACTTAATCCAGGATCAGGCCCCACGGAGAAAGAGAGCAGTAAAGGTAAATGTAGCAGTTCCAGAATTAGAAGTACGATACAATAACACACCATGGTTCTTAGTAGCAGTAGTACTGGTAACATTCCTGACTCGAACACTGTTAGTCAGACACAGAGCCAGAAAGATAACCCGGTGAGCGATATTATAGGATCGTGTGCTGCATCTGATAGTGTAAATACTTCAACAGGGACAGACGTTGAGGATGTGTTAGTTGAAAGTTGAGCAAACCGAGTGAATGAATTACATGGCCAGGTTAAAGCACTTATGAAAGAAAAAATAAGAGCTGAACAATAACGTAAGCAGATTAGACGATCTGTCTAGATGGGACAATTTAGTTATTCATGGAATACCTGAGAAAAAAAAATGGTCAAGAAACTTAAAAAATATTAGAAAGTACACTGAGGTAAGTCATGAAATAGATACTGAAAATAGAAAATGAGGACGACAGAGAAATTTAAATAGAAAGAGCCAAGAGACTTGGACCAAAGGGAAGAGCAACGTTCAGGCCAATCATTGTGAAGTTTAGCAAGTATTAAAGTAGACAGAAAGTATTGATAACTGAAAGAAAGAAACTTAAAGTAAAGGATAGTGAGGTTAGATTTCATAAACGAGTGCGCAACATCATAAAGAAATTAGGACGTGAACTGGGGAAGGCAAAAAGTGTTGGACAAAGTGCATATTTATCCTATGATAAATTTATTATTGATGGAAAACCGTTTACATGACAAAAAGAAACAGATCCTTTGGAACCACTCTATGCTGGATCAAAGAGAGGACAACATAAATAAAAAAAAAAAAAAAAAAAACAGGCCATGGTCTAAAGATAAATTCAGAGAATTGGTCTTTTCTTTCACATCTGCACAAAAGCATTCGTTATCTCCGGGGGATGAAGAAGAAACCATATCTGAATCTAAATTATATGAAAATTATTCATTATATGATCAAAAGTGACAAACTTCAGAGATTATCAATGTAACAAATAAAGAAACATTATGTTGATCTAATCACATGGGATTGTCAGGGTCTTAAATATAAACAGTTCATTCCAGAACTGATAAAAAATAATTGACAAATTATGACAATGTAGAACTGTGTGAGACATGGGAATTACAGGAAATCGATTTTAATGACATGCTACCAGGCTGCACATGTGATGCTACAGTTCGCAAGAGGGACAAAAATGAGAAATTCAGGGGGGATATGTGTCTTTGTTAGAATAAATACAACAGTACAATGAAACGGATTTATAACAATTTTCAAGATATGATTGTGATATATCGAAGGACAGAAATAATCTGATCAACCCAAATTTTATTATAATATTGATTTTTAGTTTATATTTCCCCTGAGGAATCTTCAGTTTATTCAAATGGTGATCATGGTATAAATATTCTAGAATTAAATTTTAAAATAATACATTATGATAATATTAAAGGAGACATAATTATAGCAAGAGATTTTAATGCAAGAATTTGAACCATAGAGGACTATACACCTTGTAGATAAGATAATCCATTGAATGAAGTAATCTGCCGTATTGATGATAGTATGACCAATTTTGAAGTTTTCAAATTTGATCTTTCTGATCACTTTCCTATTTGTTGTAGGTTTACTTCTACTATGGTAAAACACGTACCTGCACCTTTAACTATGCACCTACACACGTTGCACAATAATTTACAAGACCAGACAGGTAATGTGTCTATTGCAGTATTAAAAAAAAAACAGTTGCTATATAGTAATATAAATCCAAACCAGGCAGTAAACACATTAGGAAGATTTGTATGTTCTCAGAACAGTATGTTCTCCTCTAGTAAAACCCCTAAAACATCTCAAATATCAAAACAATATAGATCACATAAAATTGAAATTGATGGAAATATAATTAAAGTATTGAAATCTATGTATAGCCACTTAACCTGTTGTGTAAAAACGGACAAGAGTTAAGTGATACCTTTTTATGTAGTAATGGCACCAGCCAAGGATGTTTGTTAAGCCCTATATTATTAATATTATATCTTTATTGGTTCTTAGAAATGATTAAAGAAGCAACATTACCAGGAATTCAAATGACACAAAAATCGGAAGATATATTTTCGCAAGATATAAATATTTTGGCAGATGATATTTGTGTTGTTGGCGTCTCAGTTGCTCGCGTACAAAATATATTGCACATTTTAGAAATCTTTCGTAACAATTGGAGTATGCAAGTAAATGCAGACAAAACAAAAGCTGTATTATTTAAGAGGGCAGGTAGAATTACACAGAATGAAAAATGGTATTTCAAAGGAAAACAATGGAAACCAATATAAATACCTGTGAATATTATTTTCCTCAATATTGTCGTGGAATCCTTGTTTAAAATTATTAACACTCCAAGCACAGAAGGGTCTGAATATGGTTGGAAAATGTGAATCTTAATGTGGTAAAATGTCTCCTGATATCATAATGAATATATTTGATAAAGCAGTAGCACCAGCATTATTATATGATCTGAAATTTAGGGCTTCTTATCATGACCGGTTATAGATAATGTGCAAGCTAGGTTTTGTAATGTAATTTTGGGTGTTAATAGAAGCACAGTTAATGTTTTTTGCTTGAATGTGGTAGATATACTTTGCAATGTATGTTCTTTAAGAGATGTTTAAAATATTGGTTACGACTACTGAATATGGGAAACTCTAGATTTCCTTTCATTTGTTATAAAGCGTTAAAACGATTTAATAAATTGGGTAAACCTACATGGCCAGGTTACATTAATCATGTATTGAATAGGTGTGGATTTGGTCATGCATGGTTGAAACAGGTAGTTCGTGATGAAAAGTTGTTCATTGATAAACAAGAGTCAAGGAAATCGGACAGCAAGAGATGTTAACTAAAATAAAGGAAAAACCCTAACTAAGTATATATAGTAAAGTAAAATCAGGCATTGAGCCAGAACGATACTTAATAATATCCCATACATCTACAGACATGTATTAGCTAAATTTCGACTAATTGACCATTATAATGAGATTGAGGTAGGCAGAAGGAGTAATATTCCAGTAAATATGAGACTGTTAATTTTGTGAGAATGATGAAATTGTAGATGAGGCCCACGTTCTTTTCAAGTGTACCAAGTTTTTATCATATATACAGAATTTTCCACAAAATATATATGGACTTATCCAGATTTTGAGAATACATAATCACGGGTAAAAATCTGATTTAGGGAAACATTTCAGAATATAATATTTCATAAAGTAGTACTTTAAATTGATATATTTACTGAATACTAAGATTAATGTATAGTTGAAAATGGTAAATCTACATTTACATTTATGTTTATCAGTGCTATTCTTTTCTATGAAATTAACATATTTTAACATAATTTAACACGTATTGGCAGAAAGCAATTGTAAACTTGAGTATATTTATATGTTACTGAGGTTGTTTGTACTTTGAGCCATGAGGCTTTTCTACAAGAAATCTTTGTTGTTGTATATGTATAAATATATATTTTTTTATACACAGAACGTGCCAACTTGTAAATATATGGCCGAATTTGAATCAAAAGGTAATGGTGACGTGATTGATACCAAGAAATACATGATTATTCATATACACACACACACCCATATATATATATATATAAAATTCTGAAGAAAACAGTCTGTTTCACGGGATGCGACCCGATCATCAGGTGAATGTGTTAGAATGTGGTTATATATATACATATCAATAAGGCCTCTCCGCTTGGCTCAGACAGGGAAACACATGAACCGAGTTAACATCCGGTGCCAGATTTGCAGGTATTTGAACAAAGTTCACCCCCCCCTCCTACAACGCACGTTTGAGTAGGATGACCGTCAAGGCCATACCTTTGAATCACGATTGTTAGAGCAACAAAAAATGTAGGTCGTCTATTATTATGAGGACGTTGGCTTTGGAAGAGATAAATGTTTGCCACTCGAAGCAAAGATTAACGCTGGTGGCAGAGGACATTGTTCCCTTGACAGGGGATCAACAGCGCACCCGATATAGGTCACGAACCATGCGTCAGATTCCTCAAAATGTCTTTTTGGGAAATATGCCAGGCCACGTTTTCATTTCCACTTCGACAAACATTGCGACCAAATACACCAGCAATGTAAAATATGAGTAAAGCTAAAAAAGATACCTAATTCGAGTGTAATATTTATTACCAGGTGGGAGGAGAGTCAAGATGACGTATAGTAATGTCGTTTTGTATGATATCAACCAATTACACCTGACAAAATTAAATGGCACATGTTATGCTTATATGTGATTAGGCCGATCAAAATCACAAACGACATGTATTCAAAACTGTCGTCTTTTTTGTTTATATATATATATATATATATATATATATATATATATATATATATATATATATATCTTAACTACAATGTTGTGGTAAGTCTAATATCTTTTTCAGGAACAGGTTAATGTTATTGTTTAGTTGTAGACACAATCCAAACTACGCCTAATGATCAATTAGTAAAGGCCCTGTGTAGTGTACATAAAAAATATAACTCGCGTTTCGTATTTCTGCCCAAGGATTCTTTGTCGACACAGTCTTCACATATTATATTTGTCAGCACAAAAGACTCCCTTCAGAATTACAAAATGTATAAATTTGTACTTGTTTTAAATGTCATTGAATGATCATATCTGAAGGAAATGGACATAAAATAGGCCTATCCTCGATTTTGAATCAGCGAGGAGCAACTGCCGTACATTGGAGGAATATCCTTCCTAACCATATATGTAACGTTATTACTTACTTAGTGTAATCGAGAGTGATATAAATAACAAATCTGTCAGATATGAAGAAGAACAATGTAAATAATTGCTATCTATGATATATAATTATGTATTGAATATAAAATCTGTAAGACCTAATATTCTATTGGTAGATGCTAGTTTTAACCATGGCACATCGTCCGTCATTCGTGTATCGTACTTCGTCTGTCAGTTAACATTAACAACTCAGCAATGACTGGATAGTGTATATATATATATATATATATATATATATATATATATGTATATATATCCCACAGACAAAATGTTTCTTCTGCTTATTTTGAAATTCCCGCGGATGTGCAAGATCGGCCATCTTGTCACGGAGTCTTGTTATGGTTAACATAATCACGGACCGTTTTGTTTTCCCTCATATAATCATAAAAACATAAAAAAAACGGTGAATCGGAGATATCAAGCCCGTCTGTTGTTATGGTTTTGAGGGGTAATATTTTTAATTTAGCCAAAAATTATCTACAAATGGGAGATAAAACATGCATTATTGCAAATGAATTGGAACCATTAACATCCTAGACCGGAGGCGCCATGAGCGTTTTAATTGGGAAAAAATTATCAGGTTAAATTTTATGTCTCTTCAAATATGATTGCAAGTGCTTCCTTAATCTGCGTCATTGGATAAACTGTCAAACAAGAAATCTGCATTCTAAGGAGTGCAAGCCATGCAAAACACTGTAGACCCTGGTTTTAACTTGATTTGTCCTTATCCGCAAGAATTAGATGTGGTACTGAGACGACACCTAGCTATGGTAATACACAACAGGTGTACACAGCACGTAGAATGTCAGTTACTGGTAAATGAAATGTGTATTTCCTGTAGTTCTGTAATAGTGACAGTTATCGCAGTTATCTGACAGTGCATTTGAAGCAAACGAATACATTATTTACTGTTTGTAAAACAATATACACAACGTTTCATCAATTAAATGCCAATTATATATACGAAGAAGAATATAGAAAAGCCTTTTAAATACGTTTATATGATCACAATTATGTCCAAAATCGTGCATACAAATCCGCCAAACATCTACATACAATAATAAATAGCACTTACATCATTTTCTGTCGTTTTTTAATAATATGACAATGATATGTGTGAGGAAAATCTAAACCCGAAAGGCAGCCCGATATAAATAATTTACAAAGCATTCTTGCCAGCAGTTTTATTCAGTTGGCAGGAAATGATTCATTCCCTCGCTAAAATATTTGAGCAAGGTTAATCCAATTTTTTTTTGCAGATATATAAAGTACTTATATAGAGTACTCTCATACACCTGACACCTGGAGTGTTCACAGAGGGCTGAGTAACAGACATACCGACTCATTTGTAGCTTGGATGTTTTTATAGCTTGAAAGATATTCATCATGTTTACGTAACTTTACATAACCATAAGCACGGGCCTCAACTTTAAGACCGCTAGGTGGCCCGAGGCGGGTAAAACTACAGTGAGGGTAAGGTTAATTATGTGGTGTTTGGAAGCGTCCTGTGGACAAATTAACTATATTAGGGCATGCTCTCATACAGTATTACTAGTTCACTAATATAGTTTTACAAATGTTCAAATAATACATGGGTCAACACGATTTTGATATAAAAATACTAACAAAGGTAGGCCGATCTTCCTAAATTACATGGAACTCAATTAGTTAATGCAGCATTTTTCACTTACCATATTCCTCTAAAGTACAAATTAACCGACTGCTAAACGATGACACAAAATCCAATAATTAATGGAGTATATCAACGTCTTAGCAGTGTTACCTGACAAGTGACTCGCTGGTTTTACTGGTCCCTACTTTTTGTTAATATCGAACTAGGTAGCTGCATCTGGGTATCATCAACTGTAACCTCACCTCTTTTGATAAATTGGGCTGACTGTTTGCGGGTTTCCTTTTCCCGTGCAGTGTCTAAACTCACAGCCAGGGTGAATTCATTGCGAGTGGATGCGTAAACGTTTCGATTTTGCCCAGTTAATTCGTGGTTTTATATACACATATAATGTTCACCTTCCTTTAAACGATGGAAACCGCTCTGTATCATGCTTAAGCTCTCGAGGCGTTATACGGGAACTCCACCTACATAGAAAGCACTGTTGATTGGATCAGACATAACATACAGGGAATTTTGAGGTTAATGTTAGAGGAAGGAGCCGCCACAGATGGAGGATAACTCCGAATTATCTCGATTTGGCTTAGGAGCAGGTTTGTGTAGCTGAATGTATAGTTCTTGTCTGACTTTTTTATTTTGTACAAACCACACGTGATATACAATGTATATTTGTGAGTATTTCATGCGTATATTTCAAATTTCCAGGGCTTTCTGTCCAATAAATTTATTAAATATATACAATTAATCTATATGATTAGTATATTTTAGTAGCTTGCCCTATTTCGTTATTTTAATAATTCGCTCATTGCACCAATTCAGCTTTGCTTCCGATAGTTGTACCCAACATAATTAGGTCTCATGAGACTTTGCTCTATACTTGCGCTACAATAGTTTTTGATAAAATTATATAATCACAAGTATGTCTACATTTTTTTATTACTAAAATGCCCAGAGAGGAAATAACATTTGACAAGATTAATATTATAAAATCGATGAAAAGAAAGCTTTAAAAACCTTTTCACTATTCAGTTCATGATTATAATATCTATTAACTGAAAAACAAAATCCACTGCAGATCTGAGGTACGTGACCTTATTCGTTCTATAAGAAAAGCAGGCCCTACACGGTTATAAAAGTATTCGCCCATTAGCACCAGAAGCCATCTTGATAAATTAAGACATGGCTATACCGTCTCTCTATATAACCTGGTTTTCTGCAGACCCTCCGCCCTAATGATTTCAAAGACCACAGAGTTCGCACTGTTTTGTCTGCCTTTATCAGCCCTTCAGTGCCCAGTTAACAGGAAATAAATTATATAGAGTGGCGCTGATACCCTGTGGGCCAAAATGGTTCGGAGCACAGAAGTACGTTGTTATATATGCGATATCAAATAAGCTGTTTGGCGTTGTCCTTCCATGCAAACACGGTTTGAACAACTACTCGCACGGCCTTCAAAGGTTCATCGAACAAACGCTCTATATAAAAATAAATGAAAATATCTTCTGTACCCGAAAATTTAGTTCTTCTAACAGATATAATAAAATATTTTCATATAAACTGATATAAGTTTAAGCTACCGGTCCATTACACTGCAGTTGATCCGAATGTTGACCAGATGAAGCAGTTTAAACGGAGAGTAGCCGGTAACATTAAATACGCAGGTGTAGAATTTGACTAACGGGACGTGGAAGCCGGAGAATATTTATCTGCCAATGCCTCCTCTGACAAGTTTCAAATGGTATTCTTCATACATAGCTTGTATTTCTTCTACGGTCGAATGGGTGAGGTTTTGGAAGTTTTTTTTATAATTTGACAGCGAAAGATGGAAGTATAATTGGAATTAAAAAGGTAAGACATTACCATTTATGATTCCATAACTGAATAACTGCGTTCGTGCGCTTTCTGGTTTCTGTTACCGAAAAGACCCTACTAAATCACTGATATGAAAAATTATTAGACAACATCGATTAAGTTGACCAACAATGTATGGTTCACTTTTCTGCATCGCATACATAAGAATTTGCCAGTTTATATTATATAGAATATATCATTTATACTAATGTATGTTTTCAGGCAGGTGTTTCAGGAATTACGAAGGGAAACTTCCGATGTGTGATATGGCATGGGGACAGGACGTTGACATTGCACTTGAGCATGGGCATCTGACCTTCAAACGGACAGAGTTTCAGTTCCATGTAGACAGAGGTACGGAAGATAAATTGTCTCTGAAAATAACTCATATACATCATCATGGCTAGACATCTGTATGGAGAAATATTAAGTCAGGTCGGAATTCGATTATCTGTAATGTCATGGGTAAATATATGGAGAGAAAGGTTAATTCCTATTATTGGGAGAGAATAATGATACTTCTGTTCTGACAACTATATCGAAGTGTTCATGACCATTCAGCAAAGAGTGCGTATGAAAAAAATGAGTAAGTGAGCCTTACCTTTTTTTGGTATGACGGATAATGTCTAAAGATTTAATACGTGAGACCCATTTCCATATTTAAGTGTGACTCCGGGGGGGGGGGGGGGGGGTGTGTTTTCCGTATTCATTGCGGGGAACATCTGTCAAAATTAAACTTTTAACTTTAACCTTGTATTCACCTAACCTTTGAAAATAACCCAATTAAAGCAATATTAATAGTTCTATTGAATTATTGAGATAATTATACATCACTAATGTCTTTGAATATATGTTATTATATTATCTCTACTATACCCGGGATTCAGTGTTCTTTATGCTTGAATTTGTAAAACATATCTCGTGATCTAATTTCAATAGCAATTGGCCATTCAGTGTCACTTGGCAGGCATTTCTCTTACTTGATGCTCGCACTCTTATTTGCAGGTATGTTTCACATTTTTTATGATATTTTTATTGTTAAACAGTGAAATGACAGACTCTCTAAACTTACTGTACTGTATATCATGATTGTTCCTATTTGTTATTGTCTTGTACAAATTAAGCTTGAGATAATGATATATGTTAGTTACGGTTATCAGAAGACAGACCGACCGGTATATGTTACGATAGATTATATGGGTTATTTGCGCTGTATTCCGGTATATAATCAATATAGTATATAACAACCAAAGTATATACCATTGGGCGTATGAGGTGGTCGCTTGACACTTTAATAAGAACAATTCATCCTGGAAAACTGCGATGTATCTGACGCAGTGATCCTTGCCATAGTTACGCTATTAGTTATAATCGTGGTTGATGCATTGAATTCGTGATGTTGTATAATACAGGCGTTAAGGAATGTTATACACAGCAATATATTTAAATGAGACATTTTAATCCCTCAGAGTCAGATGTAGTTTAGGGATTTCAAAATACACGTCACCCTCTTCTCTATCGCTGTTCTTTTGCTTCGGTGGTAAGAATTTAGTTTGGTTTGAAGAGGTTATTTGTGACCATTGTTTTCCGCATGGCCATTTTAAGTGACATATATAAACGTTCCAGGAACTATTTATGCTGATATATGTTGTGAGACATTGGTACTACAGACGAATTGCCCTGTTTTCGGCCATTCTTAGTCCATTTGTATATATCCACATATATATTATTGACTCTGTCTGGTAATCTTTGAATTTTTTTTTGTTTTGCTTTAAACTAACCTGACAGCATCTGATTACATTAATCATATACAACAGTTGCGTTCAAACATTTCGTAACCAAATCTGGAAATACTCTAATACCCCAAAATACCTATAATAATAAAATTTGGATGCACTAAACAATTTATATTCCAAATAACAGAAAATTGTATTTTTTTAAATCGGTTTTATTATTTAGTTAACGATGGTGCAACATACTCGAAGTCTAGTTGCCAGTCAACGGGATAATAAATAAAGAAATATATAACTTAGGTTTTGTTCAATGGACTGAATAAAATAATTTACACAAATTATGTTACATTTTATTAAAGGAATTGTTTTCTTATGACCCTGATGGTCATGAGACTTCCCCTGAGACGTCAGGTACATCAGACTGCTGAAGATAACCATGTGATAACCTCCAACTACAAACAATTCGAGTCCCTGAGCTGCGACTTTTATAAACCATGTGGAATCTCCAGGGACATACTGGGAAGGGTCAGAGGGAGAGTTGAGTAATGCTTGGTCATGATACACATACAAAAAAACACATGCCCCATGCATGTAGCCATGGAGAGGTGCGCTGTCTCTAATTTATGCATACATTGTGTATGAAACTATGCTTTTAAGTTTAAACGATTGTTTTTTTGAGAGTTGAAGGAATGAAGTACAACAGTTTCATTATTACATAAGGATAAATCTGTAAGTATATTTACTTCACCCAAATAATTCTCTATAAGAAACTATATTATCCCAGTTCTGTCATATAGGTCAGACGGAGAACATACATGCTACCAAGGAAAGGCATGGGAACATTCCTTGTTTCGGGACGAACGATGGTCCATCAATAGCATTATGTAATATTCCTCCTTTGATAGATATATTATCTTGAATATGTATAAAGTAGATCCCCAGACACCCAAGATTATTTGACCATTTGGATATATGTTAGCACGTGTGCTTTTAAGAAACAGTCGTCTTTTTAAATATAGGGGATAAACTAAAGACCATTGTCTGCAAAGCAAAACCTCTTCGTAAACGTCCCCAACAATAACTCTGTCCAAGGACACAATTCTGTTATCTGGAATCGTAATCGTTTTAAAAATGGCAGCAAGGTGACTCTCCCTGTTCTTGAGATAACAAAACTAATCATGGAAATATAATTGCCATAAACTTATATTAATCATAAATGTTTTGTGCATTGAATACTGGATTCAAAGAGCAATAAAGGCCGCAGGAATCTTATCACTTGCGACATAAAACATGAAGGAATTTAAAACTGATACTTGTTTGTCTCACTTCCCCTTTACTTCTATGTCAAGTTTGACTGGAGACGACTCACGTCCTTTTCTCCTGAACCTCTATCCGGTTTCATTGATAAGGTCTCACGATATCTTCACTTCTGTGTCTAGTCTGATTTGTGACTCGTACTCCTGTAATCGATATGGTGCGCTCAACTACAGCAAATGTAACCTGTACTCATGTAATACGAACATGTAGAAAAAAAACAACAACATACCCGTTTATTGCATATAAAGCACCTTTTATCAAAGTATAAAGGGAACATTGTCGATCTGAAAGCCGTATTCACTCTGAGAGCCTTTTCGCTCCTCTTGATAAAAAAGGGTTTTAGAACTATCATTATATACAAATCTGAACAGTCTACTAGGAGGCACTAGTACGTGACTAAACAATTGCCGTCATGTAAAACGCCTTCAATGTAAATAAGTCGGGGTCTATCATTGTAGGGAATGGCTGCTCAATGGGTCTATGACCATGGTGCGAATATGTGTATATAATATATAATATCGTTTGTGCTTAGAAGCAGTCCGCAATGGTTGTCAAGGTACCATCAATGATTTAATCCCAGAAGGAAAGTATATATCTGTAAATCATATAAGTTCTTGCGTTAGTACATTTGTACATACTAAATTACACATCAATGTTGATACAGGAACGAGCATCTCTAAGTTCTTATGTTATCTGCATTTCATATCTGTTTCCACGATATCATAATAACGTTTTAACGTGATGACCATGATCACCATGATAACTTGATAAAATGAACCATACTAACTTAATAATATGATAGCCATGATAACATATTAACATGATAAACGTTTTAACACATGAAAACAAGAAAGTCATGGTGATGATAACCATTAATAAATTATAACAAGGAAGTCATGGTGACATCATAACACATAAAACATGATACATGAAAACCATTACAACATGATTGCATTAAAGTTAAGATAACTGTTGTAACACGATAACAGGCTAGTTAATAATAGACCACCTATTAAAAACGACAGCCAACAAAGTACACAATTTTGATAAAAACTACAATAGAAATTTATATATTATATACCTGTTTAAACGATGACAAAAAGCCCATTAGGTAAGGCTTGCTGAGTTTTTCATAGGAAAAATACTCGCAACGTCTGACAGACACGGCCAGATTTTATTTTAAATATTTTGCAGGGTCAGGGGACATAATTTAATTTCAATTTCGACGTATTTAGATATAGAACATAAAGCGTGAGCAAACTTAACGCTACACCTGACGCCCACTTTAAAGTAACCAGCGATTTATACCGACGATATAACACTGTCGCTTCTAGTTAGGGTGTCAAAGCCAAAAATTATTTCCCTTCAGGGGATTTCCAATTGATTTTCCTGTGCTTAGGAAAGAAAGGAATCCTCCAAGCACATATTTATCAACTGCTAATCCATATTGACTTTTTGTCAAAATATCTCCATAAAGACCCTGCCAACAAAGTTTATTTCTAGCTTTTGTGTCTGCTATGAAAAGTGGTATTGATAATATTGCATATTATTTATTCTCCATTGAATCAAAAGGGAAATGGTTTCCCATTTTACGTTTATGTATATACTTGGTAAACATAAAAATTTAAAACGCCATCACAGGATAATCCAATCAATATGTTGTTTTATCGGATATCAGTTACACCAACTCCAACAAAGAAAGTTACATAGGTTTACAGAAATACAGGCATCCAGACATATACATGTGATCACATCGTTCAAAGGAGCAGACATGGGGTTTATTACAGTTATTATATTACCAAACTATTACTATTGCTTTCAATTTCTGACATTACTTTAAATATTACTATTGCTTGGGTATCCATTACTATTACTATTACTTTGACTTATGCTGACTGGGGGATTCCAGACCTTGCGCAGTCAATATTTAGTAAGATAGGAGTGTACGAATTCAGAAGGGACAATGTTTCTACTTTGACTGTGTTATAGATGTCTCTTTTATTGTATGCAGCAGTGTGTTTGTTCAGCGCTAGCGTTGTCTGTTGGTATAGCACGGCCCACGCGTGGGGTCTCACTTGTAAACGTTCTAGATGTTTCCTGTAACGCGTGTGTACTGTGTATCATGTTAGGTTCTTTGGATTGTTCGAGAAATTGAAATTTCTCGGCTTGAGGTGAAAGTTATAAATAAGGGGCTGTGTTTTAGAGCCAGAGAGAAGAGGTGAGATAATATTCCAGCGGAGACAGGAGAGTGGACCTTCTCCGATAAATGCAGCATTTATAGATTTTTTTTTCTAAATTGGTGACGGATTTAATATAGTCTTCAGTTTGCTTTCGGGATTATAACAAGGTTACAACGGATTGATTTTGTGAATGAACTGGACTGTTATTCTCTGAGAAGATTTGTGTGAACTGCTCATGTGGGTTGTACGTTATAAAGGACTTGTTGTCGCTGTGACAGTGGTGGTATCCAGGTACTGTGCACTTTGTTTATTATGCTGTGATTGTATTGATTTGCTATTATACTTTTGTTGTACTGTGTAATTGTATTGATTTAGTGTATTGTGATGTTAGGGTTGTAATGTTAAGAATAAATTATAATTATGTGTTAACAAAGAACACTGACTTCTTTTTTCATTCCTCTAGACATTTTACGCTGTCTAGTGTTACATAATTTGATTTTTTATCTCCATTACAAAACTGTGTTCATCACGCTTACGTGATCTGTTGATATTAGATTCTGTAACAGCTGTGAAAGAGGTTGAGGTTAAATACCACATACATTAACATCCAACAACATAATAGTCCATACAGTTCCAAATGTTGATAAATATTGTTTTCTTTAGAAGAAAATATTCCCATATCAGCAATATATTTTAAACAGATAATTGTCATATCATATACAATTTTAAAAATGTCTTCATAATAATAGGATTGTACAGACAATTATGATATCTCATGCTAGACACCCTCTATTATTCGGATGGTAGCATTCGGTGGTCTGGAGAAGTGGGAGAAACTTTCGATGAGCCACTAGACCCAATTTTATATTTATGCCGGCATATGAACCCGGAGTCGCAAGCGTGGAGAACCGAGCGTGTCAACGTTTAAATATCAAGGCTTTAGGATAAAGGTCATTACGGTCTACTGCAGGGATCCTATCTGTCCACATCACATTTTGTGATGCCTTTGCAGTACTATGATGTTGTGCCCTATAAATACATGTTTAAATGGTTGGCGCTCCTAGTCACTGTCATACCTATAATCATTATATCAATCATTTTACCCACTGTCTTCGAGATAATATCTTTCCCCATAAATATGCTTCATTTTCAAAAGCGCATGGTCAAGACTCAGATCAAACCCATTTCGTGAGATTTCTTCAGACGACGGTTCAGTTTGAGTCGTTGGTTTTAGAAAGAAATCATCGATGAGTGGTTCAAATGATTTATATTTCAGCTCATCTTAGAAAACAAGGCTGAACTAGCTGGCAGCTGATTTTGTAGTCCTCATACATTGTTGGCGGTAGGGGAATAGTGTAAAGTGTCCTAAATTGTTCTTTCCGTTTGTATGCATACAGACAGTTGTAAAACAAGCCATCCTGTTTCTCCTGAGATGAGAGTATTTCAATGTCAAAGGTGTCTAAGTAGGATTCTCTTCTCAGATGGCCAACACCTTGAAACATGGCCGGAAAAGGTTCCGAATCATGAATATGCCACTCACTGAAGGATTCAATATTTTCAAGAGTTTTCTTGTTTTCAAAGAGACATATGTAGCCATTTGATGTTTTGGCCTGACACTTTGATAATTTCATTGTAACAACTGTTACAAAAAGTAATCGTACATTATAAACAATTTTGCAACCGTTAATTTCCCCCCAAGTGATTAATAACATTTAAGCAGCCATCTGTTTTAGCAGGCATCTTTAATTTTGGGAATGATATTCTATTTTAGGTTTGGACCAGTAAACTGAACAAATTGATGAGCAATTCAACGTGATAACCATTGGTAAACACGTTATAAATTCATACTTTCTATGACTATAACTTTTTACCTCACAACCTGGCACCCCTGGGTATGTCAAATTGATTAGTACTTTTAAAAGGACAGAAACTCTGCGAAAATAATATATGTTTCTTCCTATGTCAAAAATTGTCGGTGGATATTAGATTGAAACATGCCATTCATGGAAAAAATGATATAAACACGCTGAAAATATCGGTGGTCGTCTTTTACTCTTAAGAGTTTATCAATGAAATTGTACGAGCACGCGTGTCCTTTAGTATTGGTTTCTGGCTGGCTTTTTCTTCAGCGTTGTGTCTTTACACCAATCGAGCGAAAATTGCAGAAAATTGGGCAAAATTAAAATTACACTTTGCAGAACAGCGCATGTGCTCTACGGATCAGCAAGGACCCAACGGGTACGTCGAAAGGCATTTGTAACTTGTGTCAGAATATATATATATATATATATATATAAGTATGTAGTTAAAAAAAGTATAAAAAGTATGTAGTTCAAGTCGATATTTGAACAATAATTGAGATAAAGTGGTGAAAGGCTTGTTTTGAGGTTTGTTCGGTTTGTGTAGTCCGACTCTATAATTTCCTATACCTTGATGAGTGGCAAATTATGTCGGCGTGGTTAGATTAGGATTAGTATAAATATTCCAATATTGGTATTTTAATGCTGAATATACAGATATTTAAGTTTTATTATTTATTATTAGTTAAAATCCGAGTTAAAACCCGTGGATTCTTAAATTTTAAGTGAATGTACTGTGATGTCAAACGAGGAACTTGCAGAACTAGTACTTAGTAGGACAAAGGGCGGCTGTTAATGTATTTTTTCTGTTAAAATTAATTTAGAGAATTGAGAATATTCACATATGACAATTTAGAGAATATACAAATATTTTATTATTCTATTTATTACTAGTTAAAATTATAGTAAAAGCCTTTGGATTCCTAAAATTTAAGCGAATTCACTGTGATGTCACAGCAGGAACTTGCAGAACTGGTACTTAGTAGGACAAAGGGCGGCTGTTAATAATTTTTTTTTCTGTTTAAATCAATTTAAATAGTTATCGTTGCACTTATAAAATCACACACACACACACACATATATATATATATATATATCTTCAAAATGTCTCTCTTGGAAACATGCCTGGCCACGTATTCAGAACAAATACAACAGGGGTGTAGATTATGAGTAAAACTAAAATATGATACATAATTCGAGTGTTATATATTCATTATCAGATTGGAGGAGATTCAAGGTGACGTATATAATGTCGTTCTGTATGATATCAAACGAATAAATTTGAATGGCACATGTTATGTTTATTTGTGATTTAGCTGTTCAAATTTAATAATAATGTGTATTCAAAACTGTCGTCTATTTGGGTTGTTCATGCTAAGGCTATATAAATAAATCTTAAATATAATGCTGTGGTAAGTCTAATTTCCGCCCAGTCTGTGTCAGGAACATGGAAATGTTATAGTGTTTTGGCAGACAAAACGTCGAAACTTCCCCTAATGATCACGTAGCAAATACCCCGTATATTTTATTCATCCTCCAGGGTCACAGAAAAAAACCAACTCGCGCTTGTCAGATGTCAAAGTTCATAACATAATCGTGTATTGCCATGTATTGTCTGGCTGGCACAACCAGTGACTTCGTAACATGTACAACAGGCGTGTGGTCTGCGAAATCTGACCAATAAATAAGCTATATAACATATAAAATGAATTGGAGATATTCTACATGATAATAAACGTTATGATAAGATTTCTTTCCCACTCATCTAAGGAAATATTTAAATAAATGTCCTCAATTACCTGTAATCATATCCTAGAGGAGGCAACAATCATAAAGTAGTGAACTTGTTAGATCATATAGCTTGGGACGTGAAGATAAAATGGTGAATCCAGTATCAAGTTATTTACGATTTATAATATTATATTATTAACAGAGGTCAGAACCTTTTTTCATTATTCTGATTGATTAATTTTTTTCGTGTATGTTTGCAATATGGATGAAAAGCACCTCGGTTAAATCTGAATCGCTTTGGTAACCGTACAAAATTCTAATTTGTGGTTAAATTTTGTACAAAAAAATATGTCCTTGTTAACATTAGTGTGCTGTATGTTGCTGACATAACGTTTTCGAGGACTATAAGATTTATTTTTAAAAGTGCGGAGACCGGGACACTGTTGCTCTTGATTTTCAACTTGATTTGTCATGATCCTCAATAATCAGACACCTGAGACGACACCTAGTTATTTTAGTAGACGCCAGATGGTACAGTGTACACAGCATGTCGAATGTCAGTTACTGGTCAATGATTTGTGTGTAATCCTGTTGTTATTCATATTACAGTTATCCCAGTTATCAAATAGTATGTTCAAAGCAAACAAATAAAATATTTAAAGATTCTTAAACATGATACATAATGGTTGATCAATTAAATGCCAATCATATTTATGTGCAAGAATTTAGAAAAGCGTTTAAAAAAAGTTAAAATGATCAAAATTATGTAGTGCATACAAAGCCGCCAAATTCTACTCACAATAATTAATAGCACTTAAATCATTTTCTGTCGTATTATTAATCATAGACAATGATATGTGAGAGGAAGATCTAAAACAAGAAAGACAGCCCGCAGGATATAAATAATTTACAAAGCATAGTTGTTTAAGTGGACCTAGAGCATGATTTGCAGGTCGGTGCTCTCGGATATTAAGATATACGCATACAATAAATATAAACAGTTTTTCATCCAGTTGGCAGGGAATGATTCATTCCCTCGTTAAATAGTTAAGCAAAATGAATCCAAGATTATTTTGTAGATATATAGTACATATATACAGAACTCTCATACACCTGACACCTGGAGTGTACACAGAATGCTGAATAACAAGGATACCCACTCATATGCAGATTGGATTGTTTACGGCTTGCCAGATATCAACCGTGTTTACATAACTCTACAAAACCACAAGCACGGACCTCAACTTTAACACCGCTAGGTTGCCCAGGGCGTGTCAAAAGTGAAGGCAAGGTTATTTCTGTTGTGTTTGAAAGCGTCCTGAAGCAAACCATTAACAGGGGAATATGCTCTCATACAGTATTTCTAGTTCACTCATTCAGTCTTTAAAATGTTTAAAATAATACGTGTCAACACGATTTTGATATAAAAACACTAACAAATTAGGCAGATGTAACTAAATTTAATGGAACTGAAATAGTTCATGCGGCAATTTCAACTAACCATATTCCTCTTAAGTACAAAATAACCGACTGCTAAATGATGTCATAATATCCAATAATTAATAGTAATAACAAAGTGTTAGTAGGGCTTTGTTACCTGTGGTGACAAGTGACTCGTTGGCTTTACTGGTCCCTACATTTCTGTAAATTTGGAGCCCTGTAGCAGAATCTCGGAATCATCAACTGTAACCTCACCTCTTTTATAAACTGGGCTTACAGCTATGGTGAATTCATTGCGTTCATGCATGAACGTTGCCATTTTACTCAGTTAATGCGTGGTTTTATTACACAGATATACTGTTCGTCTTCCTTTTAAAAATGGAAACCTCTTTGTATGCTGCTCAAGCTGTCGAGGCGTTTCACAAGAACTCCACCTGTATGGAAAGCACGGTGGATCTGGATCAGACATTACATACCCGAGATTGTGAGGAAAATGTTAGAAAGGGGAAGCCATCAAAGATAGAGGACAACTCCGGAATATCTCGATTGCCTCAGGAGAAGTTTTGTGTCTGAATGGTTCTTTTCTCACTTTTTTATTTTGTACACACCGCGGGTTATATATAATGTATATCTGTGTCTATTTTATACATAAATCGCAGATTTTTAGTGCATTCTGTCCAATTCATCTTTATATATATATATATATATATATATATATATATATATATATATATATATATAAACTTTCTATATGTTGAGTATGCTTAAGTAGCTTGCTGTATTTCTTTTTTTTAATTCCCTCATTGCATCCATTAAGCTTTGCTTCCGAGACTTGTAGCCAATTTAACTAAAGCATACAAGCGCTAAAATAGTGCTTTTTTGACGTTTTATTCATAAGTATGACTACTTTTTATCGATAAAACTCCAAAAGATGAAATAACATTTAACAAGATTAATATGATGAATTCGATGGAAGGAAGATTAAAGAAATATTTTACTTTTCCGTTCATAATTATAATATATGTTAACTACCAACTAGATCTAATGAATATTGGGGATACATGACCTAAGCTGCTCTAGAAGAAAGACAGGCGCCAGACGGTTATAAAAATATTTGCCCATTAGCACCGGATGCCACCTTGAATAATTGTGATATGGCCATGCCGTCTGTATGTACAACTCTCACTGCACCCTCGAACCCTCCGCTCCAGGGATTTCAGGGACCACAGAGTTCACGTCCTTCTGTGTTCCTTTATCGGCACTTAGTGCTCAGATCACGGGAAAGAAATTCTATTTAGTGTGGCGTTGATACCTTGTGGACCCATATGGTGCTGTTATATATGTGATACCAAATATGCAAACACGATATGAACAACAACTGGTAAGGTTTTCATTATCGTCCCGATAATTATCCATGTCAAATAAAGATATTGTTTTCACCTTCTGTGACCAAAAATTTAGTTCTTCTAACATCTCTTATAATAAAATGTGTTCAGATAAACCGCTATAATAATAATAGTTTCTATGGTTTTAGGTTAGCCTGACGCCGCTATCTTGGATGAGAATATCAAATTTAAGTTATATATATACATGAATATAGTGCGTGTCTTTCTTATTTTGGTACTTAGACTCCCCCGCCCTCAAATCTCAATCCAATCAAGTTGTGCTGGGGCTACATGAAAGGTTACGTAGCGTCAAATAACAAGACCGAAAAACTGGGTGATGTGATCCAGGTGTTCAGACTGGTACAGAACAACGTTTCACATGGTTAGGATCCTTTAGCATTCGTGTTTTTTTCAAACATTGCCTTTTACATATATTTATGTTTACATGTTAATTTTATTATATTTTATAGAAGAATATTAAAATATTAATTTATTTATTATATATATTACAGCCAATACAGTATTTAATGATCCCTATATATTCATAACACTTGGTGTTTCATTATCATATAATTACCGCATTTATCATTTTTATTTTATTATTCCAGGATTATGTAATATATGTTTCATTAAGCAAATGTATTTATTTGTTTTTGAATTCTAATTATAATAAATAATATTATAATTAAATAAAATACATGCCAAACATCATTAGTATGATTTCACTGGGTCAAGTGAAAAACAATGAATTATTTTGGTGTCAACTTATGCATTTATAAATTGTTGATATATATATATATATATATATATATATATATATGAAGGGAGAGAGGAAGAGAGAGAGAGAGAGAGAGAGAGAGAGAGCAAATGTGGGCAAGATTAGTGAAGTACACGATCAACATTGAGGACAAGAACTGGGCCAGCGACCGGGCCATAGACCAGAATAACCCCCATAATAATAATCGGGAGGAGGAGGAGGTAGACGAGGATCTTCTCACACAAAACGTATAGACATGTTAATTAAATTTAACTCAATTAACATTCTTAATATATATCTTAAATTAGATTTCATATTATAACTTTTATATATCATTGATATTATGTAAATATTATGTATATGCCTAAACATTTCTAGGTCATATGCAAAATATATATTTTTAAATATTTCATTTCATCCGTAAACACAGGGATTTTGCCGATATTGTGTAGGTCATACAGGATGATTGAGAAGGTATTTACCCATAGAGTATCAGCTACTCAAGGTAATCCAGATAATTCATTAAGTACACATATTATTTATATATATATATATATATATATATATATATATATATATATATATATATATATAGCTTAATTCGACCAGGCACATTATTTGGGTTACCAACTTTACATTATGGTGTCAGTTGACAACTGCCCTTCTGCCTGTCACCAGACGAGGACAGCTCCTGGCTCGGTTGTGACGGCTGTGAAAGATGGATCCACAAAACCTGTTAAGACAGGTTTATAAATATAAGACATAAATATATACATATATACGTAATAAACAATTTATCGGAGGTGTCACGTGATCGTCTAACTGGCCGGTTGTACACGGTAAGAGCTCTTGAAAGAAGACTTGTAAACTGCTGAAAAATGGGACGATTGAACATGTGTATGGCAAAAATAGTGACCTGTATGTTGGAAACCATAATGGGAGTTAGTTTAGAGGGTTGGCGGGTCACTATAGGTTGTTTTGCACAGCTGAAACTGGGAGAAAAATTCAGGGTCCCCACTTTAGTTTTGATAGGAGTGCCCTTAACCTTGAGAGTGTTTTAATAGGAGTGCATTTAACCTTGAGAGTAGCAACCTGCCTAGCGGTGATGTTGACGCAAGACGGTGAGGTGGAACTGAATCCAGGTCCCTGGTGGAAAGGTGCCGCTTTCAGCGCCAAAGCTGACCAGGGCTCAATACTGCAGCATGTGAGGGTAGTGAGTAGCACGAGCGCTGATCGTTCGGAGAGAGAGGGGTTGAAAACCCAGCGAGATGACACAACGCAAGAGGTGAGCGATAACTGAGGCAAAAAGCTCAATCCTAATTGGATTATTTGAAGAACCGTAAAAAACTCCTTATTGGAGTAAAAGATCACAACCCGTAAAACAGGTGATAGAAGTAAAACTTCTCCGACTGACGAGGTTAACTTACCCCTGTCAGATATTGTGAAGAACCTCTCAGATAAACTGGCTAGTCTGCGAGATGAAATGAAGGTCATTGTTAATGGAAACAGAAGAATGAGAGATAAGGTAAACAAACTAGAGGAACAGTCTAAGAGGGAAAATTTAATTTTCTATGGAATAGATTAGAACACCGGGCCCGAGACATGGACTGAATGCGAAACTAAAGTCAGGAAAGTAATGAGCGAAGAGATGAAACTAGATGAGTAGGAAAAAAAGATCGAAATCGAAAGGGCACATGGATTACCATGGCGCGCGTCTGGCAACCCGAGACCGATTATTGTAAACTTTGGACGGTACAAACATAAAGAAAGAAATTTTATTCAGGCTAAGAGGAACTGAAAAAAAGCAAACTCAGATGTCTATGTTCAAGAAGATTTTAGTGAACGTTTCGGAGAAGCAAAACGACATCTTAAATCAAGAATGAATGAAGCAATTGATAACGATTTGCGAGCGGAACTTCGATATGACAAATTAATCATTGGTTATGATGTGTTTGTATGGGATGAAAATGAAAATATTATCGGATGTATCAGATCTGGAAGACTTCGTATTATGTCAAACTCAAGTAATCAAGGAACTGAGGAACCCAGGAGTGATGAATAATGTTAGGGCCTGTGCCAGAATTTAAACTGTCAGACATTGTTAAGAACTGAACATATTATTGCATCTGAAAACCATGACGGTCATGAAAAACAAGAGGCTGAAAATATTTGTGAATTTTAAATGCCAGTATCTGATCATAAATTTGATAGTATGGAAATTACATATAGTTGTGATAATACTGAAGTTAAAACACATCAATAAGGAAGATAAAATATACATTAATGATGACAACATAAATCTTGACATTCGTTTTATTAGATATGCTCTTAAATAATAATATTCAAATGATACAAACACTAACATTGTTCACTTTTATGAATTAGATTACTCACATGGATACCTTGTTGCACAATCGTTGAACCGTGCGCAGCACCCTAACAACTAAATAACTAATACTAAAGGATTGCAGGTAAGTTAAATGAAAAAGACCGAACAACTCCGCAGTCTGAAACTATTTTAAAGATAGTTTCATGAAGGTATATAGCATGAAATCTGTTTACAAAAATCCTGACTTTTATATATAAATATGATATATAGTTTAAATAGAGACATTGGCAACTAATACTGACCAATATGTAAATGATTTGTGTGAATACAAAGGATACTCCAATGTACGTTCCCATATGAAATGTGGAGGATGCCTTGTCTATTTAAGGAACACATTAGTTAAATATATAAAAAATGTTATAAGGATATACATGGGCATGATTATTTTTATTTTGGATGGCCAAAAATTGGGTTTTGATAATGATATTGCTAAGGTTGATGTGTATGTCGCACCAGAAAACTCGGTATTTTATGATCTGTTAAAAAAAAACGGAATCACTATCTTAGAAAATGCATTAGTAGAATTATTGATAAAACAGAATGGGTAATTTGCAAGGTTACTCAGAAGATGACACTTTATATTACATTGAAACTGATGAACACAATATTGACTTTTTTTCACCTTACCTAGAAAATCTAAAAACAGTGGAACAAACAAATGGGGAATGTCACTGCAACAGTTATGTTTAACTCTAAACGTACATGTTTTGAATGGTAGAGTACAGCCAGATCATGGGTGAGACCTAACTTACACGTCAATCAAGGTGCATCTCAAGGAGTCTTTTGAGGTTCCAAATGAAGACGTTTCTGACCACTTTCATTAACTGCTACACTCAAAATTAGAAAAAAAGTAAATATTGGTAAAAATGTGGAAAAGTATGAAAATTGGATTAATATAGAAAAAAGAAAAATTGTCTATATGACATTTTGAATGATGATAATTGATACAATAAATAGTATTAAAAAAACTTAATTCTTTATATAGCTAAAAACATTCGTTAAATCAGAGAAAGTAAGTGATCAGAAAACTGTTTAGCCAGCATGGTGGAATATGACATGTAGCAAGTTTAAAAGAGAAAAACATGAATCATTCAAAAAATTAAGAAAAACAAATAATTATGCAGATTTGATTAAATGCAAACAAAATCAAAATTTAAAGCTGCATGTAATAGAACTCAGACAGAATATGCAAAGGCAACAAATAGAAGAAATAACGTCCTGTTAAACAACTAATGAAAGTTTTAAAAAGATAAAATCATTTAAAAGATTGCAAGTTAAAAACAGGATAACAGGGCAAGATTGGATAAAATGTTTCTATAATCTATTAAAAATTATGTAAACAGTATCAATATAAAGAAGTAGTAAATATTTTGAAGAAGTAGATACAAGTCATTTTTACATGGAAGTAAATTATGACATAAATCAGGTAAAATCATTAGGCAATTAGACAGATTACAAAATGGTAACACACCTTGACCAGATGGTATTTCAGTAGAATTATATGAAAAAAAACAAAGTTATTTTAATACCACGTTTAGAAAATCATTCAGCGATTTTTGTTAGACGTAGTAAAGTTCCAACTGAAGTGTCAAAAGCAATTTTATTCCCACTTTACATGAAAGGTCCTATTAATGATCCAAATAGTTATAAGGGTACAGTTCGTTTAAATGAAATAGATAAATTATTCACCAAAATTTTAAAAGAAAGATTAATATAATGGGCTGGAAATCACAACAAATTTATAGAGGAACAAGCAGGCTATAGAAGAAATCATAGTACAGTTGATAACATATGCACTCTAATGGCACTAACTGAATCTTATTTATAAAAAAGGCAGATTTTATGCAACATTTACAGATTTCTCCGAAGCTTTTGAATGTATTCACCATCGGCAATTATTTCATGATCTTCTTAAAATGGGCATTAGAGGTGAAATATTTAACACTTTAAAATCTATGTATTCCAAAGTGAAGTCTTCTGTGTTAACTAGTAATGGTTTAACTGATAACTTTACATGTACTGTAAGAACAAGAGAGGGTTGATTGATTAGTCCTTTATTATTTACATATGAATGAATTATGCAAGGCTATGAATAGCAGGCTATAGAAGAAATCATAGTACAGTTGATAACATATGCACTCTAATGGCACTAACTGAATCTTATTCATAAAAAAGGCAGATTTTATGCAACATTTACAGATTTCTCCGAAGCTTTTGAATGTATTCACCATCGGCAATTATTTCATGATCTTCTTAAAATGGGCATTAGAGGTGAAATATTTAACACTTTAAAATCTATGTGTTCCAAAGTGAAGTCTTCTGTGTTAACTAGTAATGGTTTAACTGATAACTTTACATGTACTGTAAGAACAAGAGAGGGTTGATTGATTAGTCCTTTATTATTTACATATGAATGAATTATATTTTGCACTGTGTTCAGAAGAAGACAGTACATATATTAGCCCGGAAGCACATTCACTTCGATTGCTCATGTTCCCAGATGATGTTGTATGTTTTACAGATACAGTTGGAAAGTTACAGTCCCAAATTAAACAATTAGAAACTTTTTGTGATGCTTTGAGATGAAAGTTAATGCAGATAAAACAAAAATTGTAGTATTTAGAAATGGCGGTATTTAAGAAATTATGGAAAATTGTATTATAAACAAAAACAACAGGAAGAAGTTAGCAGTTACAGGTACTTAGGGGAATTTTACCTAGTCTTCGTAAATGATCCAAAATCAAACAACATTTAGTAAATCTTTTGTTATGGAAGTGAATTATGGGGACATGAAATCACTTGGTGAAGGTGGACGGTGGGCATTAACAATTCATTATTTGTCGAGGTGTGTTACATATTGGACAACATTATTAAGAATGACACAGAATAGATATGATATCTAAAACAATTATATGTAAAGTTATATCGTCTTGATGAATTTGGGAGAAAAACATGGGCTACAAAAATGTACTGCTTTCACTTGGATTTGGTTGTGTTTGGATAAACCAAGATGTGCGAGATACAAAATTGTTTCTCTTTGAGTCACATAGGAGACTCAAAGAAATGTTTGCAAGAATGGATAAGTAACATTTCAAATAACAGGAGTTATTCTTTTTTCTGTGGAACTGTATTTGAATGTTATTAAAAATAATAGTCTTAAGATTAGTTTAGCTCGGTTAAGATGCTCTTCATTCAATTTACAAATTGAGAAAGGAAGACATGAAATTATACACTGGACATAAAGAATCTGTAATTATTGTTCGAAACTTGGAGAATCTATAGTTGAAAATGAACATCATTTCATGATAAAATGTCCTGTATACAATGAACTGCGAGATAATTACCTTTGTAAATTTAGCAGATTTTCTTTTATATCTCTTATGTCAAGTAAAAAATCTTGGTGTTATTAATAGTATAGCAGCATTTGTACACTATGCCTTCAAAAAGAGAATTCATTAGTTAATAACTAAATTATATGGATTCTCCTTATGAAATATGTGAATGGTCACTTGTCTTGTTTGGATATAAATGTTAATATAAGAATGAAACTATTATTATTATGTATATAATTAATTGAGGTACAATGCTATTTGGCTCTACTTGGACCCGCTTTGAAAGCTTTTCACGCCTACCATCTGCGGGAAGCTGCGTTCAATGCGAGTCCTGGGGTTGAGGAGTAGAAAAATGTTTAAGTCAAATTTAAGTAAATTGTGCGCATAAAGAGAGTCAACTATGTAAAACTTCACTTAAAATTGTATTAATATAGTTATATTTGTATTTATAAAATATATTTTATGGTTACATATGTCTGTATAAGTAGTTATGTATGTATATGTATTGAGAATATGTGTATGCACATGCATATATATGTATTTATTAACTTGTATATTTTTTTTTTATTGCACTCCACAAAATATACATCAAATGTACATATAACACATTATACCAAAACAGAAACAATACATTATAAGAGTATTTTAGACACAACTGCTTTATGGACGATTCTAAGTTTATCAAATGACTGGGATACTAAACATGTAAAACACTAAACCACCCCTAGCTTATCATTTCATGATTTTTTAAATACATTGACCATCGTTTTCTAAAACTTTCTAATTTCTTATTCTTTTCCGCTACTTTGTATTCAATTCTTACATATTCATATAAAAAATTTCTAAATCCTTGTATGTTAGGCTTCTGATTATTAATTCTACACTGGTCAATATATCTTTTAGCCTGGATTATAATTACATTA
The DNA here is from genome assembly GCA_026874595.1 of Sipunculus nudus. NCBI lineage: Eukaryota > Metazoa > Annelida > Sipuncula > Golfingiida > Sipunculidae > Sipunculus > Sipunculus nudus. The sequence continues at coordinate 75,117,147 of CM049316.1, forward strand.
TACATATCACTTTCATCAATAGAGCCATAAAAAACAACTAACTTATCTAATCTTAATTCTATTAGCTGGTCAGTACACCAAGTCTTCAAATCCATCCAAAATTTTTTAGTTTGTCTACATTCCCAAAATAAATGGTTAATTTTTTCTACCTCACCCTTACAAAACGTACAATAATCAAAATCCTGAATTTTCCATTTCATAAGCCAATAGTTGTTCACTAATATATTATTGAGAAATTTATATTGAAATATCTTCGATCTTGTATCACACAGTACTCTGTGAGGAAGTGTATAGATACTAGTGTAATCATCTGGTGTGTTTATTATATATTTTGATATCTTTGGCTTGGTGGGTTGTACAGAACATATCTTATTTCTTAATACCTGGTAAATTTTATCTGATTTCAATTTATTCAATGGTACAACAGTTTCTTGAATTTTAACATGTAAATTATGTGCTATATAATCTTCAGATTCCTTATCATCTTCAAACTCAATCATATTAATTTGATCTGTAACTGCCTTGCATTGTTTCATTACTAATGTTATTAAAACATACCAGTCAATAAAATAAATGCTACTTAACCCTTTGGATTTCCAGTATTCAAAAGACAGAACATGGTTCTGTACATCAAATAAATCTTGAACCTTTTGCATTCCCACTTTATAGAAATGTTCCCAATAGAATGTTTTCTTATTAAATACAAAGTGCTTATTATGCCATAGATATTGTTCTTTTAAATTTACCTCTGCATAATAGTCTAGCTTTAAAAAGTACCAGCTCTGCATCACCTCTCTGTAAAATTCATTTAATTTTTCTAAGGCTAATAACTTGGGTTTGTAGTTGCAGTTAAATAGTAAGTGAATATCACTACATATTTTCTTTAAGTTGTAAATCCATAATGCTTTCCAGGGGCCATTTTCACACTGAAAAAATCTTTTGATCCAACCTATTCTGGAAGCCAAAAAAAGTGACTGCAAATGTGGAACATTCAGACCACCATTTTCTATTTCTTGCACTAGAACAGACCTTTTTATTTTCTCTTTTCCACCATTCCACAGAAAAGAAAATATAATCTTATTTAGTCTATTTACATATTTCTCTGATATATTATTATTCCTGAAATAATAATTAAATTTAGATATTATATAGGTTTTTATAATTTGAATTTTCCCTTGCAATGTCAGATTTCTTTGTTTCCAAAGCTGTAGAGTATTTTTTGTTTGTTTTAATTTATCTTCCAAATTCAGCTCTTCACACTGTTGTTTATCATATGATATATACACTCCAAGAAGTTTGATTGGTTTATCAGGCCAGTGAATTCCAAATGGTTTTAATTTACTATTTTTAGATTTACCTATCCATAAACCTTCTGATTTTTCTAGGTTTAATTTAAGCCCACTAAATTCTCCAAATGAGTTAACCTGTTTTAAAAAATTGCTGCCTGATGTCTTATCTGAAAGAATTGCAATTGTATCATCAGCATATTGTAAAAGTTAAACTTGTTCCTGCCCTATTCTAATTCCTTTAATGGCTGGATCATTCCTTATTCTGATAGCTAAAATTTCGATGGCTAATATAAAAAGATAGGGGGACATAGGGTCCCCTTGTCGGACTCCTCTTTCCACTTTAAAATAACCAGAGGTTGTGCCATAATAAACTATGCAGCTGCTTATATCATTATATAAAAGCTTTATCCAACGTATAAAGGTCTCTGAAATTTTAAATTTTTTTTAGTGTGGCTAGCATGAAAGTCCATTCTAAAGAATCAAAAGCTTTTTCCATGTCTAATGCAATAATCATACCGGGTATTCTTTTATCTTTCGTATATTCAAGCAAATCTTGAACAAACCTAATATTTTCACCGATAAATCGATTTTTCACATAACCAGTCTGATTAGAGTGTATTATTTTAGGTAGGAGCTTTGAAAGTCTAATAGAAAGTGTTTTAGCCAAAATTTTATAGTCTGTATTTAAAAGTGATATAGGTCGCCAGTTTTTTAATAAAGTACGGTCTTTATTTTTATCTAATAGAGTGATTACTGCTTGCCTCTGGGATGTGGAGAGTTTACCCTCCTCAAACGATTTATTAAAAGATCTGACTAATAAGGCACCAACTTGTGGCCAAAATTTCAAATAGAATTCGATAGGCAGACCATCATTTCCTGGGCTCTTATTATTTTTAAATGATTTTACTGTATTATACAATTCCTCTGTTGTTAATGGTTCGCACAAAAAGTTATTATCTTCTTGTGATAGAAATGGGGTATTTATATCTGATAAATATTTTTCGATCTGTTCAAGTGACTTACTGTGATTTGATGAATACAATTTGCAATAAAATTCTTTTTCCAAACAAAGTATTTCATTTGGAATTATAGTATATTCTCCATTATCCTTTCTTAGTTTTCTCACCCATTTTCTGACTGCATTATATTTTTCTAAATTATAAAAATATTTACTACTTTTTTCTCCTTTTTCAAACCAAGTGACTTTTGATCTCAAAATAAGTCCTTCTGTTTTATAATTATCTATCTCTTCCAGTTCTTCTTTTATTTTTTGTATTTTTTCAATAATACTTATTTCTGTCTCTGCATCTGAATTTACCAATTTAGTTTGGAGAATTTTCAATTCATCAAGTAAATCATCTTCTCGTGCTTTTGTAAATTTCTTTGCTTCTTTACCCTTTTTGACATATAAATCTCTAAGCTTATACTTAACATATTCCCATATCTTAATATTATTTGTGTTTTCACAAGATTCATTTGACCATGTATGTATAGATTCAACTATATGCTTAGTTATTTGGTCCTCACTAAGTAGAAACTTGTTTAGCTTCCAATAACCTTTACCCCTCTTTGTAGTATATAGAGGGTCTGTACATATAACTAATTTAATAAAAGAATGGTCAGACTTTATGTATGGAAATAAATCAGCTTTTACGACATAATCTTGAAACTGTTTTGTAATTAGCCAATAGTCTAATCTAGATGATATATTTTCATTTTTAGTTCTCCAAGTATATTCCTTTTTATATGGATTTCTTGTTCGCCAAATATCCAATAAATTATGCTGATCCATCATATCATTTATAGCTTTCCTTACAGAGTCTTTTAGGCATAGAGCACCACCTCTCCTGTCCAACTTTACATTAAGAGCTACATTGAAATCGCCTCCAATGAGAACTACATCATTAAGTGTGACATATTCTTGCAAAATTTTGTTAAGATTCTTTAAAAAAGAAATTTGATTTGTGGTATAATTAGGAGCATAAACATTAATGATAATATATTGAAGGTTTTCAATTGCCAATTTTATGACTAAAATTCTACCATCTATGGAACTGTGTAATAAGCTAACACTATCTACATGTAACTGCTGTCTTAAAAGTACTGCTGTTCCTCGACTATTTGTTGTCCCATGTGAATAGAATACCTGTCCACGCCACTCATTCCTCCAAATATTTTCTATATTTTGACAACTATGAGTTTCTTGTAAAAGTAAAACATCATAGTGTTCTTTTTTTGCCCACCTGAATACCGACCTTCTTTTTAAACTGTTTTTAAGTCCTCGGACATTTAAACTTAGCAACTTCAAAGTTGTGTCCGACATTCAAGGTGTCTGTGTAACATGGTAAATACAATGTGGAGTGAAATTATGAAAAAGAATAAATAACACAAATCATAACCTAAACCTAAACTATCCAACCCCTCAGTGAGTGTTAACCTCACTAAACACAACAACATAATTACATTGGAGATCTGTTGCTCCCACATGGTTTTGCAGGTATGGGACCAGACAGCAGCTGCTTGGAGAACACAGAAGCTTGTGTCCTCCAGAACAAGATAGTATCTTATGTCCTATCTGAAATATATATAGACTTGAAGTTAACCAATTACTAATTATAAGATACTCACTTGTTAACTGTCAATCACAATATCTAGCAGTGTAACAAAGATGAAAGAACCTTTACACCACGACGATGGATTAGTTGTGACAGTTTGTGTGGTTTGACGACTATAAGATCACAGCGCTCTTTAATCCATTATTGCAACAAACTGATAAAATATTTCACTCTTTCTTTAAATTGAAATACTGGTACATTTATAGGATTGTTCAAATAGTTAAACTTAAATATTAATAATTAAATGACAAAGCCTTGTCACACACATCTTTGACGATCTAGTAGAGCTTTATGAAAATTGGCATATGTCTCCTATTTTAATATTTTACTGTCTTATGTAAAACTATCCGTGAGGTAGATTTTGAAATATTCCACTCTTTCTTTAAATTTAAAATCCTCTTACAGGATTGTTCAAATAATTAACCTTAAGTGACAAAGTCATGGTACACATATCTTTGACAACCTAGCAGAACTTTATATACCTCATATTTTAATGTTTTACTGTGTTATGTAAAAATATCCTTGAGGTATCAATTGTACACTAAATGGTATCACCTTATACCAGGACTATGACTATGACAACATGACAGAAATACAAAGTATATTAAATAGTAAATGCATAATCTATCTCACTTCTCAGTGATTTCCAAATGACATTGTAGAACAGCGATGTATGCCATTGATATCACAGTACACCAGTTCACAGTACACCAAATAATTAAACTTAAGTGACAAAACCTTGTCACACATATCTTTGACATCCTAGCAGAAATTAATCTACCTCATATTTTAATGTTTTACTGTGTTATGTAAAAATATCCTTGAGGTATCAGCTGTATACTAAATGGTATCACCTTATACCAGGACTGTTACTATGACAACATGACAGAAATACAAAGTATATTAAATAGTAAAATGCATAATCTATCTCACTTCTCAGTGATTTCCAAACAACATTGTAGAACAGTGATGTATGCCATTGATATCACAGTATACCAGTTCACAGTACCCAAATATAAAAACATAAGTGACAAAGCCTTGTCACACATATCTTTGACAACCTGGCAGAACTTTATATACCTTATATTTTAATGTTTTACTGTGTTATGTAAAAATATCCTGGAGGTATCTTTGTATATTAAATGGTAACACTTTATACTAGGACTATTACTATGACAACATGACAGAAATACAAAGTATATTAAATAGTAAATGCATAATCTATCTCACTTCTCAGTGATTTCCAAACAACATTGTAGAACAGCGATGTATACCATTGATATCAAAGTACACCAGTTAATGACTGTGACAACCTGATTGAAATACAAAGTTTTTAAATATGAATTCATAGTCAATCTCAGTGATTAACTTGTATATTTATTAATCTTATATGTGCTGTATATTTATTTATTATATATATATATATATATATATATATATATATATATATATATATGGTTGAAATGACCTCTACATGGTGATATAATTTGTGAATATTGTGGAATGCATATGTCATATAATATAATTTCATTTTTTTAAGTTTTTTTGTGATGTTGTTTTTTTAAGTTTGAAAACGTTGTATATTTTGTTTTACTCCACGTGATATATGCACATATGGAACTATGGGCCGAGGCCTTATATTTCTGGATAAAATATTCATTCATTCATTCATTCATTAAAACAATTTATCATCACGAACAGTAATATGTCCTTTTTAAATCGTATAATGTTTTCGTATCCCTTGTAAAATTCACTGTCAATGTCCGTGTTTACTGTATTTTCAAGGACCCGTTTTCATGATAGTCTAATATGCTTAAGCGTTTAACACACACACACACACACACACACATATATATATATATATATTATTTCAACAAACGTCATTTAAAATCATTTTTATAAAGCTATATAAATTGTAGCATTTAAAGTAATATCAGTAATGAAATACTCTCAGGAATAAAAAGTTATCTTAAAAACATTTTAAATAAATTTCAGTGTGCAGCTAGAGCAGGCCCTACGGTCAATCAATGCGGCCTTGCGCTGGCGTTGCCAGTTTTGTCATGTTTTGGATATCGAGACAGGTGGAGCTGGAGATGCGCTAATTCAATGGTGATTAGCCCTGTCCACCCCGTTTACGCCCACAGTTTTAAATGTTTACACCAAATAAATGAAAACATCCATTTTATACTCATAATAATAAACCATTTAAGAAAAAAACCTGTTCAACATCGAAATGCCAAAAATGTAATATTTTGCTATTACGTGACCAGATCTCTTTATTAAGCAAAATAGGTGTATGACACATGTATTGGACCTTCACAAATTTAACAAACATAAATACATTTATATTTTCACATCATTCATCGCCTGTAATTTTCTATTTCAGAAGGAATTCCCGAGCATCATTACACCTCTTGTGTTCTCTTTGTTTGTTTGTCTTGTTATGGCACATTTGCATCCCTCTCTACGACCCTACCCCTGTCTTAACTCCGCCTGGTGACCATAACGGTTCCCTGTCCGTCCTAAGCCCGAAAAAAGGAGGAAGGTTGGCGTTATGAGAAACCTGCTTATGCCCGTAAAATAACGTTACGTTTGTTTTTTTTTTTTAATTATTTTTTTCTTTGTTTATAAATTTATTAAGGTTAATTCACTGTTCACCAAACTTTTTTGCAAAAACAATGACGATCACCTTGTTACTTTATTATTCGTAGACATCGTAATTAAACATGGGCTGTTCATATTTCCGCGGCTAGATGTCTCGTGATCCGGGCGTCCTGTTTGCTTTGTTTGAATGACGTCTTCAAGGTTCTATTTTTTTGCCGATTTCATATGGTTGTTGGCAAGATGTCTTTACAGGATAGACTTGTTTCTCATAAAATCGTTTAAACTGTTTATAGGAAAATTGAATGAGGTAGGTAACAATTTCGAATCAAGTTAATTACGCTTTTTATTCTCTCTTGCTCTTAGTGCAAAAAAATTAGGGTGCCCTTGACTTGCCAAAAATAATCGCAAAAAAAAAAAAAAACAGTGAACAGGGATACTGGAACGCACTATATTTATAATGTATGTTTTCAGGCAAGGTTTTCAGGAAATACGAAGGGAAGCTTCCAGTATCTGATACCAAATATGGTCAGAACGTTAACTTTGCACTGGGGCATGGACATCTGATCTTCAAACGGACAGAGATCCAGTTCCACTTAAACAGAGATACGGAGCATAAATCGTCTCCGGGAAAACATCTCAGATACACCATAATGGCTAGACATCTGCATGGACAAATATTATATAATGTCGCAGTTCGATAATGTCAGTAACTATAATGTCACATATGAATATAGAGAGAAATGTTAATGTCGATAACAGTCGGGGGATCATAATGACAGTACCCGCAATTAGGCTATACTATAGAAGCTGTAATATAGAAGAATTCGCTTTCAGTCATCTTGAAAGATTGTCAGATACTTTTCTGCGATGTTTCCCGTGCGTTTAGGTAAAGATGAAGTGAAATCTAAACCCAATTTGCACTGGTTTGGTATTTTTAATGTAATATAATTATGTTATGCCTTTTTGTTTCGAGTTTAAAAATCATATCGTATCTTGTTAGAGCCATCGACGTTTAGATATTTAATTTTCAGAGCCATTAATGTGTGTACCGTTTCTTGTCAGAGCTTCGATGATCATACCATTTCTTGTTGTATTCATTGATTCTATCACGGCCATCCATGTTCGTATCTTTACTGGTTATAGCCATAAAATCATGTCAATTTATGCCAGAGCCATCCATGATCATATCGTTTCTGTTCGGGGATATAAACAATCGTATTACTGCCTGAGCCATCAATGATCATATCGTTTTCTATCAAGCCATCTATTATCATATGGGTTCTAAGTGAATTTGTTCAGCATGTCTATGAAAGTTGGTTTTACTTATATTGGCATTTTTCACTTATATTAATTTCATAACCGATATTTGAATGTGGTTTGGAATGAATTTTCCTGCTGGACTTTTTAGCCTACTTGCCTTATTTCCGTGAGAGGTCAGGACCAAGTCTTGTAAAGGAATACCACTAACAACTGAAAACTGCGTCGATGAGGGAAGACAAGAAACTCGTTTATCCATTCCCAACATTGGTACACACGGTCCATAAAATATGATATAAGATTACAGTCGATCAGTTGCAATTCCATATCGGAATAACACATTTTACAGACTTTGTAAGATAACAGTCAATGGATTGTACTCCCTGATATGACTTATACATTTTACAGACTTTATATGAATCCGTTCACCTGTCCTTGGCCTGTGCGTCACCGACGGGTTTAGCGATGGGTTTAGCGATGGATCCGATGGGTTATTTACGCAAAGTGTAGTCCGGTATATAATCAATACACTGATTTTTACCATGTAACAACCAAAATGTATAACATAGGTACTATGAGTTGGTCGCTTCTATATTTTAATCAGAACAATTCACCTTGGTAAATAGCTATTAATATGACCTGGACACTGATTATCGTATGAGTGATCCTTACCATGGGTACGCCATTTGTTGTGGGCTTCAACTGATAATCAGAATGAATGAATTGAATTCGTAATGTTATATAATACGGGCACGAGGAACAATAATTATACAGTGCAATATAACGTTTGCATGTGAAATGTTTATCTTTCAGAGTGTGATGTTACTTAGTTATATCAAAATACACGGCACTTTGGACTTTGTCTTTGAAAGACTTTGGACTAAGAACCAAGACGGAGTGCTCGACAATAAATAAAATTTAGTACCATCAACTCTTATGCGGGTTCCTTGGTATACTGTGACGTGTCAGAATAATTGATAGACAAATTGCATTGGAAGAGTTAAAACCATTTGCATGGAAACAGCCACCTGATAGGACATAAGTCTGTTAAATATGAAAGCAATTGACCAGAGTTTATATACTATACCGTTACATTAGAACTGTCGATCCTAAAACCATTAGACTGAGTTATTGGTGAACAAAACAAGGGGCATATGAAAGTATTAATGTTAGAGTTAAGGTAGTACATATATCATTCGGATTTTAGGAATAAAAATATATCATATATCATATATCAATCACATATGTAAGTGTTTAAGTTAGATGATCACAATCGCCCACAAAATTAAACACACTAAGTCCTGTATATTCGTTTTTATTGACAGCACACGAACCTACACTCCCAAGTGCTCTCAGCACACGAAAGTTCACTTGTTTACACATCCCCGGATAATGTGTTCAAAGCGCACACGGACACCAGAATGTCACTTCTAGCCAAGTCCGCCCTTATTTTATACATACACAAGGCTTTGCCGGCGCTCACGCTACCAATCAACACAGTTCCTCAATGTTGAACGCGCTTGTCCCTCAACGCAATGCTCAGAAAGCAAGAACAAACAAGGAACCCTTTTTGACCGCAGACAACCGTGAGTCTACACATTACTTTCCCGCTGACCTAGGCGTTGCTAATGAGATCCTCCTATCCTTGGCTTATATACGCCTGCTGACATCACAAGTCCCAACCGTCGTCCGACCACTCATCTCACAAAGTATGGGGCTTTTCATTAACTGTATGATTACTCAACTGTAAAAGCCTCAAGAGAGCAAACCCTGAGAAAAGCAAAATAAGTAGGTGTGTTGCTTTTGATGTTTACAATACACAATGTGCTATAGGAACCGTCTAGATATGAATCGAAATTAACATCAAATGAGGCACCTGTGTTCTCTAAACTAAGTTCACACGCTATCATCTAAACAAGATACTCCATCTTTATATACAATAAATTATATATATATATATATATATATATATATATATATATATAAACAATCATCTTGTTATACACTTTACTTAAATCTGCAATATGATAACTAAGTCTTAGACCTCCGGTGACAGAAGCATCAGCTGCCATATTGAACGGGAATCAGCTACTGGAAGATCACGACGCAGGGGTTCTTAATGAGTTACAACCAGCCAATGTCCGAATGAAGAAAGGTGTAACTTACAAAGAGGTATTAAATAGGGGTGATCCGACTATTTTTGTGTATTCTTGTTCACATTCGCTGCCAATGACGTGTATACTCGTCATTTATTATGATTCCCCCAGTGCCAAGCACGTGTATACATTTCATTTATTTGTAAGCAATTTTTAGCAGGAATTCTCATAAATTAAACAATAAAGTCTTTGCAGATGAGTAGTAAACCATTTATAAAATAGTCTCGCAGTATGAAAATGAATTATTTATTATTCAACAGTGCGCTGCATCATTCTAAAGCAGGAAAGATGTATAGATGGTGACAAAATCCACGGCTCCGGTCTATTGCCGTGAAATAACTTTACGACGCGCTTCAGTGTGAAGCCGATTCCTTGTAAGAACACTACTTTGAATCAAACGAAAAGGAGGATCGTAAAAACATGTAGCTAGTTTAATATTAGAACATGTTTTGGCCACTTATTTACGACAGACCCGGTTGGGAGGTCGAGGTGAAATAGATCGCACCTTGGGCGTGAACTCAAGATCGTTCAGGTTTATTGCCCGGCGAGGACAGTGTATTGCGCAATGTCCGAATGAAGAAAGGTCGCGTGCCACATGACTGACACACAGATTGGCAGTGTTATCAGAACGCGGCTGCAAATGATTCTGTCGGCTCATTTTTTTGTTCCTTATTTACTTATATGTAGATGTATGCATATATTAGTAACTTCACAAACAAGTGCTCGTTAATTGCTAACCGAAATAATCTCCGTGTTTCTTGTGACTGTTACAATGACGAGGTCAGTTGCGCGTCAAGGCTCAAGCATGTCGGTATTTTAAACAGTCCATGACCATGTTTGAAAATTATATGTGAAATGTGAAATTTATATATATATATATATATATATATATATATATATATTAAACTTTTATTGATCCGTAAAATCGCTGTGTTCGTTATAAAAGTGTAAAAATGTATGTTTGAGCTAAAACTACATGTTTGTAAAAATACTCATACCGCGCAGGTTCGATTATACGCGGTTGCTATGTTTCACAAACAGACCACCTGTTCTAAGCACTGCGCCATTCCGGATCACTTACCGAACTGTGTGTTTATGGTAACATTACATAAATGTATATAGGCCCATATTTGTCTTTGCCTCTCCGTCATTTGACTCTTCCCAATTCAGCATTCGCACCAACATACACGTAGTTCTTCATAACAATAAATATAGATCTTTATTTAAATCAGTTGTTATCTTTAGGATGGTGTCAACGTAGACGCTATGAGACCAGTCTTCCGGGGCCATGTTTTGACTATTATCGCGGTCATTTGGCTTAGTGCCCAACTTCACACCTCCCCAAGTTTTATTGCTCCTGTATTATCCGAAGTCACACCTTCTTATCAGGTAATTAGCACCTAGTCTTGGTACCACTGCAGCCCACGGAGCTGCTGGGGTCCATGTGTATGTTCCTGGCACTGGGGGGTGAACATGGGCTTGGCAGTAAAAATGTTTAATTATGTGCAATTAGGTTAATGTCGATTATATAACTGTCGATTACATAAGCCTTAAAGTGCTGTAAACTCGTGTATGTGATACCATTCTTCCTTTTTCCACGTGAACTCCCTGTTCAGGTTACGTTCTCGTCTAAGACATGGTTGTATATATATATATATATATATATATATATATATATATATATATATATATATACACACAAATATATGTATATTTAATTCTAGTGTTGGCATGTCCTGAAGAATTCACAAAAACGTAGTAATATACAATAACAATTCTTACATTACCTGCAGATGATCCTCCGTTCTTCTTTACAAATATTATCACAAAAAACAGGTGGTAATGAGAATACGTTTTGGCAATATTAACACAATTTCAAATTTTGATTTCGATCCTTATGTTATAATAGTATTACTTGTATCGTTAAATGCTACGGTCAGTTTAAGCTTACATATAAGAACATGAAACAGAGCAGTATACATAACTTTCATGACAAAGGAAACTATTTGGCATAATATATGATTAAATATTTCACCTCATCCTATATCCTTTGAATATATCAGGTCAGTTTTTGATAGAATATTGACCCTGTTTTATGTTTCGTTGTAATAAGAACTTTGGTGCCAGTACCTCCCAACCTACAAAAGGCGCCCCTAGGTCTATTTCAAAATTATGCAAATTGTCATTCTAATCCAGCCAAATCCTATAACTATACTCATGTGCCATCAGGTGACGTTTGTAGGTGATGCGTCTAGCATTTCATTGGTGTAGTATTTAATTTTCATTTATCAACCAACCAAAGTTCATTTACAATAATCCACGATATAAGAATATTTGCGTGTACGGTCACGATAAGAAGCATCATCGATCTATGTTACGAAGCCAATTTAGCGCTGGTCTAATAGATCATTAACTCGGAGTTTCTGTGGGGACAATTTCCTGTTGGTCTTTGATACCATTGATCATTTTATTGTTTATTTGATGTCTGCGTGTCAGTTAAATGTAATATAAAATAACGCATTTTTCAAGACCAGATCCGCTGAATTTGGGACGGGTTAACTGGCGCTGTTTCTGGTAGACGGCAATACAATCAACCTTCATAAAATATCAGAATCATCCGTATTTATGGGAAACTATGAAAATGTTCCCCTTTTGGACACACCTGGTAGTTCAAAACCATAAATGTGTATTTTCCGAGGGCTGAACACGGAAGAGTACAGAAAGTGATAAGTGATATAAGTTCCTGCCGTGACTACACGTGTACATAATTAATTGACCGTTGATACAGGTGCGAGCATCTCTATGTCCGTATATTATTTGGATTTTGCATCCGCGATAACATGATGGCCGTGTTAACATGTTAACTATAATAACCATGATCACTTGATTAAATGATAACCATAATACCTTAATAATATGATAACCATGATAACATAGTAAAAAGATAAACGTTAAAAAACAATAGCATGATACCGATGATGATATGATAACCGTTAGCACATGACAACATATTAGTCATGGTGACATGATAACCATAATAACATGAATACATGATAGTTATGTTCATATGAAAACCAGTAAAACTTGAGAACATGTAGCCATGGTGACATGATAAACATACAAACATGATAACGAGAAAGTTAGAATGTAATGATAACCGATAAAACGTGAAAACATGATATTCATGGTAACATGATAACCATTAAAACATGATAACATGATAATCATGGTGACATGATAAACGTTGAAACATGATGACGAGAAAGTAAGGTGATATGATAACCATTAAAACATGATAACATGATAGTCATGGTGGCATGTAAACCATTAAGACATGATAACAAGAAAGTCATGGTGACATGATTACAATTAAACATGATAAGATAAAGTCATGGTGACATGATAACAATTTAAACATGATAAGATGATAGTAATGGTGACATGATAACAATTTAAACATTAAAACATGATAGTCATGGTGAAATTATAACCATTACAACATGATAACATGATAGTCACAGTGACATGATAACATTGAAACATGATAACATGATAGTCATGGCGCCATGCTAACTTTAAAACAATAAGACCATGATAGTCATGGTGACATTTTAAACATCAAACATGGTGACATGATAGTCATGGTGACAAGATAAGCATGAAAACCTCAAACCAGGATTTCGTTATGACATGGTTAAAAATTAAAACGTGATTTTATAATGTCCATTGTGACAAAATCATTAAAACATTAAAACATGATGGTCATGGTGTTATAATTACCATTTATCCCTGGTGATAATCAGATAAACTATTTCCAGGCAAACAAGTCTATAGCATTGTTCATGTGCCTCATAATTAGAACCGATCAAAGAAATAGATAAACCCGGAGCAAACAATGCGACATTACGAGTATGCTTACACAGGTGCATAAATATTAGATATATACATATCATATATATATATATATATATATATATATATATATATATATATATAGAGAGAGAGAGAGAGAGAGAGAGAGAGTATATATAAAAAAAGAAAAACAACATTATTATGTGCAGCATAAAGATAAAGCTACGACAGTCATTATAACTTAAGGGTGTCACATAGAAGACAGTGTAAGATAAATATGTGGACAATTTGGGAGTAAGAAACACATTATAAATAAGAAGAGTATGTACACTTTGATATATGTCCACACATGGGACAATAGCAGAGAGATTGATGACAACTTGCACAAAGAAAAGGGTTAATTTTAAATTTAAATCTATTCCGGTATTAAACAAGTAAAAGTATATTAATATGCATCATTCTGGAATATGGTATTTCATGCGCTTTTTCGTAGAAAAAGAACAACCGCCACAAATGAAATGTTATATATTCACATAAATACAGACATACACACATCATTCGTTAGTATAACAAGGATAGCAAAACTGCAGGGAAATACATTTTATACACTGTCAGACATCACACAAAGGATAACGCTTACGGAATCAGTGTTAGTTAACTATTTACAATGCTGAACCTACACCCTTATACGTTGTAAGATATATATATGTATGTGTGTGTGTGTAGAAATGATCTAGAATGCAGTCTACTTCAGTGGACACACAGATCATTATATACAAGGCATGTGATAGATCTATAAATATCAATTCAAATCATGTACATGATACAAGAACATAAGAAATGTACATGATAAAAGAGATACACTATTAAATAACAATTTCCGTTCACTTTCATGAGAATAAATATTTCTTCAGCTGATCCACAGCAGAGAAATATACATATGAAACCCTATTAATATCCAGAGTTTTCCAAGGTGCCACAAGCATATTGTTTCTGCATGTTGGAGTAATACTGCCATATGTCCAACGTATGTCGCAAAATATCATAACATTATTTAGATATTATATGTTATATGTTTTGCCTCTTCTGTAAAAGCATTACGTACTACAATGGTTCACGCATAAATTTGCAATGGAATGCATTATATGTATTTTTTTCTTAACTTCCTATTTTAATATTAAATTGATAGATCTAATCGTAATAATATTATGCATTTTACCATGTTATATCTCCTCGACACGAAAGATTTTAGACAGATACTTCTTCGATATTCCAAATGTACAAACACTGGCCCAGGGAGACAGTTAATTTGATATTTACTTTGTTGGCTAATTTTTACCTTTAATAAGTCAATATTTTCTCAACATTTTATTTTCCAATATTTGATAGCATATTAGCATGATGCTGATTGAGAAAACTTAAAGTAACCACATAATATGCGAATAATAAGTAACAAAAATTTAAATTTGTGTGAAAGTCAAAGGTAAGATATATGTTGTCCGATTCTGTGTATTCTGTGTGATTCTATATGATTTCCAAAATATTTATGTGTTTCTTCGTTTGGTCATTAATTTAAGTAAACGTTTATATTACGATAATCTATGTTTACTTGCTCAGCAAATGAAATATGCATATATAGGTAGATTGCCATGTCCCATTTGCAGTTTTATTCAAGGAAATATTCTTGACTGCAGCTTTTTCTTTAAGTAAGAGTTAGTTATTTTCCTACCAATAATCATCATATTCATCACTGTAAGCATAATAGGCATCGTCACTGTCTTCAATGTAATTCATAATCCTCATAGAAAGGATTCACATTCCAAAGCGCACAAAAAGTATTGAAATCTACTTTTGCTGATGTGGTTCCAGATGACTCCCCCATCGGCGGATGATGCAAGAGAAAGTCAGTGCCAGATTCAACTGATTTCTCTTTCAGTTGAGCTAAGAACACAGAAGGAACTATCTGGCAACTGATTTTATAATCTCTTGGTTTAGTTGGCGGAGGAGGTATGGTGTACAGTGTCCGGTCTTCCCGTTTGTATGCATACAGACAGTTGTAAAATAAGTCTTTCTGCTTCCCGTAAGGCGACAGTATTTCAGTGTCAAAGGTGCTCATGTAACATTGCCTACTCAGGTCACCAATATCAGGAAACATGGTCGGAAGAGGTTCTGAATCACGAATTTGTAGTTCATTAGAGGACGCAACATACTGAAGGTTTTTGTTGTTGGCAAAGAAAAGTATGAAGCCATCCAATGTTTTCAGGACTGACATTGTTGAACTATATTGAATGTCTCTGTACCTATTCGATGGAATTTGGATCACTGTTATAGAATATTTCCTTGGTTTGAAGATGTACAATAAAGCACTTTTCTCTAAAGATCCTTTGGATTTTTTTAAAATCTCTATCAGAAAATAAACATCGCCGAGCTTGTCCTGCACCACAAACGTTTCCTTTTTCTTCTCTAAAGAAAAAAATGTTGTGCGCATGTTGCACCACGGATTCCGATTGGCCTGATTAAATAAGTAATTATATATACAATACCGTTTTCTGTGTTTGTTAAAACGGTACTCAAATTCTGCACAAAACAACTCCCCGTCGGCGCTAAAGAACTGGACGTCCTGTAAGCCTTCCGGAGAATCCACGTATACACATTTCCCGTCCTTAATGTCCACCAACACACCTCCGTTATATGACTTTCTAAACATATACAAATCCTCTCTTCCTATACCAAACAATATGTACCTATCTGAACATATCCGATCAATCTCTTCTGCATACAACCATTTGTTCGAGAAGGGACGATACATGACACATTCTCCTGATCTTCTACATATCAGTACCTCTTCATTTTTCTCTTCCTCACGGTGCAGATCTGAATTTATGTTTTCATCTGTCGATGCTTCTTTCTTCTGCGGGTTGACGTGGGTATTCTCTTTATTATGTATGGGTGTCTTGGCTCCCTGCATTTCATCTTTACTATCTCCGCCAGAGAACTTGTTTTCTTGGTCATAATCCCTTTGATCCACAGTGCTCTCCTGATTTTGTTTCCTTTCGACCAAATCTAGGAAACGCCTGACTACACACTTACCAGTTACGTCTTTTTGTAGCTGGTTCTGTGATTTTAACTTGTTTATTACATTAAAATGTTCATCAGTGTCCCCCTCTAAAGCCCAGATATTTAGAAATGCTTCCCATTCATTGAAGGTACAGTGTTGCACCAATCCGTCCTCAAATAGTCGCACCCGAAAATATGGTGGAACACATAAAGCGTCTTTAGTGTTCTTGATAACGTCATAAAATCGACTCATTCCAACGTGTTTACTTTTTCTATATAAGTCCTTCAAAACATATTACTCTGCCAATGCCCAGGCCCACAGTGATGACCTGAGTGTCAGATTTTGATTGAGGAAACTGACACATTCTTCTGTTAGTTCATCAAGGAGGAAACATTTTGATGCGTTCAGTATTTCCGTCAGAAAGTCCTCACTAAGTTCAACGTTAACACCGTATATATAATCAATGAAGAATCGTAGAGGCACAGTGGAAGAAAATAAACCTGACATGTCAAATTCTTGCTCCTCTTTGTCTTTGAAATCGCCACATAGGAGTCTGTCAAAGTAATCTGAAGCCCATGCCAATACACATCGATGGGCCGATACTGTTCCATTTCCTACTTTAAACGTGACGTCGCAGAACTTGCCAACCATTCGTTGTGCCTGTAGTGTTAAGGCTATGGATACCTTAGACTTCATTATTGTTCGCTTTTCTCAATGGATAATCAATGGAATAGATGGATCTGAAACACACAACCCTAAATTGACCGGTTAATGTAAAGAAATTCATTACTATATTTATACAATAATCTGATATAACAAGTTTTGCTCAGGCTCACTTTCAAATAGGCAATATTACATAGCTCTCTTTAGTGAAGTTTGTATTGTTAACACATGTGTACGGAAAGGATTCGTACGTTTTAGATTTTTTATCCAGAATTAATACACCAGTTTCATGGATAAGACATAATATAACTGACACTCCTGATTCTCCTATGGAGATATTCATTCCTTTCATCCCAGTGGTCACCTTGACTTATATTTGACGTCAAATATTGGTAGAGATTTGATCAAAATGTTAAACAATGTCATTTCAGACTTTATTTGATTGTATTTAATCTAGAAGTAGAATAAAGAAATAAGCACATCGAATCGATGTCAAGTTTTAGACAACAAATTGATGTCAAATTGACGTCAAACCTTCAATCAATATTTTTTTTAGGCAGGAGTGCCTGCATGCTGTTTATAGAAGAATCATGTTTATTTAGCCTGAGCTTCTCACAAGAAAGTGTAACCACATTTCCTTAATATATTTAATGATATATAGGGGGATGAAGTTGTGATCCAAATGAGGTGCAAGTCAGAAATTATTGTAAAAGGTCAAATACTGGTGTACCGCTATAAATTGCATGCTGTTATATATACGTGATATATATCTATGCCTTCCTGATGTATACATAAATACTGCCATCACTCAAGAATATGGTTATTAAAAACTGTGCTATATTTCATAACTTGAAATTTATTCATGAACCATTAATTAATTGGTGGACTGTACAGCAACCTCACTTCATCTGTGAACACTGCAGCCTTTTCACATCAACTGTTAGTGTGTCACTTGTAAAATAATCCACTCAAGGCAGTCGCATACCCCCCCCCCTCCCCCACAACACCACCAGCACTGGGGTCGTCAATGCTTTTTGTGTCCTTGTGAGGCAAACATTCTGGCAGTACACGTCAGCAGTGCAGCCAAAACAGTCAAATAGTGAAGACTTTTTCAAGCATTGTGAGTATATTTTTATTCTTAATTCCTTCCTGCTTTAACACTTGCATTGTTATACAAAAACAAATATTGGTACATAGTATTTAAAAAAATAATTATGCAGTGCTGCATAAAATCAGCCATTTCCTTGGTAAAAGGTAATCAAGCGGGGAGGTCTCATGGCAAGCAAGCCAGTCAGTTTCATTAATATCAGGATAATTGAATTGTAAAAGCCTCCTACAGTATATACAACAAGACGGTTTGAAATGTATTTATAAGCATAATTAAACAAATCCATATAAGTCTGTAGTCCATATATGTGTGTGGTTGAAAACAGAATATATCAGAATACATACATATATATATATATATATATATATATATATATCCTGAACCTGATGCATTCCTCAGATCATATTATATGGCCTATACAGACCATGCTATCCCCTTTCTCTCTCCCTCACCTCATTTATAAACTTGACCCACTACATAGCTCAGGCTATCATTTTATGCCCTTATAAGCATATTCACTGAAGCCTTACTCTATCATTTCAAAGTGCACGTTCACCTCACCCCTTATTTTATCAAAATTAAATACTTTATAGTGGCATTAATGAAGCAAACGACAGCAAATGAACATTATATTTATAATCATATATTTCTTAATAATATATAATGTATATATCAATTGATGTATATTATATAGTATTTTACCATAAAATGGTAAAACATTTTTTATAAAATACTATTGTTGATGTTTATAATAAGATTAGTCAATTTGAAGTTCAGTTTAAAAGGTGGCAAAATTGACTATTAAAATTAAATGAAATAAATAAAATATTAGGGGAAAATGACAATACAATTTAAATAATTTTGATGTACTGAAAGTACTAAATGCATTACATATAGTGGCGGTCAATTTATACAGGCCGCCATTTTGACTGTTAAAATGTATCCTTTTAAGGGAGTGGTCTTATAATACAGCACTGAGCATGCGAGGTTTGGAATTACATCTGGATTTGACACAGGATATCGCTGATTTTTGGTCTGGCTGGTAGAGCGAGAGTTATACAGATACCTTTATGACTAAATGTGTCAAACAATTTTAAGATACCATTTTTGAATATGTTTTAATAAGAGTTAGTAATTTTAGGTGATAAAAAAACCAATGTAAAAAGAAAAAGGTTTGGAAAAGTGTTTAAAAACTGTTTAAAATCAATTTATATACTTGAAGCACTATATGCATGCATAAAAGTTACATTTAGTGATTACAGGGGTAAATAATAATCAATAAAATATGTTATTAACAAATTAATAATGTAACAAACCGTAATTTTTACTGAGTATTTACAAAAACTGATAGAAAATACATAATAAACCATTCTGTGCTTTAGGATGTAATTCACTGATAATTATGCTCATTTAAGTGGTCATCTAGAGGTAAAATATATTTGATATATATTATAGCAGGCGATTTTATTAAAGTGCTTTACTCATTTACATAATTTGACATCCACATTCATAAAATTTTAAAAGTAAATAAGTAAAAAAACATAAAAAGCTGTTTGTGTTATCAGTTAAGTTTGGAATATGAGTGGATATGTTGACCTGGTTGGGTTCTGAGCAGAAAACCAGTAAGCTGTTTGAGTTCCGAACAGAATATGTATACTGTGACATATATTGATACATACATACATGTGTCCAAATGAGAGCTTGCATAAGAAATAAAAACAGGTCTTGGGTCCCGACGCTAAGCTGAATTTTCCTTTTACATAAAATTACCAGATCCTACCATACTGAAAAGATGATTGTCTTTTTTTATATTGTTATAACTCCGGATTTACTGTACATATTAGAAGACTTAAATCTTTGGAATTAAATCTTATGTTTTATATATTCAAATTTTCTTTAATGTATATTGAAATCATAAATTTGCACTTTCATATTAAAGGTCGGTTTATTCTGCCTAATATGGCATCATAGTTAATTTCCATTAATCTAATATTTTTTAGTAAATGAAGAGGAAATAAACAATAATATTTTGGCTGTTTACTTAGCTTGCACACTCAACATTTAGGCAAAAGGTACAATATAGCAGTGAACAAATTAACCCATACAAAAATACATGGTGGGCAGTGCATGGCTAGGTCATATGCAGCTCCCACCACTGATTTTACAGTAGGCACCTGAGTGGGCAATGCATATGAAATTTTGTTGTTCAGGACTCCCCATGTGCAGCTCAGAAGTTTATATATGTTTTCTCCGAGAGTGGGAGACATCATTTTTGCAATATACTTTGTGTTTAAATTACACATATAAACTGAATTTTTTTAAGATTAGACCATGAAAAATGCATAAGGAACTGTTCACATTTAACCAAACATTATGAGACTTAAAAAGTATTGTTAAAACATTAACATTTGCTCCACTTTCGCTTTTTCTACTGACTGAATAGAAAATAAAGATTTTAACCTGCTTCATTGGTGATATATTTTTAAGACAAGTTGTGTTAACATCTTTGAGCGTTAAAAACAAATTATTTGTCTCTTCGTTGATATGATAATTAACATAACATATTAATAGAATGATGTTTCCTGCTATTACAAAATTCTCGGTACATACTCAAGTCTTTCCTGATTGTTAAAAACCCTCTATTCTTTTGAGATGGCAGCTGAAAATCTAAAGATCGTGTTTAATCAATTTTAATGGACATTGAAATCTAAATAAAACAGTTCCAACACTTGATATTCTTTTCTTTGGTTGATGTGTGTTAATATATAAAGACATAACATCTTCAGAGTGAAATTTTAACATAATTTGACATTCACATGACATTAAATGGACCTTTAATTGACAGCAAATTTATATCAAAATCTTGATGTTAAAACTTTTGACGTCAATTTGATGTGCAAACTAAGCCTGTTCTTGACATTATTTTGACATCAATGTATGGCATCAATCTGATGCCAAAATTTTGACGTTAATTTGACTTTAGAATTAAACCTGTTTCTCACATCTTTTGACATCAAGGTATGATGTTATTTTGATGTCTATCAACATCAATTGCCCACTGGGATTTTTAAGCCGAGTGCTATACAAACTTAACAACAATGACAGAGCACACTGAAGGTGTGACATATATTTCACATTATTTGATTGACTTACAAATAATTTAACAAATAAGTCTACCATTACGATAAAGGGGCAACTGTTGGTAAGTTTACATATATATATATATATATATATATATATATATATATCAAGACGTTGTTACGTCGACCAATCATATCTTAATCAACAATATAAAACTACTTTTAAAACAATAAGTAAAACAAACTGTAAATGTTTAAAAATCAAACTGGAACAATCATAGTACCCTTAGATAAGAGGCTAATAACTTAATTGAGAGGAAATACACATAAGCCTCGTGCAGTAGCGACTACGGGCTTTATTCAATTTTATCTCCTGTATTAGAGCAACCAACCAAATATAGGCCTTATATTATTAGAAAGACGACTAATAAATCTTTGTCACTCCCTTCAAAGGATAACAGCGGAGGTAGATGGCAAAATTGGTCTTAATTGATATGTCGACGTCACGAAAATATTGGAGAATTTAAATACCCGAGTAATATTCTGCAAAATGTCTTTCTAGGAAACATGCTGTCCCTACCATTCCTTGTTCACATCGATAAACAATGCAAACAAATATACCGGGAGTGTCAACTAAATATCAAACTAATTGATAAAGCTTAAAGAAAATGCTACTTAATTTGAAATAAAATGATTATAATAAGATGTTGCAAATTCAGTGTGACCAGTACGTTATATCTTACCGACTGTGCCGTGTTAAAATTTCCTGACCAGTCTGTGTCAGCCTAGGTTTGGAACTAGGGCGTGGTGCACAGCCTGTGTACCTTAGTTACCAATAAACAGTCTAGGTAGGCCTACTTACAACGATCAATAAACAAAACACCGTGAATTGTATACATGCGCCTCGGCCTCAAAACAGCTCATATTTTAAACGTGCGCGAGGAAACATACACCGTCACGATAGCAATGAACTTTTTTTTTGCTTTTTGACAATTCACCATCTTTTATAGTACGCAATTGGAAATATATGACCAGCTTCTTATATCGTCTAAAACCATAATGTGATAATTTTTCAGAAACACAGTATAACATGTATACCCTAAAAGAACCATTACATTTTTCAGCCATCCATTGACTGGTCAATTGGAGCTTTAAGTGTACCAAGACCTACTTTTAAATATTGATAATCTGCACATATTTCGGTTGTATATACAACAAAAAAATAATTCCATATGATGAAAGTAAGTTTTGTCCCATTGTACCACTATTACACCCTTAATTACAGTACCAATTATGCCCAAATTCGAGAACTCCCGAAACTGAAAATGCGTTCGGCAACATTCGGCAATAATCGTGCTGTGACGTCACACTAGGCACACGTCTGGCGTCTTGGTAAACCTGTGTACATTTGAATCAGCTGTGCTTGGACCAGAAAAATCCGAAAAACATGGTTTTAAAGCGTGTTTTCACAAATTGTTCGAGATCTTAGATAGATGAATACATCATGCATTCATTCTCGCTTTCGGATTCCGTTACATGTGTACAGTGGGAGACAGTTGACAGGGTGATGCGATGTAATGTTACTTCAAAACATTAACCAGCATGCAACAAAACTGTCAAGAGGGCCACGGACGAATCTGCAAGATAATCACTGTATATGTATCAGTGTCACTATTATATACAGCGTGAACTCTTAGACATATCAGTCAGATAGGCACCTAAATTAAAAAAAAGAATGCCCCTCTGACAATTCATGTTTACAAGGAAAAGAGCAGGTGATAT
Source organism: Sipunculus nudus (assembly GCA_026874595.1). NCBI lineage: Eukaryota > Metazoa > Annelida > Sipuncula > Golfingiida > Sipunculidae > Sipunculus > Sipunculus nudus. Next base: position 75,140,611 of record CM049316.1, read on the forward strand.
GCCCTCAGCTGCCTTAATTAGCGGTGGTCAAGCAGGAGCCAACTGACACTGTACTGGGTAAGTTCGCGATTGAGTAAAAAATCAGACTCTAAACTACACACTGATGATTAATATCAGGAAAATAGTAAAAAATATTATTTCTTAGTTTGTCATATTTTGTCTTATTTGTCATACTTATGTATGTATCATTGTGTTCAACGGGTGAAGTTGGTGCGTCCTGCACGGGCCCGGTAAAAAACGGCCGAACGAAGTGAATGCATAATATAATATGTCAAGTGTCAAGCGCTGGAATAAAACTATAATTGAAGAAATTATCAAATTATGCATACAGTTTTAACTTTATTGCAATTTATTTTTCGGTATATGTTCATTAAGGATAACTCGAAATGTATTGGCGGGTAGCCTTGTCGCAATATTCTTACCACATAACGCACCAACTTTTTAAATATATTCCGTCAGGTGTCAGACACGTGGCCGCTTTCCCATGCACTGTGCACCATATATATTGGCACCCGTGACGCATAGTGATTCTTTAGGCCTAACTGCGACTAAAAAGGCCATGAAATACTTTGTACTGACCATTGTGACAGAGCTGACGGCATGCGCTATACGTCTTGACGAAGGGTTGAGGGAATTTGTTTAATTAGAACAGTTTTACACGTATTAAAAATTAAGCCATTACTATATACCGTCCCCTGTTATACTGCATTGTTTTCTTATTATTTTATAGTTAAAGCTTTGTACTGAATATGATGGAAGGGTACATTTTGTTTGCTTTATACTTAGATTATAATGATAGCGATACAGAGTAGTAAGTAGTGATTCAAAACCTGTAATGCAATCATTATAAGTATGTGGGAAATGTATATTTTAATTACTAGTCCTTCTAAAGATAGGCCCATACCAAATTCGGATCTCCCGGATTCAATGCGCATTTGATTTTTTAATGTTAACTATTCAATCATCCCCTGTGCAAGTTTCATCCACATAATTCATTGTCTAAGTTAGAAAAAATAACAAAAAATGTCTCTTTTATATTTCATCCACTGCATATGTTTATGAGTTTTCATATGTATTCAATGAATGAACATGGAATAATGGAGATGGTCTGACAGATTGAAACATTTAATTTCTCCTTGAGTCTAGAATGTAACCCCCCCCCCCAACATACACACATATATCAATGACTTGTCCCTTGAAACTCTCTCTAATTAATTGAAAAGTTAAAGTTTTTCTGTCATATGATATGTTAATTGCCATATATGATTCTGAATACAATATTTATGGTCATTGTAGAGATCACATATACTAGATTGAACCAGCAAGTTTAGTATCATTGTCCAGGGAGAGGACATGGTGAATTACAAATGGGGTGATTAAATGCCTTCCAGAATGTTAATTTTTAAATGCATCAAGTGGCTTAAATTACTTTCTTTAGCAGAATTTATTACATTAGTTAACTCTTTCTGCTGTTTCATATGTTGTGTCATCAGAAAAGCATATACATTTAGTTAATTTTAAACACTAAACTTACTCTCTTGATATGTAAACTATATGAATATATATGAATATGAACTGATTCGTTCTATACAAAAAAAAAACTTTCTGAAGGCTTCTATTTACCTATAAAAACTTTTTCATAACACAATTTCAGATATGGTTCCATTCTGCTGGACAGAATCTTCGCTGAACCAGAATGGAAAATACTTTTATTGATGACATGTGACATCAGCATACCTCCACCACTGGCTGCAAAGTCACAACAAGGTGACCAAAGGGAGGCTTCTAACATCATAAACCAGAAAAGATGCCATCATGGACATACCTGAAAACAGCGATAATCTATTTTTCCTCTGTCTTTGCCTGATGTCTGACTGACTGTACAAAGTGCTTTCAGGATCCGTCACTGCTACTCATTCAATTTGATACTTTTTGCATATGGTATATTAACATTATTTCTGTAAATAACTTGTGATAGGAATCTTTTCCACATCTTTAATAACATTGGTCTTTGATGAACTTTTTAAAATTAGTTTAAAGGCAAAATTATTTTATGCACTCTTAACTGTGTGCCTGCATTATATATAAAAAATAATACATCACACAAAACTGACAATCATTTCATTCAAACACAGCATGCATAAATATGGTTTTAAGACAAGCATGGTATACAACATTTTATTTTATAAAGCTGACGTAAGCCCAACATGTTCTTCACCTGGTCCCAGGCCACAAGTCTCTCATATCTCATTATAACATTATATTTCTTCTCAAGCACGCCCAAGCACTCTCTTACCAGCGGTAGGCAGAGTATCTGTACCTCCTGAAAAGAAATATTTTTTCCCCATCATATTCACATGTTGGTATAAATACTTATATAATTTCAGGGTTAAATTAAAATGATGCATGAACTTTAAGGGTTCAGTGCAGTTAGGACTGGGAATCATCTGAAATCTTGTTTTGTTGCTGTACCAGTTTATGAGGATTAATATATTGTTAATGATGGAATTTATCAATCATAATAGTCTCTCTCTCTCTCTCTCTCTCTCTCTCTCTCTCTATATATATATATATATATATATATATTTGTTTATATATATATATATATATATACTTCAGGTCCATGCAGGCACCATATAATTGTCACTGTATACAATTTAAAGAGTAGAATTTACATACTTCATTCAAACATTTTTCCCTTTTGCAATTTTCCATTTGCATTAGAATTGTCTGGATACTTTTTCATGTGGTAATATCATTTATACTGTCTTGGTTTATCAAATTAACATAAAACTGGAAGTTAAATCTACGGACTTAGGTAATGACAGTGACCTATACTGAAAAAAGTACCCAGTGTACATTGGCTGTAGCCTACGACTACTAGTGTAGTCTGGACTTGAGGCCGCAGCCTGTAGGCCAAGGCAAATGTTGACATGCATGGCAATCATACGAAAACGGCCAGCATATTTAATCATTATTTACAGCGATTCAGTTTTCAACAACAAGACTCCAGCGAGTCATAACAAATTATATTTAAACTCACATATCTTATAAAAAAATCACGAAAATGTGGACGATAACTACTAAATAGTAAACGGTACATAGCGTATGTCTTAGGTGCGGAACGCCAGGTGTCGTTGTCACGCTGTCAGTGGCACTACCACTCAGTCACGTGGTTACAGAAAACACACTGCTTGAGCGGCACTGTCACCATAATTTGACTGTAACGTAACGTCAAAGTCAATATGCTGTCTTAAAATAACATAATCAAAAGTCAATAATACTTCTCCTTTTATATGGTCCCTAGAAAAGATAAAGAACTGTTTGAACTTACCAGTCGTTCCTCGCAACACGCTCCTCAAGATCAACACGATCAAGTTGACTGTTCCTCCTCGTCTGTGCTGTCCGCCTCCGGCTCTAAATCGTATGGCTGGATTTCTCCAGCCTGGTTGATCGACAACTACTGGTTTGTTAATTTGTTTCTCCTTCCTCGCTGGACGGAATTGCCTCGGATTCACTGCGTGACCAAGCAAAATTCTCGTCAGCCACGTCGTGGACTTCAACCAGCGAGACATCCCTCGGAACAAGAAAAAAAACATACACATCTTGTGTTTATTACATGAACATCTTCAGTATTGCAAGATTTTAAATACAATATTTCAAGTTTTTCTGACATAGTACATACAAATATTGATTCAACAAAAAGGATTTAACAAGAGAAATTTCAAATTGCTTGTATTGCTACTTGTTTCTACTTTTTCAAAGACATATGCATATGGACAATGTATACGAGATCTCCCTGCAATTTTCTAAGAACATTGGTCCAACTGTTCAGCCCCATGTCACACATTGGGGTTGTGGCCCTAGTATTTCCTCTTTTCCATTGAATTCATGCACCATGGATCAGTTTTCTCAGCAAAGACTGTACAGATATAATATTCTGGGTAAAAGCATGACCCTTGATAAATGAATGGAATTAATCTTATTTTTTTAAATTTTTTTTTATAATTTGCTGAAAGATGTATTCAGCATTTAACACTTACACTCAAGTCATGAAAGTTTATTTCTAACATTCTTCACCAGCAGCTTTATTTTTTGTTTGTTTACTTAACGTGAGGAAAGTGCAGAAACAACTCCATTCATCTCTTTATGGAAAACTTTAGGATCATTGAATGAACCAGTTTTTCCTAATAAAAAAACCCTCTGAGGATGACATGGACGTAAAACCCTTCGAGCATACATACACTTTCCCTTCGCCCAATTTTCCATGTACAAATACCAATATGACAGGAAGGAAAAACAAATATAATGATTAAATACCAAAAAAAAATTAAAAAGATTTATGTGAGAAATATCCTAAACTACCTTTTTTTGGATTGGGCTACTGGAATCAGTTGTTATTGGAATTTTGCAAAATTTTTATGTCGAGTTAAATACCAACTCGACGGAATGTTGAGATGCCAGCGGATGGCAGTAATTGCCTTTCAACGGCGCGTAATGCTCGTTATAGCCATCACACACAGCAATGAATGCTGGAACAAAGCACCTGGCTGCCGACACCCTGTAGAGTGTCCTTTATGCTTACACAAAGACCGTACACTAAGCTTATAATTATTATTACGTTTGATATTCATGCCATGGCAGTAACACATAAGTCAGCGCTGGAAAATTAAATCTTCATTATCTGGAAAATGGAAAGGTAGTGCTCTACAAAAATTAAGTGTGAGTAATATATTTAAAATATAATAATATTTATTATTTATATGCATACATATGGATCATCGGATGAAGCATATTTATATTGGAGCAATTACAAATACGAGAGTGACCTTAAACATATGTAATTTCATATGATGAAAATCACATAAAGCTTTTGATTTCTCTACAAAGGTAGATGGATTTCTTGATAACAATTTCAATTGTGGTAAACTTTGATGTTTATCTATAGCTTTATGTAATGGAAAGATCCTTTTACATAAGCGGGAATTATTGAGATATTTGTAATTAATGGTAAACCTGAGGGTTTTGTAAAAACAAACAGCAAATATAATTCATTAAGGGGGTTTACTTATTGCTTAACCATTGACACATTTAATTTAAGTAAGCATTAGAATCTAGATAATAAATAGTGAAATAAATAGGTATATGCTTGTTTTTTCGTAAGATAAGATGAATAAGGGTGATTCATGCCCTACTGTCTGATTGTCTGCTTGCCCCTCTGTCTGCCCGTTGGCAGATTAGAAAAGGTATCCGAAAAATAGTTACCTTGACCTGGTTCTCCAAGCACATAGTTTAAAACAGTTTACATTATTTTCTCAAATGTATCCAAAATAAAGTTTTAATAGGTTCTCAAATAGAGATGTGGACCTTAACCTTTGCAAATATAGGATTTTGTTTGTAACACAATAGAAATTGATGTTCTGCATTTGCTTTTCTCAAATAAACTGTTTCCTTTTACAGCTATAATTAGTTATGATATAAGTTTTTAACCTGCTGAACTTACACGGTCTAGTAAGGCAAATATTAAATAACCGTGTACCCCATAACTTTTGAAGTACTTCTCATATAATTCCCAGTTACATTCAACTTATTAATGAAATTCTTGCTGTTGTTCGAAACTAGTGACCTTGACCTTGATTAAATCAGTATCATTCGATGTAACATATAGGAATTAGGCCTATTTTAAGGTAGATCTGCCCGATACGATATCTGGATGCCAGCAATTCCTAGTTCTATTTACCTTTATTTTAGAGAATCGCCCAAGGCAGCCATTGATGCATTCTTTAGAAAGGCACAAATCACAGCTGTTAGGACAAGTTTTCAGCAAGCCCGGTTATAATAGGATATCGTTAATTAAATCACTGTGAACAATAAGCTTAAGTTATAGGACAAAGCTGTGATTTGGTTTCTCCGAAATATAGAAGTCCGACCTATGCAGTTATAAATTCTAACCATTAACCCAGGAAATCATCAATCCATATATGCAGACAGCTTGGGCAAAATGTCATCGTCCATCGTAGTTAGAAGTGGCAATCACAATTGAGAAATTCGCACCAGATTTCTTAATCTATAGTTTTAAACATTGCTGACTCAACTCTTATCGATACAGGGATGGCGGATGGGGCAAGGCTTGAAAGGCTAACCCTCATTTATGTTTTGACCAACAAGAAGACACATGGGAAAAGGAAACTGAACATTTTTGTGTAAAAATTAGTTTTTACTAATACGTGGGGAACTACGTGAGGTCGTGGAAAATGTGATGCAATGCCTTTGGAGTCTCCATATGCACCCCGAGGCAGTCCCAGCAGCCTGCCTATTGTATAACGTTTGTCATTAACGTCTCAGATATACCAGATACATTTTTCGGTTACTATGTATTTTCGAAGGCAAACGTAAGCTAAAGCATAATATCCCGCGCGAAACCATACCTTCAAATCTGGAATATTCCACTGACAATGTAAGTTCGGTGTTCAATTTGTTTTCTGTCTGTACCCATCATTTCAAATGAAAGCTGATATTCTGATTGAATAAATAAAAAAAATAACAAATTCTGTGTTAAAAAACATTGATGCATACTGAAATGAAAGAATATAGTTCTGAGATTAACATATGACAATTTTGTAATTTCATAGCATTTGACCTTAGCATATGAACCTGAAGGTCAATACCATTCATAATCACAATTTATTCTTGTTTGATTTCATTGTAAACTCAGGGTTCCTAGGATAAAACTATAAAATAAGTGTTTCTCAAGTCATGTTTGCTGCTTGCAAAGTAAATGGATTTGAAATAAATCGTTTATATTGGGGTACATAGTTAATTTTTTTTCTTAAACGAAGCCTGGCGGAAGGGTAATAACTTCATTCCAACTAGATGTTTTGACCTTGAACATAATAAGCAAACTAGGCAAACAGTCCAACAAAACAAATTAAATCCCTTTTAAAATGTCAGTATCATCATTTTTACCGCAAAGCGAAAGACTACAATAAAAAATACTATATAAGGATGACATAATATAAAAAAAATAAACAATAATTAAGGAATAATGGCCATTTATTTTCACCATATCCTTTATGATTACCAATAACAACAAGAGTTAAAAAGCAATATATCTTATGAAAACCTTTTTGTTGGTTATAACTCTTTTTTTTTCTTTGAGGTTAAAATAAAATTTTACCACATTTGATCCTTTGATTTTAAATTTTTGCCTTTGGGGATCAAATGCTGCTTTGGCAACCGGATGATTCTGAAACCAATGACGATGGTCAATTTTCTTGTTTGGTTGCTAGCCTTAAAAATCATTTTAGAGGGTCTTCCCGTCAACTAAAATTAGTAAAACTTAAAAACAGTAATATAATTAAATCATAATTTAACCTTAATTTAACATTGAATGGGTTTCTTTTATTGCTTAACTTGCAGTTATTAAATGTAAAACAAAAAAAGTTATAAATACTATTACCAGCAATGTGTTTCAGAAACCCTACACGCTAAGGAGCATGGATATTTATAGTAAGATATACAATGTATATGCACAGTATAATAAATATACATTCTGTCAGATTTGCCCGTACATGTATACTGTACATTTCCCCCTGTACTATTGGTTAGAATGGCCGTCGAGGACATATTTATGACTCACTTAAATCAGAGTAACAACAAATGTAGGTCACCCGTTATTAGAGAGACTTTGGTTTGGATCGTAATCAATGTTTGCCACTCGCTGTGAAGATTAACCCCCATGGCAAAGGGTACTGTTTCCTTGATTGGTGGACCTTATTGGGTCAATAGCGTCCTCGAATTTCAAGCGAACACCGTGCGTCAGATTCTACAAAATGTCTTACCTAGGAAACATGCCCTGTCATGTACCCATATTCACTTAGACCAGCGTTGTTACCAAATATGAGTGTACAAATGATACATAATTCGAGTTCTGTTACATTTATACTGAGATAAGAGGACGACAAGGGACATGTACATGTATACATTGATATCGTTCGTTATCATATTGCACCCATTCAACTTTGCTTCCGATACTTGTGCCCAACTGAGACTTTGGGCTACGAAGGAATTTTTTAAAGCTATATTCACAAGTATGACTACTATGTATAACTTAAATGCTTAGAGACGAAACAACATTTAACAAGATTAATATGATGAAATCGATGAAACGGAAGCTTAAAAAACTTTTCATTCTTCAATTTATGATTATAATACCTACTAACTACAAACTAAAAGCACTGCAATATCTGATGTTCGTGACCTTATCCGTTCTGTAAGGAAAGCAGGCCCTAAACGGTAATACAGTATTTGTCCATTAGCACCGGAAGCCATCATGATAAATTAAAACATGGCCATACCGTCTATATATAAAACCTGCCTCTCTGCAGACCCCATCGCCCTATTGATCTAGAGTCCACAGAGTTCACGCTGTTTTGTTTGCCTTTATCAGCCCTTCAGTGCCAAGTTCACAGGAAAGAAATTCTATAGATTGGTGCTGATACCCTGTGGACCGAAATGGATCGATGCATTGAAGTACGCTGTTATATATGTTATTTCTAATAGGCAATTTGGTTTTGGCCTTTCATGCAAATACGGTGTAAAAAACAATTCACGTGGTCTTCAAAGGATCATCCCACAAGTTCCCCATATTAAAATAAGATATTATTATCACCTTTTGTACCCGAACATTTAGTTTTTCTAACAAATATCATGAATTTTTTTCATATTGACTGCCATAATTATAATAGTTTCTATGGGTTTAGGAGAGCATGACGCCGCAATCTTGGATGAAATTATCAAGTTTAAGCTGCCGGTCCATTACACTGCAGTTGATCCGAATGGTGACCAGATGAATCAGTTTAAACTGAGAGTAGTCGGTAACATTAAATACGCAGGTGTAGAATTTGAATTGCGGGAAATGGCAGCTGAAGAATATTTATCTGCCTATGCCTCCTCTGAAAAGTTTCACATGGTATTTTTCATACATAGCTTGTATTTCTTCTACGGTCTAGTGGGTGAGATTTTGGAAGGTTTTTTATAATTTGACAGCGAAAGATGGAAGAATAATTGCCATTACCAGTGAAAAGGGTTAAACATTAACAGTTATGATTCCATAACCGAGTATCTGCTTTTATGTGCTAACTGGTTTCTGTTAACAAAAGATCCTACAAGATCGGTGGTATGGGAAACCAATGGAAGACATTGGTTAGGCTGACCAATAATGTTAGGATCATTTCATCGGTTAATTCAGAATTTGCCAGGTTATATTATATAATTTAATCACTGATAGTAATGTATGTTTCCAGACAGGTTTTTCAGGAAATATGAAGGGAAACTTCCGATTTCTGATATGGCATGGGGTCAGGACATTGACTTTGCACTTGAGTTCAAATGTTGAACCGTTCTGTTCAATAGTAAAGACCTAATAGCAATGTATGCCGTTCCTATAAAGTTGTTTAAAGGTAAGATTATCAGTATTGCAAATACAGGGAAATTGGGGTTAATAGCCTTTCTTCAAGAGAGGAAGTCTTTAGCATAAAACATCCCTAGTTTCTCATTTTATGGACAAGTCTACACCACCGAGCCGTCAAAGAGTGATAAAAAAAACTGTAGCGTAAAAAGTTGTCAAATTTATCGTGAAGAGGCTTCAAATGTCATATTTTGAACAATACAATTTTCGTTTTCATTAATAGATATTTATAGGTTCCGTTTATCTGAATGTGTGTGTGTGTGCGTTTGATAAACTGCGTAAGTAACTCTTCGTTATTGTCTTTTACAGAGATAACATTGGTCCGAGGTTCTGTAAGGAGGAGAAATACAGCATACTGCACCAAAAAAGCGACAAGTCAATACTCCTACTAAACAGGCGAAGTGAATAAATTTCGAAATGCCGACACCTGAAGCCACCGAACCGTGTAAAAAGAAAGTAACATTTATAGCTGGGTCCCAAATAAGCGTCAGTTATCTGATGATCGCCCTGGTGCCGATACCGGCAACGGCGTGAAACTCGGAGTAATAACACGATGCTCCAGCGTGCTTAACTTTAAGTATATATATATATATATGAATATATATATATAAATATATATATATATATATATATATATATATATATATATATTGATGCAGTAGAGCGCCGTATTTCCGAATGCCGAATTTCCGAAAATTCGGTTTTCCGAAATTTAAAATGGGGAACCGAAAATGTATTCGTTTTTCCGAAATATTTTTCAAGAATTATAACACCTGCAGGCCTGCAGTCAGGTGGTCAAGGCGAGTGGTGACCCTAATTAATTAGTTCTTGGCCGACGCAGTCGCCGGATCAAAGGTGCTACGCCAGGCTCCATATACCCAAAGAAAGCGGCTGAGCGGTTTATCCAAGAGCACTTGTGTATTATCAACCATTTCTAGTTTGCAAGCAAAGTTCGTCGGCTTGGGCTGAGATGTCAGGCAAAAGAACTGAGCAGTTTACTCGCAAGAGTATTGGTGAGGTATCATTCGCACATCGTTTGTGCTCAAGTTGATTTAGATGTGAGGCCATAGCACGCGGGCCTGGCCATACAGTTAATTTCGAGAGAGCAATTGTGTCACTAACTGAAACTTGCCGTTATTCAACTTATTTTCTGTCAGGAAGAACACCAATAGAACAAGATCGTCATGCTGTCAATAGCCAGAGATATGCAGTCAAGGAAAATAAAGCGGACTGCGTTATGGAGATGCCGCACTGGCGCCGCCTGCGGACTGTTAAAGAAACAAATCGAGCTACAATAATAGCGATGCCATTTGACCTTTTCCTCCCGTACGTTTGTTGGAAAAAATGGCCTAGACCATCGACCGAATTTCCAAAATTCGTTTTTCCGAAAGAAAAGCTTCGGAAAAACGGCTCTCTATTATATAAATATATGTGTGTGTTTGTGTGTGTGTGTATATATATATAAATATTTATATATATATATATATATTAGCATTTGTGTGTTATTTAACAGTTAATAATAAAGTGCAGTTTCCATCGAGACCATCAATACCATAATGATATATCTTAGTTACGGTTAGCAGAACACAGACCGATCGGTATATGGTACGATAGATTATATGGGTTATTTGCGCTATATTCCGGTATATAATCAATATACGATATATAGTATATAGCAACCAAACCGTATACCATCGGGCGTATGAGGTGGTCGCTTGATACTTTTATAAGAACAATTCTTTTTTGAAAACAGCTGTGTATCTGACGCTGTGATCCTCACCATAGTTATGCTATTGGTTGTAGGCTTTTTGATTCCGTTATGTTATAAAATAGAGCCACGAGAAACAATAAACAGTGCAATATAACGTTTGGATGTGACGTTTTAATCTTTTTAGAGTGTGATATAATTTAGGGATTTCAAATTATACTGCACTTTGGTCTCTGTCTATGAAAGCTTTGGAATAAGAGACAAGACGGAGTTCATGGGCAATAAATAAAATTTAGAATCATTGACGGTTATGCGGGTTCTGTAATATACTGTGAAGTATCAATATTATTGATAAAGAAATGATAAAATTGCATTGGAAAAGTTAGAACCCTCTACATATAAAACAATCACCTGATACGACATCAGAATGTTAAATATGTAAACAATGACATGATCGCTCAACTGACGAGAATTTATATTTGAGACAGTTACATTAGAACTGTCGATCCTAGAAACTATTGAACTGAGTTATTGGTGAACAAAACAGGGCCATATGAAAGTGTAAATGTTAGAGTCCACGTAGTACATATATCATTGGGATTTTACGAATGCAAATGTTAGTTTTCGTGCATATACCATTGTGATTTTAAAAATGAAAATGTTCATGTAGTACATATTGTTACGGAACCTAATATAAACAGATCACGTATGCGTGATGAACACAAATTTTGTAATGGAGATAAAAAAAAGTCAGATTCTGTAACACTAGGCAGCTGGAAAAGTCTAGGGGAATGAATAAAGAAGTCAGTGTTTTTTGTTAACAAATAACTATAATTTGTTCCTAAAACAACCCTAACAATACAATACACTAAATCAATAAAATTATACAGTGAAACAGCGGTATAGCATCCAGTCAATACAATCACACAGAAAGATAATGGTACAATACCTGGATACCAACAGTGTCACCAAAATAAGTCCTTTGAATGTAAACTCCAAGTGAATGACAGTCCAGAGGAAAGTTCTTGCAACAACACAGAACGTAAAATAAAGTCCAAATGTATCAAATCCTGTAAAGTTCTTGAAGAATCTATAATTGCCGCATTCGTCGGATAAGATCCTGACACACGCTTCTGCGTTCGCTCGAATCTGCTCTGTTGTCTGTCTCCTGGTTTTAAAAAACAGCCCTTTATATACCTTCACACCCTAGGCCGGGAACCTTCTACTTCTCGAACAGTCTATAAGGACCCTACTCCACAGTAAGCACGCTTTTCAGGAATTCTTTAGAAAGACATAGCCGTGTGTCTACACATACCAGGCTGATCACGTGACCCACGACCAAGCTTGAAAACTCAAGGCCCACATGACAACGAGAGTTCAACCAGTACGGAATGTAACAACAACACGAGTTACGCCCGTGTAACACAATAAAGCACCTGTAACAATATAACATTGACATATATACGTGTTAAAGTTAGATGATCACAATCGTCCACATAATTAAACACGATCACTAAGTCCGGTATACTCCTTTGTATTCACATCACCCGAACGTTCACTCCCTTGTGTTCAAAGCACACAAAATTTTATTCCGGTGTCACGTACGAGCATCGAACACATGCCATCGGAATGTCACTTCTAGCTCAGTCCGCCCTCACTGTATACATTCACACGGATTCGCCGGCGCTTCACGAAACCAATTAAAACAGTTCCTCACTATCGAACGCGCTTGCCCCTCAGGGCAAAATCTAGTAAGCAATGGCAGATAGGCTTACAGCCTCCTCAGTAGGAAAACTGAAGAAATATATCTCTCGGCTGATGTCTCCTGAATTCATACAGCACGTAACAGGTGGTAACAGGCGCTTTCTGGCTGCCTGTTTCTTTGATGGAGGTTTTTGCTTTCTATGTGGTGTTGGTTTTGGTAGGGGTATATGCTCTATCACTGCTGTTTGTATATCTTTGTCGAGGTATGTCCTCTCTGAGTGGTGTCTGTTGTCTTGGAAGTATGTGCTCTCCAAGTACAGCCTGTTTGTATTGGTAGAGGTATGGGCTCTCCAAATGCTGTCAGATTGTCTTTATGAACGCAGGCGCTCTCTGATTGTTGTCTGTTTGTCTTGGTGGAGGTATGTGCTCTCTGAGTGCTGTCTGAATGGCTTGGTGGTGGTTTGTCCAGTCCTGGTAGTGTCTTTTTACTTTGGTGGAGGTAGGTGCTTTATGAGTGGTGTCTGTTTGTTTTCCTGGAGGCATGAACTCTCAAGGTTAAGAGTCTTTGTCTTGATGAAGTTTCTTGGTGATTTTTTTTTTGATGATTTTATGTGCACTCTTATCGCTGTACTTTTGCTTCGGTGGTATGTATTTAGTCTGGTTTAATAAGTTTATTTGTGACCATTTTTTTCCGCATGACATTTTAAGTGATTTGTAAAACTTTCCTGCAACTTGAACTATTAGTATTTACATTTAAGGCAAGATTGAGGTATACAATTTTTAAATGGGTATTTTTTGTGATGCATCCCAGCATCACTTATAAGTCATCTCACATAAATCATAGTTCACAACCTCTCTTATATCAAACTACTTCCTTTGTAGAGAACAGTATAAGCAACAAACCAGCATTAGCTCTCCTCTATCAGACTATTTCCCCTGTAGATGACAACACCAGCAACACAACCAGCAAAATCTTTTCCCTATCAGACTATTTCCCCTGTAGAGGGCTATTTTCCCTGCACCACCGCTTCTCTATCACACAATTTCACTGTAGATGGCAGCACAAGCAACATAAATAGCACAACCTCTCCTCTATCAGACTATTTCGTTGAAGATGGAAACACAAGCATCACAACCAGCACAAGCTCTCCTCTATCAGACTATGTCCTCTGTAGATGGCAGCACAACCAACACAACCAGCACAACCTCTCCTCTATCAGACTATGTCCCCTGTAGATGGCTATTTTTCCTGCACCGCTTCTTCTGTATCACACTTTTTCCCTGTAGATGGCAGCACAAGCAACACAACCAGCACAAGCTCTCTTCAATCAGCCTCTTTCCCCTATAGATGGCAGCACAAGCAACACAACCAGCACAACCTTTTCTCTATCAGACAATATCCCCTGTAGAGGACAGCCGAGCATCACAACCAGCACAACCTCTCCTCTATCAGTCGGTTTACCACGATATGAATGCAACCTGATTTAAGACCAATGCGATATATTCCTAGATATAACTTGTATCACGACTCTAGTAGGCTTACCGGTCCCATTTTACGATTGCCTACGGAGTTGGGTTGTCACAGCTAGGTGCTCATGTGACATCTTTTCCCTATAGGTCGCAGAATATAGGTAACAGTGACGTACTTCCAGGTTTCCAAGGACATTTGCCAAGGATCTCCCAAAATGTCAGGTTAGAGGTTTCTAGGCCTAATAGATACAATTTGTGCCCTGTCTGACTGTCTTGATGCTGAGAATCATCTTTTCGTACCATAGGTCACAAAATATACGTCACCATGATCTAATTTCAGCTTTCCAAGGAGATTTGCCTAGAAATTTCAAGATATCGAGTTAGAAGATTCCAAGGAGATTTGCCAAGAAACTCTCAGGATATCGAGTTAGAAGATTATAGGCCTAATTTGGATACAATTTGTGCCCCATCTGACATTCAGGGTGCTTGAAATCATGTTTTCAGCCTGTCGGTCACAAAATATAGGTCACCATGGCCTAATTTCTCATTTCCAAGGAGATTTGCCTAGAACTTTCAGGATATTGAGTAAGAAGATTCTAGGCCTCACATATAAGATTTGACCCGATCTGACATTCAGGGTGCTCAAAATCATGTTTTCGGCCTGTAGATCACACAATGTAGGTCACCTTGAACTAATTTCACGTTTCCAAGGGGATTTGCCAAGGACCTCCCTTAATGTCGCATCGGAGGATTATAAGCCTCACAGAAAGGATTTATCCCAACCTGACCATCTGACATTTAGGGTGCTCATATGACATCTTTTCCCTATAGGTTGCAGAATATAGGTCACAGTGACCTAGTTTTAGGTTTCCAAGGACATTTGCCTCTCCCAAAATGTCAGGTATGAGGTTTCTAGGCCTAATGGATACAATGCGTGCCCTTCTGACTGTCTGGGTGCCATTTAAAAACTGAATACGTAAATATTGCCTGGTATAGGTATTTATGCGGATAAATGTTGTGAGACATTGTTACTACAGATGAATTGCCCTGTTTCGGCCATTCTCAGTCCACTTGTTTGACCATATATTATTGACTCTGTCTGGTAATCTTTGATTGTTTTGTTTGTTTTGCTTTAAAACTAACCTCATATCATCTGATTGCATTAATCAAATACAACAGTTGCATTCAATCGTTTCGTAACCAAATTCAGAAATACCCGAACCCCCAAAAAATTCCTCAGAATAATGGATACACTAAACAATTTATATTCGAAATAACAGAAACTTTATTTTTTTTTTTAATCGTTTTATTATTTAGTTATCGATGGTGCAACATACTTGAAGTCTAGTTGTCAGTCAAATGGACATAACAGGATGATAAATAAAGAAATGTATGAATGAGGTTTTGTTCACTGGACTGAATAAAATAATTTACACAAATAACGTTACATTTTATTTAAGCAATTGTTTTACATGACCCTGATGGTCATGAGACTTCCCCTGAGACTCAATTACGTCAGACTGCTGACGATAACCGTGTGATTACCTCCAACTACAAACAATTTGAGTCCCTGAGCTGACAGATTTGTCAATGTTATGGAATCTCCAGGGACAAATTGTGAGGTTCAGATGAAGAGTTTAGTAATGCTTGGTCATTAAACAAAAATAAAAAAAAACATGCCCTATGCGTGTAGCCAATGAGGTTGAGTTTCTGAATTCTGCGTACATTCTATATAGAACTATGCTTTAAAGTTTAAATGTTTCAATTGTTTAGTTGAAGGAATGAGGTACAACAGTTTCATTATTACATGTTGGTTCATCTGTAAGTACATTTACTTAACCTAAATAATCCTCTACAAGAAACAATATTCTCACCTTTCTGTCATATGGATCAGACGAGGAACATATATGCTACCAAGGAAAAAGGTACGGAAAACTTCCTTAATAACGGAACACTGAAAGATTTAACCATTGCTCTCATCACTTTGCCAAGATGACTATTCTAATATGAGTTCCCTTGAACACAAAAATAATAATTATCTGACACTTCACTAGGTGAAGTTACTACTTTTCTTGGTTCACCAATAACATTATGTAGGATTCTTACTTTGATATATATATATATATATATATATATATATATATATATATATATATATATATATATATAATCCTTTTGAACCTGTATGAACTAGACCTCCAGACGCCCAAGATTATTTGACCATTTAAATATTCTCTGGCAGTTGTGCTTTCAGAAAGAGTCATCTTTTTTAACGGTCAACCCATGTCTTCAAAGCAGAAAATGGCAGTAAGGTGGCACGGCCTATTGTTTTAGTAACCTTTCCCATTCTGTATAAGTACAAAAAATGTGTCATGCTGGCATCGACCATACACCTCAAGTTGCCGGGGCGAACAAAAAGTGCTTCATGTGTGTTCTGATTACATCATGAAAGCGACTCGTCACAATGTTTTTACTTATGAAGTTAAGATTTGTCAGGTCATATACTGGGGCTACTACCCAAGAGGACAGACAATTCCTCATCACCACGTTCTTGCTCAAGTAATTAACACATTCTTCAGAGAGATCTTCAAGTAAGACTAGTTTGGATGCATTAAATATTTAAAGTTCATTTTCTTCCCGTAAACCGACATCCTTACCTTAGATTTAATCCAGGATGAAGTGCAGGTCTGTAAATAAGTGTAAATAAGTCGGGGGTTTATCAATGTAGGGAATGACTGCTCAATAGGTCTATGACCATGGTGCGATTATGTGTAAATAGTATATAATATCGTTTGTGCTTTGAAGCAGCCCGCGATGGTTGTCAAGGTATTATCAATAATTTAATCCTAGGAGCAGACATGGGGTCTATTACAGTTGTTCTATTACTATTACTATTACTATTGCATTCAATTCCTTATATTTCTTTTACTATTACTGTTGCTTTCAATTTCTGATATTACTTTTACTATTACTATTGCTTGGGTATCTATTAGTGTTACTCTAACTATTCCTTATGCTGAATCGAGGATTCCAGACCTTGCGCAGTCAACAATGCTATAATTTAGTATGATAGGACTATACTGCATTCAGAAGGGGCAATGTTTCTACTTTGACTGTGTTATAGATGTCTCTTTTATTTATGCAGCAGTGTGTTTGTTCTGCGCTAACGTTGTTTGTGCTATGACGGCATAGCCCGGCCCACGCGTGGGGTCTCACGTGAAAACGGCGATCATGCTAGTCTGGGACTTTCTCGCCTGGCCGGCCCACGTGTGAACCCTGATATGTAGAGACACAACGATGTTGTTCTAGATGTTTCCTGTAACGCGTGTGTACTGTGTATCATGATAGGTTCTTTGGATTGTTCGAGAAATGGAAAGTTCTCTGCTTGAGGTGAAAGTGATTAATAAGGGGCTGTTGTTTGGAGCCAACGAGAAGAGAAAAGAGAATATTCCAGCGGACACCGAAGAGTGGACCTTTCCCGATAAATGCAACATCAATAGATTTTCTTCTAAATTTGTGACGGATCTAATATAGTCTTCAGTTTGCTTTCGGGATTATGACAAGAACTTCACTTTGGGATTACAACGGATTGATTTTGTGAATAAACTAGACTGTTAATCTCTGAAAAGATTTGTTTGACCCGTTCATCTGGGTTGCACGTTATAAAGGACTTGTTGTCGCTGTTACAGTGGTGGTATCCAGGTACTGTGCACTTTGTTTATTATGCTGTGATCCTATTGATTTGCTGCTATACTGTTGTTATACTGTGTTATTGTATTGATTTAGTGTATTGTAATGATAGGGTTGTTTTAAGAA
This sequence comes from Sipunculus nudus, assembly GCA_026874595.1. Lineage (NCBI taxonomy): Eukaryota > Metazoa > Annelida > Sipuncula > Golfingiida > Sipunculidae > Sipunculus > Sipunculus nudus. The sequence goes on from CM049316.1 coordinate 75,158,778, forward strand.
TAAATTATAATTATCTGTTAACAAAAAAAAAAAACACTGACTTCTTTATTCATTCCCCTAGACATTTCACGCTGCCACTCTTATATTCACGCCGGGATATGAACACGGGGTCGCCAAGCGTGTCAACGTTTAAATATCAAGGCTTAAGGAAAAAAGGCCATTACGGTCTCCTTCAGGGATCCTATCTGTCCACATCACAGTTTGTGATGCCTTTGCAGTATTATGATGTTGTGCCCTATAAATACATGTTTGAATGGTGGGGTCTCTTGCTCCTAGTTACTGTCATACCTTTAATCATTATATCCATCATTTTATCCATAAAAGTCATCGTCACTGTCTTCGAGATAATATCTTTCCCCATAACTATGCTTCATTTTCAAAAGCACATCGTCAAGACTGAGATCAACGCCATTTCGTGAGGTTTCTAGAGATGACGGTTCAGTTTGAGTTGTTGGTTTAAGAAAGAAAGCATCGATGAGTGGTTCAAATGATTTCTATTTCAGGTCATCTTAGAAATCAGGCTGACCTTTTGTAGTCCTCATACATTGTTTGCGGTAGAGGAATAGTGTAAATTGTCCTATCTTCCCGTTTGTATGCATACATACAGTTGTAAAACAAGCCATCCTGTTTCTCATGAGATGAGAGTATTTCAGTGTCACAGATGCCCATGTAGGATTCTCTTCTCAGATGACACACACCTTGAAACACGGCCCGAAGATGTTCGAATCATGAATCTGCCAGTCACTGGAGGATTCAATATATTCAAGAATTTGTTGTTATCAAAGAGATATGTGAAGCCATTCGATGTTTTTGGCCTGACACTGGGATGATTTCGGTGTAAGCAAATGTTACAAAAAGTAATCGTTCATTATAAAGAATTTTGCAACCGTTATTTTCCCCCAAGTGATTAATAACATTTAAGCAACCATCTGTTTTAGCACGTACCTTTAATTTTGGGAATGATATTCTATTTTAGGTTTAGACCAGTAAACTGAACAAATTGATGAGGAATTCCACGTGATATCCATTGGTAAACACGTTATAAAGTAAATCTTTCTTTGACTATAACCTCTTACTTCATATCCTGCCACCCCTGGGTATGTCAAATTGATTAGTACTTTTAACAGGATAGAAACTCTGTGAAAATAATGTATGTCTCTTCCTATATCAAAAATTGTCAGTGAATATTAGATTGAAACATGCCGTTCATGAAAAAAAATAATAATATAAGGACGCTGAAAATGTCGGCTGTCGTCGGTTATTCTAAAGAGTTCATCAATGAAATTGAACGAGCACGCGTGTCCTTTAATATTGGTTTTTGGCTGGCTTTTCTTCAGCATGGTGGTTTTACACCAATCGAGCGAACACTGCAGAAATTGGGCAAAATAACAAATAAACTTTGCAGACCTGCGCGTTTGCTCTAAGGGTCAGCAAGGACCCAATTGTTACGTCGAGAAGCATTCGTAACTTGTGTCAGAAAATTATATACATAAACGTATGTAGTTCAAGTCCATATTTGAACAATAATTAAGATAAATTTGAGAAAGGCTTGTTTTAAGGTTTGTTCGGTTTGTATCGTTCGACTCTACAATTTCCTATACCTTGATGAGAGGCAAAATATATCGGCGTGGTAACATTAGGATTAGTATTTATATTCCAATATTGGTACTTTAATGCTGAATAAACAGATATTTTATTTTTTTATTTATTACTAGTTAAAATCATAGTTAAAGTCCGTGGATTCTTAAAATTAAAGTGAATGTACTGTGATGCCACACAAGGAACTTGCAGAACTGGTACCCAGTCGGACAAAGGGCGGCTGTTAATGTATGTCTGTTTCTGTTAAAATCAATTTAGAGAATTGAGAATATACCAATATTTTATTTTTTTTATTCATTACTAGTTAAAATCATAGTCAAAGCCTGTGGATTCCAAAACTTTTAAGTGAATGTACTGTCAAGTCACAGTAGAAACTTTCGAACTGGTATTTAGTAGGACAAAGGGCGGCTGTTTATGTATTTTTTTTCTGTTTAAATCAATTCAGAGAGTTTTGTGTGTAACCTTGCCTATATTTCAGCAGGGCACATATTGTAACCATAAGATATTGATATGTCAACTGTGAAAACTATTCATTTGTAAAAGTGACCAAATATCTCTGAATTAAGGGACTTAAACATAAATCTGATTTTCAACTTGATTTGTCATGATCCTCGAGGCGACACCAAGTAATTGTAGTAGACACCAGATGGTGCAGTGTACACAGCACGTCGAATGTAACGTCGGAGTAACAGACTTTACAGACGTTGAAAGATGGTTGAAAGTTGGTGGCACTCTTGGATAGGACTAATGGACTTTACAGACTTTGTAAAATTATAGTTTGTCAGTGGCACTTCCGGATAGGACTAATAGACCTTATAGACTTTAGAGGATTAGAGTCAGTCGGTGGCAAACCCAGATAGAACTAATACGCTTTGCAGACTTGATATAAATCCATTTATTTATCTATCACTAAGGATTTAGATAATAAATCGCTTTCATCTGTACAAGTATTATACGTGGTGCAGCTTACATATGTTGTCGCATCTTTGAAAGGTTCTGTTCAATAGTAAAGAACTAATAGCAAAGTATGTATGCAGGTGTCAGTTCTACACGGTGTTTTTGATGATAAGATCATCATTAATGTGAGACATGGGAAATTGAGGTCAACAGCATTTCATTAAGCCGGGAAAGTCTTAAAGCTGGTGCGGCTAGGCAATGTCTGCATGGACGCGACAGCTTTTATATAGCTTGAATATTACATATTCCCTGTATTTTATATTATCTTACTTATTAGTTAACGATGAGAGGACTTTTTTTTTAACCGCCCCTGAATGCATTTAAATATTACGTATATATACCAATTAACAACATTCCCGGGTTTAGACGCCAAAAATGGACCTGGAGAGGTATTTTGACATCAATTTTTCGTTGCTTGACATTTATCACAGAAAATAAAAACATATTTCTTCTACAATAAACGATATCAAATACCAAACAACTATTGTTTATGTACACAACCAAGTTACGGGAACGGAGGGTAACCTGCTCACCGCATGTATAACCGGTTAATTAGAAAATCAGTATAACACTTTTTAAACATTTGCAATATTATACATTAATGATGCCTTTCCTAGCAAAATATTATTTATCATCAGAACGCTCATGATTGAATTGAGACGGCCAGCGTCGTGGGCGATAATGCCTGAAATTATTTTACTCAGTTTTACTTAGTATGGATTATTTATAATATATTGTATAACTGACCTCTCTTCTCTCTCTCTTTCTCTCTCTCTCTCTCTCTCCTTGTAAATGATCGCATTATCTTTCTTTTTATTTCAATTAACATAATTAGATTATTTTTTTAAATATCCTCTCATTTTATACTCGCTCTATCTTATTAGATTCATTTACAATGATCAATAAACTGAAGCTTATTAAATAATCCCCTATTTCTCTCTCTCTCTCTCCATTCTTATCGATCGCTCTTATATTTATATCAATTGATATAATCAAATGATTATTATAAATAAATTCCTATAAATAACTCTACCACCCGTTTCAAGTTTAATCAATTGTCATTTATTTCAAATTATTTGTATTATATACCGATACCTTATATTATTATTAATAAATTTTTCCTTTAATTATGTATAATTACACACTCTCTCTCTCTCTCTATCTCTCTCTCTCTCTCTCTTTCTCTCTCTTTGAGATCATTTTAAATAATTTCTTACTCCAAAAGTATTAATAACCCCCTGTCTCAAATGTAATTGCAGTAACTCATACTGACTGAATGTTTGTACTAATTACTATTTAGCTATCCGTTATGCAACTGTACATAAAAACAAATCATATATGCTTTCTGTAAGTCAGATAAAAACCATTGAACGACCATGATCCGAGTCTTTTGTATTTACAGCGCTGCTCACTTGCTTCTGATGTGTGGGATTAGTACTTTAGTACTACCCACCGCAATTGTTCCAAACACCGTTTAATTGGTTGATTGTTTAAGTATATATAGGGATGTTTCAATACCATACGTTTTTCAGAGAACAACGATACACACCAAGCCTTTCACACGTGAGTTTTGTATTTGTTAGTATGTTATAGATAAAGTCGTTGAAGTATTGGATGTTGACGAGGGGGTGTAGGGGACGGGCTCCATCATCAAGAAGAGACGAGGATGTCCAGCAGGATTGTTTACAATAATTTATTTTTATTTATTATAAGAGACATTTATGAGAGTGGAGAAATCCATGATCCGTGAAAAAAGCTTGGTAATATTGAAAAAAGGAGGTACAATTATGAATAGGATAAAATGCTGAAAAGGATAAAAAAGACATATGTTTAACACATACGATAAAAATACTTAATTCTAGGAATATAATGCACAATATACCTGACGTACAATTTGTTGCAAAGATCTGCTAATCCAGTTAATAAAAAAATAAATTTTTCAAGATCTACAACCGTTACCTCAATTGGTACCTTGGCGGAGCACGACCACCAGCAACAAAAGATATTTATCGACCAAACTTTACATGATGTAAAGCTGAAATACTGATGGCCAGAAAGGAGACAATACCAGCACTACCTAGAAGTAGGAGGTGATATTGGAAGGAGAATGGACCTTCTAAGCTTGGCCTGTAATTTTCAAATAGTTGTTTAACATCCACGGACTGTGTTAGATCCTCTGCCTTACATTAGTATATGCTCTGCTGATGGATAAGCTATGGGAGATTTATTGCAGTGTGTTCAACATTGTGCGACAGTAGATGACAGAGATGGACCTCAAGCTAAACCTGGAAATGTTCTATCGGAATTTTCGCGTGAAAGAGTGTTACTTTCACCATACTCAAGCTATCTGGAAGAAGGTCCTGGAGTAAGGTCACTCCATGGAGTACAGGTATTAACTGTATTAAGTGCAATTTCAGCTTAAAATTTTATTATAAAAATAAGTGTATATTTTATAGTTCCAAAGTTGAGACCAGGAAGCACATCCGGATGTTGATGGCGCTGGCTTTTCAGCCTGTACCATTGGTTCAGTTGAACTTTGAGAAACCTGTCGTGGTAGGTAGGCAAGTAGGCGACTCTCCCATTACTACTGGCCAAAGTGGCCTGACGGCAGTTTTCCTCTGTTGGAATGTGAACCGGGCGACTGTTTACCCCAACAACCTAGTCGAGTGTTGGCACTCTGGTCTCAACCCTGCTTTTCAGAAGAACAGTCCCAACATTGCGATCTGGTATAAAGGCTGAAGGGAAGAACAGGCTGTTACAGATGGCCGACTGACCAACATCAGTATGGGGAGAGAACACCAGTTTTAAGAAGAAAATACAGAAAACTAGGGACAGGGTGCAGAAACTGACAGAGCGTCACCGCAAAGGAAAAAATTACCGTGGAAACTTTCTAGCGGGAACAGTACTCGTAGTGCATAATTTTTAGATGGAGAATAAGTTGGACATTCATACGTTTATATCTAGATTTATTTACTGTAAGATTTTCTTTGTGGATCGACATCTCAGATAAGTATCTCAGACTCAGTGTAGATGCAAATGAATTGATAGGTTACACATTCCAGATGTTTGTTTAAAATGTGTTTTACTAATGAATCAGGTGTAATAATGGTCTTCCTTATAATAATAATGTGTACATATTTATATGAAGCGCTTCCTAATATTTATTATTTTTTATGTTTTGTGATTTGATCTCTCTAATTATCATCTCAGAGTCTTAGATCCATACAAATTGATAGGTTGAAAGTTCCAGATTTTTAAAGATTTTTTTTAATGTTTTTTTTTCTGAATATTCATGTGTGATAAAGCTCTACTCTTTGTAATAATTATATGTCTAGATATTGAATACAAAGTGTACGTATAAATATTTCATGGTTGGTGCACCGGCTTCATATAAGAGTATTATCATACATACTGATACAAATTATTCTTTTTTTTTATATTGTTTGGACGAGTTTTTGACATTGGATAAATGTGTGCATATTGTATATAAGGAGGACTGAATGCACTTTTTTCTAATTTTGTATCGAATTTACAGTCACAAAATCTATATTGGTGTTATAATTATAATAAAAATTTATTTCATCAGTAACGTATATGATTTTGAATAACAGTAAAGTTCTTTCAGATCATATACATTTGCTAATGCCTAGCAGGATAGCAATTCCACGGCCTCACGTTCTTCTGAGGTAATTATCACATTCTTCAGCGAAAGCTTCAGGTAAAAAAAGTTCGTTACATTAAAAATTGAAGTATTTTTTTCTTTACTCAAATCAACATCCACCATATAATCATACTATAATCAATGATGAAGTGCAGGTCTGATATAAACATATCTTTCTGATATATCTTTTTCGTCTTTTTCTTTGAAGGAACTACGGAGCAGTTCAACAACATGTTCAAAGCTATAGACATTACACAGGGGTGAGCGGATACTAAGCCAACACCGACTCAAAATATGATGTCACACGGCCAACATTTATAGTGTTGTGCGGAAAGAATTGTGTGTAGCGATGGCTGGAAATTCATCTTGAGTCCTACCTCTCTATATATCATTATATTATAAAAATATTATTACCATCAACTTATCATATTTAAAGATGTTTTCTGCTTTGAACTGTGGATTGAAAGAGCAAGAACGGCCAGAGTAATCAGGTCTATTGCGGCATTAACCATGGCGATATTTCCATTTGAATTCTGTTTGTCTGATGTAGATTACTCATTTTTGTCTTCCTACCAAGTTGGATTGGAGACGACTCATTCCCAGTTTGTTTCCAGTGTCTGTTTTCTCCCGTCCTTAATGATAATTCTGTGTCATGCTATTTGAGAACGTATTTAACATACTACGAAAATATTATATAATGATTATATGACAGATTAAACATTTAGATATGGGAAAACAATTTGGTTGATTCATTGTATAGATTCACGGTATGCAGAGGGTCCTTATCATGAATCAGCCATTCTTCGCCGGATTCAATGTATTCAAGGGATTTTTAGCTATCCTAGAAAAAATATGAAGCCCCCCACTCGCAGTTTTCTGTACTAAAATAGGTGACGTATATTCCATTTCTCTGAACCTACAAAGAGGGATTCCAGTTATATCCTAAGAACTAGTCATTGGCATGAAGTTGTACAAGGAAACAGTTTTCTGTACAGAACGATTAACATAATCAGATATATCTACAAAGAAATTAACACCCCCGTACTTGTCTTATATAACATGCGTTTCCTTTTCCGTCTTCTCGAGCATAAAAGAGGCACAGCACACTTCCTGACATGGAGCTCCAGTGGCCTGATTCAGTAGGAAACCATACATACAGTACTCTGTCATGTCAAAACGATTATGACCTCCTCCAAAAAACAATTAGCTGAAGAATTGTTCATGCTGCACGACTTCCCCAGAATGCATGTGTATTTTCTTCTCGTCTTTGATGCACAACAGCACGCCTCCTCCATACGATTTCCTAAATACATACACATTCGTTTCTCTAATACCCTATAAGATGAACCTATCTAGAGACATTCTATCATTCTCATCTGCTTACAACCACTTGTTCGAAAAGTGACGATAGACAGTGCACTCCCCCAGTCCTCTGCATATAATAATCTCTTAATCCGTTTGATCCATAGTTCTCTCCTAATTTTGTTTTATTTCGTCCAAATCCATGAAGCGTCTCGGTAACACTTACCAGCCACGTCTTCGTGAAGGAGGTAATAAAGTTTTAACTTGTTCAATATAAGGGGGTTCATCAGTGCTTCCTGTAAGCCTACAGATTAAAAAAAAATCGTTCCATTTCTAGAAAAAATATGTTGTGCCAAACCCTCGAATGGTCGCATTTGAACATGTGGTGGAACTTCTTCAGTGTTCTTGATCTCGTCATAAAATCGACTTAGCATGTTTACTTGTTCTATATAAATTCTTCACATCATATAACTCGGGCAGTGACCACTTCCACATTGAGATCCTGAGTGTCATATACTGGCTGAAGAAACTGACACATGCTTCAATTAGTTCTTCAAGTTGGTAATATTTAAAGCGTTCAGCATTTCTGTCAGAAAATCCTCGCTCAGTTCAACTTCAACACCATATACATATAATCCATGACGAAACTTAGAGGCACAGAGAAGGAAAAATGAACGTGACATGTCAACTTCGTTCTCTTTAAAATCGCCACATAGAAGCCTGTCAAAGTAGTCTGAAACCGCTGCCAATACACATCGATGGGCAGACACTATTCCATTTTCTACTTTAAACTTGACGTCACAGAACCTGTCAATCATTCGCTGTGACTGTAATGTTGAAACTATCGATAGCTAAGACTTAATTAACGTTCCTTTTTCTAGATAATCAATGGTGCTGATTGATCTGAAAAATACAACCAAATGTTAAACTTTTTAATTAATGTGATCCGTTGCTACTATTGTATGATGATATTAATAAATATACTATTACTGAAAATTTCGGCTCGTGTTTAGTGCAAGTGTCATTGTCCTAACCATCTGTAAGGATCAAATAGACAATGGTTCCCTAATCACGATTACGACTGAACAATTCAGGTCACATATAACCGCGATTCAGTGTATAAACATTCAATAATTGTACTGACAGTCACAAACGACTTTCACATAATTTCTGATTAACCTGTGGTTATCCATAAGTTAACAATTAGATCCAATAACCCTATTGTTCAATCCCGTTAAAACACGTGGTAATAATTCAAGTAATAAGGGGAATTATCTTGCAAAAGATTGGGAAACAATGCAGTTTGACCGCTCATTTACGGCTGCAAAGAGTCGATAGTTGGAAACCCGTTGTATCCCGGGTCTTGTTTCATTCCCCTTTTCATTTGAAGCTCTAATATCCTCGGACAACATTTAGAAAAACTTCGTAATTGCCACTATTATATTTTATCTCAGGATTACTCAGGCACTAGTCTTTGAGCTCCAAAATTAGGAAAGCGGTGAGTATATAAATCAGCCTGACATCATAAATTTTTTACAGTCGACTTTCAATAGGAAAAACAGATACCCACATGACCCTAAAAAGGCTACACGCTTAAATTGTTAAACTCTTCTTTGATGTCATTCAACTATTATTCATATGGCAAATTGCACTTTCCGGAATTGTGTATGATACCAATGATATTATAAAACGATCTAACTTTTTAAAGTGTATATCATGCTAGACGTTTGACACACTGAATTTGTCTAAATAATGCGTTAGAATTTTATCTTCAATATACTTAATACCATCAATTTTATCTCATACTCAAAATCTATCAAATATTTCACTACCAATCACGTTTACAATAGTTTTACAGATAAACTGATCAAACTAAATTCCCTTTAAAGCTAAAAATATCGCCCCGTATTCTTTCCAAGCAGGTCAGGTTTAAGCTCATTTATTGTTTAAACACTGCATTTTTTAAAGCCTACATTCCTAACAATATATTCGCTGTTAAGCCTCCTTCGTAAATGTTTGTATAATATGTGACATATTAGAATCTTCATGAGATCATCGTTAACACGATATCTGCAGCCAAAGAGACCTGTCGTTCCCAGAATGGGACGTTGCCAGCCCCCAGGTCTGAAGCTGACCAGGACCTGCTCATCAAGACTATGGCAGACAGAGGTATATATGTAACATGGCGGGGGGTCCGTCGTTTTACCTTAAAAAGCTGGAAATGGTAAGATGGTGAACATTACGGTAGCTGTCTGTTTGTGAGTAACAGTCAAAATAATAATACTGAATATCCTAATTTAAGACATAAAAGTGCTTTTATACAAATGAGCATGTCATCACACATATACGCAGATTCGTGAGAAGACTATGACAATACCTTGGTTTGTATAAGGCTGTTCAGCGTCAGTTAACAATTATTACACTCAAGCCAGTCATGCCTGTTCTAACTATAGTATAATTAATGAAATTATGATATAGATCAAGATTGAAACAACATGTTTAAATGTAACATGGTTCGCCCTTTCATTATACAGTTAGATTTTTTTGGTATATTACGAAACCATCAAGAGAGTATAGTATGTAGATCTGACTTTAATGTTCTAAGTTGATACATAAATGTACCCATCTTTATCTTGCAAAATTCAATACAAAATATCATGGTGAAAGCAAAAATGTAGCTTGATCCGTGGTAATTGCTGAAAACCAATAGTTTATCTTTGTCTGTAAAACTGAGTGTCAAAGATTACAGAGTCTCCAGACTAGGTAAAGGGTTTCGGCCGATTATGCCAACAATTGATTTCAAAAAAATTATTCTGTCACAACAAAAAGAAATCGCCTATCTTGATTTGACAGAAAGATTATTCCTTTCCATCTTCATTTAGAGCTTTTGTTGCATTCTTTGGCTCTTATTATTTTGTTTATAAGGAAATATTACTTTATTAATCATACTAAACTAACAGTTATTTGCAGAAAGGCCTTCAGCTGTTCAATGTATAGTGATGTCCTAATGGCAGTAAGAGACGTCCTTTGTCAGCCTGAGCACCATTTATCATCGCCCCTTCCTGGAAACCCTTGATTATATATCCCTTTGTCAAATGTTATGATGAAAACCCAAGGAAGGCTTGTTTAGTAATTATGTGGAAAAAATGGTATAGGTTATCTGTTGTCACGACTTAGATCGCATTGCAGTTATTACACTAACCCAGTCAAACTAACCCGGTCAAATGAACGTGCTCTCTCTCTCTCTCTCTCTCTCTCTCTCTCTCTATATATATATATATATATATAACTAGTTATATAGTTAATGTGTACTTTAAGCCATCATATTACTATGCTGATGATTATTTGAGACATCTATCATATCTAACCGCAATAAATGCTAACCGCTGTCAGGATTGGATGGTGATAAGGGCGGGAGAAAAAAGTTAATGGAAATAGAAATAAAGAAATATGGCGATACGTAATTTACCATCCTTGTGGCGCAATCATATCAACACATTGTTGAATGAGCAGCCCAATGAAAATGCTTATGATGATTTTTTAAAATCTTGTATTGACAAAGAGGTTTCAGAAATATAAGATATAAATGATACTAATCTTCTTAATTATACAAGGTCTTAAGGACCCGACAGGTCTGTCAACTGCAACCAAATAATAAGGCACCTGGGTTGGATATAATTTCCTGTGAACATATAACATATGGAGCCCCCTTCATATGTAAATATTCAGTAACTCTCTGAAAAACAGTTTTGTAATGATGATCTATTCCTGAATCATATAACTTTGGAATTATGTCCATTGTGCAAAAATTAAAATAATGATACAGCACCTAGAAACATGTATAGTGGCATAAATCATGTGCCTATCCTAAACAAAGCCATACGGTTACGACTGTAATATTTTGTATTAAACCATGGATTTCCTTATCGTCTACAAAAGTGTTGCGTACGGGTGGAAATTGCATTATAACGACTTTCACTGTTCAAGAAAGTATGTATTAGCATAGTAGATTTGGTGGAAATTTTCATCAGTATATAAATAAAAAAAAGATGTAGGTATTCAGGTAAATGATCGAGATATCAGTTGTCTAAGGTACGCTGATCACAATGTAATTTTTAGCGAATACGGTGTCATTTGATTTAATGACCAATAGAGCATATGAATATGATAAACTGTGGAGGAAGTAAAATCTAAATGTTTACAGTTCGGGGAAACCGAAGCACAAAATGCCCTAGATAAAGATAACTCTGTTTATTGAAAATTCTTATAACACCTCCGTGAAGGATGTATGGACTTGTTTATCAACATCGTGTTTGTAACCACAACAATATTGACAGACAGAAACATGTAACCTATGGTAGTAGGTTGGATATATGTAAAGATAGAAAAGTCACTTGTTGCAAAACGTTATTTGCAAAGCTCTTGCTTATTTGACTTTTCGCATAATGCCCTTTGTTGAATTTGATTTGATTATTTTTTAGAGCCCCACAAATTGCTATAAACACAGCAAGCAGCCTGTGTGCGGGGATATCCACATTTTCTTGCCTATTTCTATAAAAGCTACAAAGGGTTGAACTTTAGTGTATAAAGCTCAGATAGGTGATTCGTCCCTCCTCAACTTTTATTGTTCTTCCAATTTAGGTACAGCAGAAACATCCAGAAAATGTAAAGCCGCTTAAGGTTCAATGGTCATTATAGGTTAGAGGGCAAATGATCTCCTTTTACTTTCATTAAATCTCTTGGAACGAATACGTATCTCAATCATGTTGCATGTTATAGAATTATGGTATAACGTATATACATTGAAGCAAAATCAATATACCAGATTAAGATTTTCCCCATAAAGGTTATTTTAGTTCTAAATATTAGAACCACGGGTAAAATTCCTGGTAGTATATATGGCCAGTATTCCATGCATTGGGAGAAGAGACAAAAGAGAAAGTTTACATTTGTGTCAATTGCTGTAATCAATCTTGTATTTCTTAGGAATTATTTAACCTAAATTTCTATAAATGGAAACTATACTCCGTTCCACGACCCATGGTCCACCCGTTTCTTGCGAGAGAAAAAAAGTGAAGTTAGATATCATAAGAAATCTTACAAAATTGGGTAAAAGAAACATTCGCCTAATTTTCCATCAAACATATAAAACTGTACCTGGCATGTTGTTTTCCCAAACGATTTTTTTTTCTTAATTGTGAGAATCTGTCTACAAATATTGCGACAGTTTCTCCAAGAGGCGCTTGTAAACAAAGGGACAAGGACAGTGCCCTGGATTGGCTCGAAGAGTCCATTTTACTAGAAGACCTGAAATGGTTCATGTTTTTTTCCTGTGCTGTGGTGACATATCGTGTTGTTTACCGTGTTGATCGTAATTCATAATTGATCTACACAATAATAAATCGAATTTATAATGCTAGGTTATGTCGAGTTCATGTTTTCTGGTACATTAATAGTTTGAAGTTCGTAATGCTTATCGGTTTAATGCTGATGATGATTGACGACCTGTGTAGTAGCGACCGGGACTGACGGCATACAGAGATACATACAAAATACATACATTTTACTGGCCCTTACAGGATTACCCAGCATTATAAACCAGACCAATCATAAATTTCTGATCAGGAAATTTCCTCATAATATTTGTCTTTGAAGCTGCTGAATTGCCCTAGAACAGAATTTCTCAATCATTTAATAATTTATCAATCGCCTGCATACTCGAATGCTCTCTGAAGACCTCACGCAAAACACGAAAATTAATGTCTTTAAAAACTAATATCTTAAAAAAATATACCTATCATAAACCTTATTTGTAATATATTACCTGTTTTTTTTTTATTTCTTTGGTGGTTTAGATCCTTTTTAATTGAAAAATCTTGTTAAATTTCATATTTTGTGCAATGATAATCTGAATGTGAGCATGTTATAACTATCAACAAAAATAACAAATAAACCAAATACACAATGTAATACACACTTCTGTGAAAAAAAACAGATTACATTTTTCTGAATGAAACCATAACACGAAATATTACTCAACTAAATATATAAAAATCAGTGTCACAAGAATCCCCTTTAAACAACTTTAGATGTTGGACTTTGAACTTACTACCAGTCCCAAAAAACAGCGTAGCGGGTCGTGTAATACACGGGTATTTGTGAATATGGATGTGTGAGTTTCGATAAAATTTGTGGCAGGATCAACCATTGGCCGACCAAAGGAAGCAAAATATAATTATGATGCGAATTTGTAAAACAATAATCTAGCCAAATTCGTGAATATAATATTCTCACTTGTTTGTGGCCGCATATTTAACAACTTCTTCGATATCAGATAAAAAGTGGTGAGATAAGGCACTATCAACTTCAATTTGCAGGAGTAGGTCATCCAGTCATAATAGAAAAACCATAGGATAATTATTTTTTTAACAAAGTAAACAATTTCTTCGGTGTACCTATTGGATCAAGCCCTATCATAGGTTGAGTACCTTGATCACACATAGCACACGTAAGCCTGCAATCATGAGTCCACATTACGTCAGGCGAGCAACTATATACGGTTCAAATCATGAACAAACACTTGGTAAAGGATTTTCCTTTGAGAGGTCTAAAAGAATATTCCAAGTAAATTCAGACACTTAAATTCCCGATTTGGTTCCTAGATGTTAGGTTTGGTGCCGACTTATTCGATCCATGTTAAATAAATTAATAAGTTTCGTTTGTTATAATATGGTGTTTTTTACATTTTTACTTATATTTATTTTTTAGGTGTTTATACAAATGTTTCTGTCTGTATGATTCTTTCATTAGTAATGTTATCTACTTTGATATATGCTATTAAACAATGCTAATAGAGCAAGTATTTTAAAAAGACCTCTGCACCCTCTTGCCACACAGGCATGAAATGCAGCCATGATTGTTTGATGTTTCTACCTGTCAGTGTATGTTTCAGGTAACCCTGATTTAATTTCAAAACCAAGAAATAGTATTATGACAGAGTCGTTCTTTTGGAAATAACTGTGTCACTGTAGAAATATTTTACCCTTTTCTGTGAATGCCGATATCGTCCAGGTGTTATTATTCTATTTTTTCCTATTCCGATTAATAACGATCAACGTTCACAATAATTGTCCGACGGTAGCTTAGAACATATTAAATTCATAATCTGAAGCAAGACTATTTGTATTATCTTTTCTGTTGACGAAACTTATTATATGTGTGATGATGAAAGGCTAAGTTTCTACGTTTAAGTATTTCCCCCCTTTGAGATGCTAGTAATATTATTTACAATTTGAATAACGTGGCTAGTTCTGGTAATATCTGACTAAACTAATGAACATTTAATCTGCCCTTAGAAATTAAACACACGTAGTTATCAACTTCAGAAGACTTGCTTAGCTTTTTTTATAATTTAAACTACAAAAATTGGCTCTCCTTTACTAAGTCTTACCTGTACAATGTATGTATTAACAATCACTGGCTTGGCATATTTTCCCACTTATAAAAATATGTAAAATAAAAGGTTTTTGGAGGCAATCAGTGCTGTAAATGGACGTTGCAACAATTTATGCAATAATTTTATTTTTCCCGGTCGATGTTTAAATCAAACATGAAATTGCAATGTCAATACAACCATCATTTATGGGAAAAATATTGTATATTGATTTTGAATGTTGAAATAATTGTGTAATAGATTCAATGTTGAGTTTGCAACATTCCGAGTTCAGTAACGGTTCAACTAGACTGACTTATAGTTGAGCGGTGGAGCTGATAGTCTTGAAATGGACACTCCGTTAGGATTTCTTAACTTTATATCTTACATTGTTTAAGGAAAAATAAGTCAAATAGGTTGTTTTCTTCACAGTTGGTTTTGCGTTTCAATTGGTTTTATAGAATTCGTTGTTGGCCCTAGGGAATGTTTTGGTCGATCGGCCTGACATAATACATATTCATCCTCCTTGGGTAGATGACATGTGGTGCCACATACAATGAGGTATTCGTAAAATACAAACGTTTATCTTAGTGGTTCAATGTAATGGCCTGAAATGGGTATGTTTATCCACCTTGCATGGCTTTCTACAACAATAAAGACAGGTAGAATTGTATAATCTTAAATAGATTTATGTATTTATCCCATGGTTGTCTGACGTATTTGAAATATCAAATAAATAATGTGCGACAGTTTGCGACACAGAAGCCAGCACAAATTAAACCTCTGCGCAATATTCGACGGTATACATCTTGCCCCAATGTTCAATCCATCTGCGACAGTGACAATGCTCGAAAGTTAGCCATGCACTCAAGTCGGCATACAACAAAAAACACCAACGGTGCAACAATGTGCGAAGGTTCATTTCAATACATATCCTACAACTACGACAATGTGTGACAATAAGTTACATATCAAGTTAGCACGCTGCAGTCCACGCCGTCGCAGGAACAATTTGTCACAGTTTTCAACAGACGCCCGAACTAATACCCTCCCCCGGCACGACAATGTGCCTAGTTAAGCTACATCTCAAGCCACCATGCGACAGTTCACACCTCCGCAGCGACAATTTATTAGCAATATGCAACACACACACCCAATAGAGATTCTACCCGTGCGACAGTAAGCCACATGATAAGCCACCATGTTACAGTTTACACAGCCGCTGCAACTGACACCCCTGTACATATTCAACCTTAACCAACAATGTAAGCCGGTTACCTGTTTGTGCGCATGCACATTAGCTCAGTTTGGACACCGAAAATAGAATAAAATGAGCTACTCTCTAAAGTCAGCATACAACAATGCACACCTTAGTCGCTAAAATCTCTATATAAGTATTCCCAGCATGTTGTTTAGAGAGATGGGGAATGTCATATTATCAAGTGAAAATGCTAATATATCATTTTTCAAAATGTTTTGGAACTAGCTTCATTAGTTCATCATCAAGTTTTAGCAGTCAGATATCTCACGAATGTAATTTTAACGCTTATATAGGTGGTCCTTTTATTGGAAATGTTCCTTTTTGGTTATGTTGTCACTTGTGCCATTCATGTTGTGCCATTATTGCATGTGGATTTTCTTACTGAAGTTCCATAGGTTGAGAACCTAGTGTAGATTTCTCATTATACCCTATCTGTTTGTTTAGTCTTCCAAAAATATCTACTTCTGAAATAGAAACACCTATTGCTCCAAAAAAACCGATACAGAAGCTGACCAGAATCCTGAAATGTCTTTTATATAATTCAGAAATTGTATACATCAAACGTAATTATTTATTTATCTAATTACAAACAGAAGTAATTCAACAACATGTGTTATGAAATCCTGGTCATTAATATGTAGATCACTAACCACAGCTGTTTAAATCCTTATTTCAGGGCAGATATGAGAAAGCGTTAGAGTATAGGATTAATGCGTATTTTGGAACCGTTTTCATGATACATGCTATCTTCTTAGTACGGAGAAGTATTGCACGCAATCTTGAGGGCTCCAGTGTGTTACAGTTTTAAAAATGATACGTCTGGGCAAACATTCCGTAAACTAAAGCGATAAGTGATTAATGAGTGATTAAAAGGATGAGATAACTTCAAATCCCATGCAAAAAGTTATGAATGTATTGGGTAGACATTGTGGGAAACATCTTAATTAGACCCTAGCACTGGTGCACAATGTCCTTCTAGTGGCGTATTCGAGAGGTTAGTTTAAGCTTCGCACAACTGCGCAGTAGCCAAGAGGTGGTACCTAGATATGAATCAGTCGACGAAGTCCGAGTAGTAAGTCCAGTAACAGTGGCTGCGGATGATCCAAAGTACAGCTCATGTGACTGCACCCGTTTACTGAAAGCAGATTCTCTTTAAAGGAGATGATGCTACATGCTCAGGAAGTCCGTGCAACACAACCCACATTCCGATTAAGATTTATTTTTTTAACGGAAAAATGCGCTACATCAAATCGACCAGTCGTTTACGCCTAATATAGGAAGCACCCTGAAGTAAGTGATTAGATTTTTTGGATGGAGAGGGCGGAAGTGATTTCAAACTTTGATCATTGTCGGTGCAAAGATGTCGACTATTGTATGTTGATTTGAGATGTAGCTTACGACCGCACATATTCTTAGAGGTATAACATGCAGCGGGTTTTTAATCGCAAACTATCAAACATAGTCGCTGCGACGGTGTGGATTATTACATGTTGACTAAAGATGTAACTTACAGTTTCATATTTTTGCAGAGGTAGGTTATATAATTACTTGGATTTCTGTCGCTGGGACGGTTTGGAAGCTTACCGTCGCACGAAATGGGTACGAAATGCGTCAGGCTTTGTGTCGGAAACCATGGCAGGTTGGTGCATGTAAATGTAAGTGTATAATTCTCTGCCGCACATTGTCCCTAACGAATAGGGATTAGACACAGGGACATGATGCCAACCGTTTTACATTGTCGGAGAGATAGGACGTACTGCGTCGCCAACCCTAGAACGTTGTGGTTGCGACGGCGTTGAATGTCGTATAGTGTTTGGAAGTTGCATATCTTCGTAGATTATTGCGGAGGTAGGATGTGTACTAGGGGCTTTGTGTTTCGTAAACTTTCGCACATTATCGCTGCGATGGTTGGACTGTCTTATTAGGGCTTGAGAAATTAGCTTACAGACACACAATTTCTGGGACATGTGCCACAAACTTTCACTCACTGCCGCCGTGACACTGGAAAGTCACATGCTGTCTTGCGGGTCTAGCTCATTGTAGCAGAGGTCTATTGTATATTCGAGAATGTAGCACATTTTCGCTACGATGGAGTGGACTGTCACATTGTGGCTTGGCTTAGCTTAATTTCGCACGTTGTTGTATATATGTGATATATTCTGGGGGTTGTATCGCAAACTGCCGTACATTGATACTTTGGATATGTCGGATGGTGGCCTCAAATGTTGCTAATTGTCCCACATTGGCGCAGAGGTAAGATTTCTACTTTAGAATGTGTCGTTGACTGTCGCACTTTGTCGCTTCGACGCTATAGACTGTCGCATGGTGGTTTAGGATATGTTATCATCTGTGTTAGCAGTCACCCCAAAACAAAATGTCAATTTACACCTTAATAAAAAGTGCATGGTCCCAAGTCATCTATTTAATCTATATGAATATCTTATATGTAAACTCTCCTGGTAAATTTAATAATGTTACATGAACTAAGCGTAGGATAACATCAGATAATAAATCCATGGGTTATAAGAGTTTGGCCATTACATGAAATCATGTTTCATCATCAAAATAGGTTATAGTACAAATTGGTGTACTTAATACATTAATTTGCAAATTAATACGTTTATTTGCATCATAATACTCAACTATGCCTCCATCTTTTTATACTTGTGGAACCACATGAATAATATATGCACAAGGGTTTGCTTGACGTGAAATATTCAGCTCAATCACATCTCTACCTCCACTGGTATTTACAAAAGGTGTTTCACCGTCATCAATATGTTTGGTTGTCTTCCTATAATTGTTGGGTGCTTATATGTTTGTTTGCTCCATCTGACTACTTGTTCATATCAACGTATGTGTAAATGAACCACATATTGACTAAAACCAAATGAACAAAACGGCAAAAAGAAGTGTATAAAGTCTGAGGTTAACAACTTTAAACATTTCCTGATCGACTGGAACCTTGCTGTGGGCCACTATTTGAGGAAGATGTTAGCCCAACTTCACTATTATTAGTTTTGGTTTCAAATTGCGGGGTCTACATATCCATATGCATGGCTACAATCATTAATCAAATAAGCCAGTTTCTAAAAGATGACAGCCACAACATGTTCCAAACATTTAACGGCAAAGTGGACAACCTTGTTCCAACTTCCTTGTTTGATAAGCATATCCCCTTTTCAGGGGGCCTACTGGCACTGTTCAATGCATATTTATCAATTGACCTCCACTTTTGCAATTTAGATCAGAATAAGTTTAAAGGACATAGTTTCAGCAAAGGTGCTGCCACTGAAGCGGCTGTAGCAGGTAAATCTGAGGCCAAAATTCGACAGCTAGGCAGATGGAACTCTAATGCTTTTCATTAAAATCTCAGACTACATATGACACAATAATACTTTTGAAAATTAGAGTAAGTTGTCCATTTTCCAATGTTTATAGTGTGGGACAATGCAGGGTATCCAAAGTGGGCATCTCATGCATTGTTCCAGGTGCAAGTAAATATAGGGTACATACAGAAGGGCTAGTATTTATTTCTAGTTTCAAAAGTTATTTCCGTATGTTAATTTTGCACTTTCAGGAAGTTTTAGAAGGGGATCTCAAGTGAGTAACCCTTTGAAGGAAATGTGTAAATGCCAGGCATTTTTACGCGTAAGTGGTGTCTATGTTCTTTGTGTTCAAGGTCTAGCTGGTAACAAACTTTCATGTTATACATTTATGTCACTCTCCTTGAATAACTTCTCTTACCGTGGTTGTGATCTCAAGTGAGTAGTACCCATAGCGGGAAAAACTAGTGTTTCAATTTCAGGTATCAATATTTGCTGTAAAAAAGATATTTCATTGGCAAGACTTCTTTCTCGGCATTGTTTTATTGGCAGTATACCTACGTAATGTACAATTTGCTTATGTGAGATCTTTTCGGTGTTTTAACTTATACATAAGGATACCCTTATTAAATTCCACTTAAAGAATAAATGTGCCGTTCTCTTTCGAATGTTTGTCAGTACAGTTGTTTAAGTAGATACCTTTCTTTTGAAAGATAATACTGAACGTTTCACAATAGCTGGAACCTCTCAGAAAGACTTTGTCATCTATTTGTTGCAAAAATTAAAAATCCCAAGTTAAAAATTGTACAAACTGTACAGTAATTATCAGTGAAATCTAGATGGATTACAATACATTAGACACCAAAGTAGAAACTTGTAAGAATTAAATAACAGAGGTCTTGGGTACTGGATACATTAGGCATTGAAGTAGTTAAAACGTAATTAGAGATATCTTGGATAGTGGAAGCTAAATCCTCCGCTATTAAATGATTCAGTTTATACAACATTGGTAGAATGTACTATAATCCAGTGTTTTACAGAATATAAAGATTCCTTTCACTGTTATAAGACTCCATAAAATTAAAATATTCATTAATAACCAAATAAAATAATAAGAAGAAATCAGTCTGAATTAGATTAAATGTTCCATATAAAGAAAAAAATGTAAAATATTCAGCAATATCTACATCAGATATCGAAAAATAAATATATAGATAAGTTCGTATATACTGCATAAATATATATATTATAAAATATTACACTTAAGGATATCAGAGAGTTTCAAATATAACATTTATTCTGTGTTATGTAATAATTTTATATGGTTTCAGTTCAATATATTACATTTCTCAAAAATATGTAGTAGCACTCACACAGCTTCTAAAATATAGCCAGTCACAGGGGACTTTTCAAGTCTGCTTATTGTCAATATATATTCAAGTATTTAGCGAGCAAATGAGTACATATTATTATAAATATGCTAATAAGAGAATAGTCAGACAGGTGCCATTTTGATCCAGCTCCATACTCGCCCTCTGAAAAAAATGAACGTCTTGGGCATAAAGACAGGATAACACTGATATTTTGTTTTACATCTTTACAATCCTCTATCAATGCAATGTTGCATTATTATGAATTGGGATAGATATAGACGTGTGTGTATGTGTCCAAAGAAACCGCGATGACTGATAAAATTGTAGTTATATAAAACAGATATCTTAATTTACCCTCAGCACAGACAACATGATGAAAGTTATAACAAGATGCCCTCATGAAGGTGAAAGTGCCATCGTGCCATATAATAATCTCACAGCAACTTTCCTTATCCACACATGTCCCAGCAACTTCCCCTAATTAGTACAGAACAAACCGAAATATCACAGTAAACCTTTGTTCACAATGTAAGTACTTCTGAAGCTAGAAGTTACTTCTGCAAAAACCGAGCCGCTCTATCTGATACAAAGCTTAACAGAAAGAGATAATAGGATGTTGCAAGAAATATTGATATTAAAAGAATAAGTCTGCTTACCTTTTGTTGCATGAGACACCCAGGCTGACCAGCCATTCCTCAGTACCAAAATGTCCAGACGATCTAAAGCCTTGGTCCATTCCCGGTCAAGAATCCTGTAGTTAGCTCCAAGGTCAGCGCACAGTTCCATTGCCTTTTGAAATTGTCGCTTTCTCGAGAAGAAATGTATTCCTTCGTAAATTCCTACATCAAACACATCTCCCTATCTTACTTGTACTAATTTTACTAATGTAGATATTGTCCATCCATATAAGACTCGACCTATGTATACTAGTTTTTCTAGGAGAGAGTATCAGTGTATTTCACACTGTTTTCCAACAGAGCATTTTATAGTTACATGAAAATAACAGGCTGTGTCGGTAGAATGTAATCAACGACACAAGGTAAAAAGGACTACTGACGAAATTGTTTAATTCGCTGGATGGGTCTCAAAGGATCACAGATTGACCGTGAAGTAAAATATTTTTTGTTTGATTAAAAGGACTAATATAAAATATCCTTACATGTTAAAAATAAGTATGCCATACTTGCCTGGATTCCCGATGCAGACAACATATGACATATCTTCGCACGATACTCTGTCGAATGTTATCTCATCCTGTTGCCATCTTGCCAGGCAACAAAGCTGGGGTGAATCATAATTAGCGTTACCACCTGGAAAATGTTTTACTGATTTTCTAAAGCATTCAATTGGACACACATAACTTATATTTATATATTGATGTTCTGTTCCGATTACCGACAAGGTTGACTTACATTTCAAATACCAGGAAGGATGAGGAAACTCAAATATTTAAACAAATACGTCATATGAAAGAAAAAATCTTTACCACTTGGTTAACAGAAATTGGTCAAAACTTTGTTATTTAAAACCTCTTGTCCCTTGCTATCTCACCAAACAGAAACCTTATGCCAAATATACTTCTTTCCTCTATACTAGCAAGTAAGACAGTGTGAATGTTTGTTAGGATAAACGAACATGTACTCACTGCATGCTGCCCACGTTGAGGGTATGTCAAACTGAGGGAAAATTTGTTTAACTATATCTCTATGGGCCACCTTCGGTAGTCCAAAAAGACCAAACTGCGTGCATGCGGCTATAGCTTGTGATCCTTTAACCGGAAGGGGAAGCACAAGGGCCTCCTTTCCATTATAATCTAATATTTCTGGAAAAAGAATTACATATTATTTATAACTTCCTTAAGGTTTTCGATTTAATTGGAATTGCTCTAAAATGGGGATGAATAACACAGCGAATGTTACAAATGCAGTTAGCAATCCATTATTAGATTATTCATAGTATCATTTTTAGGAATGCTACTTCTTTATTTTGAAACAGGAGAGTATTTTAGGTAAATATTAATCTTATCATTACAAATTATGTTTCTTCTAATTATGCACAAACTAGTTATACAAACAAAAAATCCATAACATAGATAATTCAATCATCAAGATAATAAAATATCGAATAATATGTGTATTTCATATGAGACATTTTGCATAGAAATGCCAACTGTTTTATGATGTGGTCGCAAAGTTATACAAAAAAACTAATAAAGAAACTAGCACACGGTATGTGTACCATTCACAGGCAGAGGGCCCGGGGCTTCCAATTTGTGTTTGCCAATCCATATATCACATGTGTATAGTCCTGCGTAGCGGAGTCCAGCTGTTCGTAACACTAGTGACGTTGAACCTATCTCAGGTTCGTGCCTATACGACAGGTGTTGGTTCATGCCATGGACCCTTGCCTCCCCTTTCTGGTTTCGAGGGTTAAAGTCGTAAATAATAGCAGGTTCCTCATTTCCAAATGTACGCAACCACCTGACATGACTTGGCGCGTGTTTGGGGGAATACTTGCAGGTTATTTCAGCCTCTGTCTCGCGAAACTTTATCTCCATACTTATATCTATGTCGGAAAATATCAAACTTGGATCAATCTGGATATTGGTAACTCACATTTATCGTGAATTGTCGTCTACACTTATTTTTATTAGGCTTACAAAAGAGAGAATTGAAATATATCTTGGAAAACAAATGATTCAATTCAAGGAGCCTGAATAGCGAATACTCACCAAACCGCCTCAGACAAATAACATGTTGCTCTGAAAAACAACTGAAAGGAGTTACTTCCAGCTGTCTTTCTTCCTGCATGCTTACAACGGTACATCGCGGTCTATCTTTTTCTAAAATCCACTTTCCTGAAAATGTAAATTTTCATACGTAATTTAGGCCGAGATATGATCAGCCATATTAATTTGCTTATCATCTTTGGACCTTGTAGATAAACGGTTTGCATAACGATAAAATTTTTTATACAAAACACAAAATAATAGTGGTCCATATGCCGGACAAATAAATGACGTATTAACCTAATCTTATAACAACCTAGCATAATATACAAATAAAGTTTGATGAATGTAATCAACATCATGGTTTGAAAACTTGCCAAGGGTAACCCATGTCCTTTTTATTTGTAGCTTGGTCATTACTTCTCTGAGTAAGGTGTCGTGTTCGTCTAAAGACATGTCAGGCAAAGAGCTGTTACAGGAACGTCGACATGTTTCCTGTGATCGGGATCCTTTCTCAGGCTCCGGAAGAGTGCATACTTGAAATCTTCCAAACACATGGTTTTCGCCTTAATAATCGAGAAAAATGATAGAGATCAATTTGAAAAGAGAATGAATGTAGCAGATGAAGAATATATTGATTTCAGTTATTAGAAAATTGTTTAATTTAGCATAAAGTATTGATAAGAATGACGCTATGTTACTCACCACGAACTAGTAATTTTGCATAGGCCATGATGTTCCTCTCATCAGAGATAATTCGACATCCAAACATTCCTTGATCCGCCTGTTTGCAGTTTTTTATAATTAAAGTTGTGCGTCCTTCGTCAGAATCAAATATGTGTTCTACCCGGTTTTTGTATGTTGGGTCCGCCTTATTTTCCTTTGAGCCGAGTACATATGTGTAAATCAGACTTTTTCTGTCTCTTTCTAACTTATACCAGTGTACCATGTCAATGTTTGCATTTGGTGGATAGTAGAAACAGGTAAGTGCGACTTTACCATTTAGATCCACTTCATGAGCTTCGCTGCCATTGAACTTTACGTTTTCAAATTCTACAAATGTAATAATTTAGCAGGAATTTTCCATGTGTATTGCATTATAAAGAGGAAATATAACTATTTTGTCAAAATAAAGACTATATCCTATAAAAGGAATTAAAAAAATAAGGATATTTTAAGTAACCGGATAAATCAAGATTAACAGTCGGAATTTATCTTAATAGGAATAGGAAAGCATGGTATTTGCTAAGTCTATATGAACACATGTCATGAAGTGAGGCAATCATTTTCTTGCGTAGACTATAACAACAAAGCGAATACTAGGGTATCCGTGAAAGTGCCCCAGTTATTGTATTAATTTTTCTATCCACATTGCTTTCTAACAAATTCTCCCAAAACAAGATATCTAAATACACTTGAAAGCATGCTATCGCGTCAATGACCAAAGTATATCATAGTCACTTCTGCTCCGTTAATCAACATTTTTGGATTGTACAAACTACTGTGTGTTCATTTTTCAATACCAGTTTTCTTTACTGTAACCTCCATGGAACACTCCCGAATCTTGGTAGAGGAGACAAACGTACAACCGTAGATACCCGAGTCCTCCTCTTTTGCTTCTTTTAAGTGCAGATTCATCTTTGCAGATTCCTTCGTGAACACCGCGGACAACCTGAACATAATAAATATTTAGGAAATGTTCTTGTTTATATTTCCTCTCCATTTATATAATTTACAATTGCAATCCAATTTTATTACTGGATAAAATACAAATTACAAATTTAATATGAAATGCTGTACTAAGTATATTTATGATAGTAGGATTCGAATGCCGTCCACCTACACCCCTCCTCCCCCCCCCCAGCCCCACTCCCGCCCCGTTTCCATTTACACGTGTAACAGTTAACACAAACCCAATTATTTTTTCTCTAACTGATAGACCAAGTAATGAATAAGGAATTTAGGTAGGAAGATTATTTAGTATTTTGGAAGGTTATATCTTAAATTAGAAGAACTACACGTTGGATATTATCCATTTCATTTATATCTGGAAAAATCCAGGTCGACTTTGTGCACTGGGAAATAACGCGGAACTGATTTTCATCAATATTGATGTTTGTTTAGAATGGATTATTTTTTTTAATTTGAATATAGAATGTATAGTGTTTTTATAATGTTACCTTTCAATAAGTTCAGGAATATTTGATGAAGCCTTTGGGTAAGCTGTGCCTCGAATATATGTAAACAACCTATATCTTGCGAGTCCAAGAGTCTCTCGGATGTACCAGACATTAACGCGGTCTACAGCGGCGTCCTTTGGCCGTCCATTGCACGCGAGTAACGTCCTGGTATCCCCAATAGCAACATTTGATATTCCTGATGGGTAACAGTCTACTTCTTCAGTTCCTTAAAATTAATTTATTAAATGTGTGTTATAAGATTACATACACAGATATAAATAAATATATATATATATATATAAATATATATATATATATCCATGTAGCATCTAGCCATATGTATGCATTCCATTATACAAATATATAGCAATATAACCCTACACTTTATATATAGACATGGTTCATTCGGATATATTTATTAAAAGTGCGGAGATAATCTTAACCTGCTTTCAGCATGACATGAAACACACCTTTATTAGTCCATAGTTCAACAACTGGAGCCATTTGTCATTTTCAGCTAGACCGATCAAAGAAGAAATAAACACGTACTCTAGCGGTTATATGAAACATTATATATTGTATAATTATCAACAGTATAGATGTATATTTATATCTGTGTTTGTTATGGGCTTAACTACCTACACATGCACAAACACCTATATATATATATATATATATATATATATATATATATATATATATATATATATATATATGTATACTATAAATTTTCCAATAGAGGCATTCTCAGGCGGTTCCTCCAGCTAAATCTGAACTGAACTAATCTTATCATGCCTCGAGGGTAGAAAAAAGAACTAACATGTATATATAAACGTACAAATATAAGGTGCTACAAGGAGGGTAATTTATCGTGATCAGGTGACAAGGTGATAATAGTAGGAATTGGTTGTAACATTAATTCAATAAATGAACGAAGAAAAACGACCGATGATCAATTATTAATCTCCTATTGATCACGGTAAAGGTTGTCACAAAGTGCCTTGTGACTGTACACATTTTCAGGTTTGTTTTGAGACAAAGTGGCATGCTTAATGTCAAACAGCTTTTCAGACCTGACCCCCTCCCAACTACTTGTTTTTGTTTCCTAAAGCAATACCCGGGGAATTTCCATTAGGGAATTTATTCATTCTGAACCTTCCTTTAGTGAGTGTTCTGTTCTGGTCTCTATTGAAAAGCTTTGTTGATAAGCCTGTGTTGTTACAGTAAAATTTAAAAGACCACATTAAGCTGTCAATACTGATGATTTGGTAGGACACGTTCGGAGGCTAACCTAGACCAATGTAAATTCAGTTGGCCACAGATCCCCAGAGGAGAGAGACCTATGATACTAAACTGGACATTGACTTAAGGCCTATATGGTTGAAGGTGTCTCTAGTACTAATAGTAAGCCAACTCTGAGAACACTGAAAATAGGTATATATTGAGGTACCTCATGAACTCTTAAATAGTCAATGCTATCACTGAGTTCTGTATGAGCAGTTTGTTATATGCCTGTGAAGACCTTCTACCCAGAACAACCAAGGGTGGTTTGGTGCTGTGTGTGAACACATGGGCATTCAACAACTGTCATGACAACTATATTCTTGTTCCTGATGGTAGGGCAGAACTGGCGGGATACACATGGTGAGTCTCCACTAATAAGTTCTTACACCAAACCAGTAGAGAGTATAAATTGTGGTCTGCAAAGTAAACCTTTTGTATTTTAAAAATAATTTGTGTACAACAGCATAAATGTTATTGTGATTGTTGAGCCCATAATCCAAGGGGAACCCAGGAGTTTTTTTTTTAAATAAATTCCAAGAAACTTTATTTTATGATAAAATTTTAACAAGTTTTAACAAGGAGACATTACGTTTCTCCTTCAACAGAGCTGTGTGTCTTTTTACTCTTCAGACTAGTAAAAGTATGTATTTCTTTATTTACTAGGCATGAGCCTTGGCACATGTGGCCTGTAAAGAGCAACCAATAGAGCACCAATTCCCCCGAAACTTGATGAATGTCACTTCTGATGGCTAGGTAATCGGTTACATTTTGGATAGTTTTGAACATTCCACCTTAACTGGGGCTATATGCCACTCAGTATTTATATATATATATATATATATATATATATATATATATATATCTTTCATGAATATAGTTAATACATTTGTTGTTATATGCTTAAGGCTTTTGGTATCAATGCATGTGCAGGTGTCTGGTCATATGTGTTCCTATGTGAAAGAATTATGGGCAAGGTCCGACCAAGTATGATCTTCAAAACGGTCAGATTGTTGACGCTCGTTCGCTGCACAAGGTTCGGTTTTAATGTTGTCTCCTGCTTTTATGTCTCGTTTTTTTATATCTCTGGCAATATTATATATTTTCTTGGTATTTATTAATAATATGACTATTTGGCTATTGTGGTAATCTATTTTTCAAACATGCATCAGTTAATTTAAACGCCATTACAAGGTGTATAGTAGAAATAAATACCTGGGCAAGCCTTCCAGTGATAAATTGAATATAATACATTATTACTGCACCATTGAGAAAGATCGTGATCCGAAGGGAATCATGTCACAAAGGCATAGTTGAAATGAACATGTAGCAACAATCAAATGGATCATAATGTACCATATATATATATATATATATATATATATATATATAAATATTAATGTATAAACATGTGTGAGGAAAATATGTATACACATGTTTGTCATCGGGGTGAAGTACTTGTACATACACATATAAATACATGTCTTATGCAATACCTTTACTTTAGGAAAATTACCTTTTTCTCTAATTGATGAGTCGATCATGTGCGCCAAAAGCAAAATATATAGAATAGGTGCCATGAGGAATCTTGGACTTCCCAGCAAATATGGATATACTGCAAATGCAACTGGAAGAATGTGTTAGAACGTCATAAAATTCTGTAACTTGCATTGGTAATATAGCACATGGGCTATAGTCTTCCCGATTGGTATATGAATATATAAAGCACAACAGAACAGCTCTCTAGACTGAAAACTCAATCACCCGAAAGGCATATGCTGTTAAGACATGCAAAAACTCAAAAATGTGTTGCCATACCTAGATTATAAATATCTCCCTCTCTCTCTCTCTGGGTAAATGGGTTCCATTTTTATGTTTGTGTTAACGCAAATCATGGAAACTGATGAATGAATAAAATAAACTCCAACTTATTCTTGTGTCATCAGTTTATGTTTGGGGTAACCTGTGGTTACAAAATATGACGTCATAACATGGTGGTTTTATGAAGAGCACGTCTAACTTAAATCAGCGTCTGGCACATATATCTGTTCGTGTCATTTATCATATGTATAAAGGGTGGTGTTAAAGGTTACCGATAAAGCCTCAATCTGGCATAAGAAATGTATTCATTTGGGGCTAACTGCTGTAAGCTTTTACCGGTTCAAAATTCGGATTGATAGCAGGTCTTAATTAACATTATCGTTATCAGTAAAACATTCATGACAAGCAAATATTTGAGTAAAACCCTGCTGGTATGTAGAGCTTATTGCTCAGATTAATTTGCGTGAACACATTCGCTGCCCAGCCAAATATTCCCCCAGTGCCAGGGCCTGCAACAGTCTCGGGGAGTTCCGGGTGAGTAAGTTCTAGGTGTGAAATGCCGATAACGGGGGTGTGAAGTCCACCTAGTCCAGTAAGGACTTCAAAGGAAACAAGCGCAAACTAACATAGATACGCCCTCACATGCACAAATATATATATATATATATATATATATATATATATATATATATAGAGAGAGAGAGAGAGAGAGAGAGAGAGAGAGAGAGAGAGAGAGAGAAAGAATTCACGTTTCACCAGGACCGGGAAAGTCCAGCGGTTCACGCAATAGCGGCTCCTGTACACACTCGGATCGACCTTCGATATAGTTATATTATTTATATAAAGTTATATATATTATATATAGTTAGATATTAGTTGAAAAAATAGATGAAGTTTTATAAAACGCCACAGTTATTATCAAGTATGATCATCAAAGTTCTAATGACACTTCATCGATCTGGTAGAACACGCGAGGGTTTGTGTCTCATTCTGGTTTATGATTGCTATAAACTTCCAATAACATGTGTGGAAAGATGGCTCAGGGGTTATGTAGTAGGTCAAGTAGCGCGGGACGGAAGACCACGCAAGTTCGGACCTCCTCAGTGACTTTTTTTTCTTTCATTTTACAAACTTGAATTTTTACTGAAGAAAATTACTTTTTTGCTTTTCATTACAAACAAACTGATTCTACCAATCATTATAATTCTAAAAATTTTATTATCTTTTATTACACACAGTCATAGAGTTATTTACATACCGAGGCGATAGCATGATACAGTTGACCTTGTCACTGTCATCGTCAAATGAAGCCGGGAATTTTACGAAAATTGCGAGTGATCAAAGTGTAATCTAAAATGATCAACTATCGGACCAAGCAAAGCAGGGCTTATGATATACTACTTTATAATGAATTGTCTGGAAGTCACACGTCGGAGGTGCCTAGTATGGTGAATACCAAAGTGCGGTTGGGATTGTCGGTATTCTAAAGTGCCGACATGTTACGCAAGTGATCGTCCGAGTTTGCTTTCAAAATTTTACAATTTGCATGCACTTGTTGGCGAAGGTACTTACAGAAGCATATTTCTATGTCTAAATGTATAGGATACGTGAGATAGCTTCAAATATGCCAAACCAATAATATGCTGCCGCGTTCTGATTACCCTGCCGATCTGTGTGTCAGGCATGTGGCACGTGTCCTATTGTTGTTGATTGCGCAATATGCCGTCCTTGCGGGGCAATAAACCTGAACGACATCACGCCTCGCTATCTCGAGTTCACACCTAAGGCGCGATCTGTCACACCTCCGTCTCACCAGCGGGTTTGCCGAAAGTAAGTGGCCAAAAGACGTCCAAATATAAAACTAGACATATTTTTATGCGGTCCTCGCTTTCGTTTGATTCTAAGGAATACTCCTACACGGTAACAATTTTACACTACAGCGGGTCATGAACTTATTTCACGGCAAAGGACAAGAGCCGTGGATATATTCACGCTCCCAACACCTTTCTTGCTTTCGAGTTATCAAGCGCACTGATGAATTACAAATTCTACTGTTTCATGACAAGGAACCAATTTATAAATGAACTAAATTTAAGAGATTTCTTACTGAAAATTGCTGATAAATTCATGAAGAGTATACCCGTCATAGGCACGGGGGAATCAAATAAGATGACGAGTATACTCGTCATAGGCAGCGAAAGTGTTAAGCAAAAGTTTTTTTAACTGAGCAATGACAGGCAGATTCTTGAGTTAGCACCGCTGGTACGTAGAACTCATTCACCATATTTCCTTGTATGTTAAGCAACCGGTTGTATATAGAGCAAAGTGTCCTACGAAAAGCACGGTCTGCGTTGTTGTGCGTACTGGGTTTTGGTCACCACGAAGACTCCCCTTAAACATCATAGACAAGGTTTGTCTGTATGAAGATTGTGCTCTTTGGTTTGATCCAAATGGGTAAGAAGCAACACCTAAGACCAAAATTGATGAAACTGATGAATTGGTAAAATTAACTCCTACCTATTCTTGTGTCATCAGTTGATGTTTGGATTTACCCGTGTTTACGAAAGGTGACGTAATACCCATGGTGGTTATATGAAGAGCACGTCAGTAATTGAGTAAACCTTTATGGTATGTAGAACTCATTGATCAGATTTATTCGCGTGTTCAGCAAAGGTTTGTTTAATGGAGGAATGACAGGCAGATTCTTGTGTAAGCACCGCTGGTACGTGGAACTCATTCACCATATTTCCTTGTATGTTAAGAAAAACGGTAGTATATAGAGCAAAGTGACCTACAAAAAGCACGGTCCGAGTTGTTATGCGTACTGGTTATTGAACACCACGAGGACTCCCCTTAAACATAATAGACAGGGTTTGTCTGTATAAAAGTTGTGCTGCTTCATTTGATCCATATAGGCAAGAAGACCACAATTATTTTTCCACTCAAATCGTTGAAACTGATGAATTATTAAAATAAACTCCTACCTATTCTTGTGTAATCGGTTGATGTTTGGTATTACCCGTGTTCACGAAAGATGACGTAATACCCATGGTGGTAATATGAAGAGCACATATATCTGTTCTGGTAATTTATCTAACTTATCAAGGCTGGTGTTAAAGGTTACTGATTAGACGTCAATCAGGAATAAGGAATGTATTCACTAGCCCCTTGCCGCCGTAAGCTCTTACCGATTCACAAATGGGATTTATAGCATGTCATAATCAACATAATCGTTGTCAGCAAAACAGCCATGGTAAGCATATACTTGAGTATATCTGCTGGTAAGTAGTGCTCTGGTGTAGATCTCATTGATCAGATGTATTTACGTGTTCATGAACGGGCTATTAGATAGAGCAGTGCCAGGCATTCCCATTGGGAATGTAACCTATTGATCATACTTCCTTGTATGGTAAACAATAAAGGTTGTATATAGAGCAAGGTGACCCACAAAAAGCAAAGTCTGAGCTGTTGTGTGTACTGGTTATTGTACACCACGAACACTCCCCGTAAACATAGTCAAGGTTTATCTCTATGAAATGTGCCTTGTTTCGGTTTAGCCATTTGAAGAAGCAATACCTAAGATATCCTTCAATCGTTCATCATTAGAAATAAACGTTTAAAAGAAAAATCCCTATTTCTCCCATAATATTAGGACCTCGCATAATAACATATAGATTGGAATCCAGAGCCTCACTTTTCCTTAAACGGGATTCTCTGTGCATGCAATGTTTTGTGCTTTAAGTTTATTTGTTTACAATATGCATGATTCAATAATTATTTTACGTCTGACAAATTTAATGTATATATATATATGTGTATGATAGTTTTTATTATAATTTTAATGTATTTTATATATGTATAATTTTCACGGGGTTATGGAAGAAAAGAATGACTTCTGAACAAGATACACTGTAAACATATTCTGAAATAATAACAGACATGCTAATTTGAAAGACAGTAAAAATTGAAGTCAATCTCTTTGTAGCTAAATCGAAACTTTACCTTCTGAATAACTTAGGTGCGTCAGTTGGGGAGGAGATTTGTCAGTCCAAAATGGAAGTACGCAATCTAGTGTAAAGCTGTCAAATGTGATGTCCATGAGCAATAACATCGACTCAGTCTGTCGGATATAATTTATGCATCTCCATATGCATACTATCGGCAAAATTAGACAATACTTTTCTACGTAGGCTACAAAAAAATGTACACCGTGACTTATGTTGATAAGTGTTTTTAGTTGTTATGCTCCGAAAGTCATATATATGAATAGTTTACCTGCCATAAACTATACACACTTTAAGAAACAACTCAAGACATTTCTTTTTAAATAGGTTTTTAATCTGTAGCGTGGCGTTATTTTTAGGCTCTTCTCTGTTTTTAACACTGTGTGTTGTCAACTATTAAATGTTTTCATATGTTTTATGTAAAGCGCTCTAGAGCTGATTATTTTTTATTAGGGCGCTATACAAATGTTGCATAATGTAAATGTAAATGTAATGAAAAATGTAGTTACAATAAGTAACTTACAATAAGTAACGCCATAGTTTATTTAATATACACATTTATCTCCATCAAAAGTGTGTTCTTAAATGTTTGTTACAATGACCCACCTCCCTTGGATCCATTGTATAAATTTATAGAAAAGAATAACATGAAAAGTCGTATCAGATTTAATTAGGGAGCCAACCTGTACACCTTTTCCATCCCCTTTTATATATGCCTATATATATACGCATTATCTTTAAGCATTTTTTGTTATATGCGTGACTATAAATTTTATACAGCAATCATGTTATTTTCTCAGATGTGGATATTGTCGTAAGAATTGATCCACTTTAAGGTCATGAATAAATGACGGATCTCAATATTGATGTTTATACCACCTGTTTTTTTTTTATTCTATAATGCATTTTCGCCTGTACCGTTAGATTTAATGAGTAAAAAATAAGATTTTTTTTCAACAAGTGCCTCAAACGAGCTGACAAATAATAGTCATGTTATAGCGATCATATATTTTGCCAACATGAACCAATGTCCAGTATAAACATATGTGTTTGTGTCCGACATATGTATAGCGTTCCTCTTACTCGCTAGGAAACTAAGCTTACATGGTGAGACAGTTCGGCTCACTGTCATGTCACTACGTAACAATATATATATATATATATATATATATATATATATATATATATATACATTAAAGATGTTGCGAGAGATAAAAAAATGTGATGTTATTGTTATGATATTTTACAACAGTTGGTTGAAATCCATGCAAACATCGCCATTAATTTCTTAATAATTAATTCTTGGGCCTTTATTCTTGATCTGTTATTTACCGAGAGTATGACAGAATGGTGTCATCTGAAACTTAAAAATTTTGACATTTACATACTTCATTAGGGGTATATGCTACATGTGTACCCTTGCTGACGTTATCCCAGCAATCGTTGACAACAGGATTTATTCCAAAATATATAACTGGATATTACTAAAATGATATTAATGACTTTGATAGAGGGCTCAGTACAAGTCTATCTTTTACAGAAACCCGTGTTTCGAGGCCAATGAATCATCATTTTACTCGCTCATGGTAAGCCATCACTTAGGGGGATAATCATATTTAAAATTGTGATTGTTATGTAATATATACCATATAAACACAGATAAAGAATATGGATCCCCATTTTTTTCCAATAGGTGTGTCATCTGTAACTATGTCAACTTTAGATAGCTGCCAATTTCCTTAATTCACACAAGTTTGCCAGAATACCTATTTGGATGCGTTTTCTTATTTTTGAGAGTTCCAGTCTCAACCGGTGGTCCAGCCAATGTCCTCCTTTGCATATTTTCCTTGACAGTTGTGTGGTTACACTCGTCATCCTAATATAAATGACGATTATTGATAGCGATTATTAATCCACATGCACCGGAATATGCTTACTTTATACCATGCCTGTGACTTAATATCTATGAGGCCAAAAGTCACAAAATAGGGCGTAAATAAGTGTACTAAATATATATATACTTCCGGCACAGCCATATACGTTTCAGTAGTTTGCCCTCAACGACAGTTTAGGTCGGTGTCGTCGGTCAGTGATAAAATAATTAAACCGTAATACTAAGTGCAACAACCCGACACAACAGCGTTGTATTTATCATTCTTATCTCTAAATCTCAATTGCACTCAAGAAAACTTCGAACCGAAAGCACACAGCGCTTGATGATAATTTGCAAAGCGATCGCTAGTAAAGCATGCACTAGTAAAGCACACATAGACCTGACCGATCACTGAAACTCTTTCGCTGGTGACAGTCATTGAAATTATCTTGGGTTGAAACATATCGAAATAACAATTAGGTGGATATGAAGTGGAAATGAGAAATAAGTGTCTATCAGTTAAAAAAGACGGACGATGGATATCCGAAAACTGTAAGAAAAATGTAACACGTCATCTTGAATGTAGGATCATAACAAACACGCACAAACAATCGAAATAATATTGGAATAATATATATATATATATATATATATATATATATATATACAATTTATTTTATATTCAGAATTTATAGAGTACTGTCCAATAATTTGTAAGAACCATCTTGACAAATAATTGCTGAGTGCACAATGGGAGAAATAAAAAGAATTTTAATTCCTAAAAAAATCCAAAGCATTCTTTGAATAGATGCCTTGTTTATATAAATGCCGGATCAATTCAGAGCTTTAAAAGAAGCAGAACTACCACACACACTATGTGAAAGGAATATCGTGTAATAACTCAATTTTGAAAGATTCAATTTATTGGTACACTTTCAAGTGCGCCAAAAAATAAATTCATTCTGGGTAGGCCGGGACAAGAATTAAGTTTCCTGGAGTAATCCACATTAAAGCGTACGCTAGATAAAGTTCTTAAGTGACACATAATTCAGCACTCACTCTTACCCTGGTAAGCACACATTATGATTTAGTGCCATTGTAATGGATACAGATAACACCATTAATCGTATTACAACCCACATCACCACGTCCAGCTTATCTGTTTCGTTAAATTGCTACCATTCTGGTCCTGATACAATAGACCCATTGTGTTTGCATCATAAGTTACCGATAATTAATAGCAATGCTGTGAAGACCAACCCTCTATTGTGTGAAGGCAACATATCACTTATTTTATTGAACCGTTTTCTCTATCATTATTACTCAAAATTACTCTTTCGGTGGTAGTTTCCATCCTCGTTTGTAAGTAGTTGGTTTACTCTATTTCTTAAACTGTGATACAATGATTCTGAATTAACCAGAGTGCCCCCTGATGGAGAGAGTTTCAACGATCATCACAGTAAAATATGGCTTCCTCCCTTAATGAGATAATAAATTCTTCGACAGAGAATCCTATCCATGTAAACTTACTATGTCAAAAATATCAGCTGCGCAGAGCTGCATAAAAAAGTCTTATTGTCATTGACTTAATGGACTTATGTATATTTATATATATATATATATATATATATATATATATATATATATATATATATATATTCTAATCATCCTTTCAATGCGTTTCTGAAACAATTTAATTAAACGTATGCAGTTAGAAACCTGAGCTAAATTTGTATATACTAAATGTACAAAGATACATGTACCACGTTGCGGTTTTTTTTTTCAAATGTAAAGAAATACAAACACCCAGCCAAATGCTGAACTAATAGCATCGGTACAAGGTAGATGGATTTTTTTTGTCGTAGCATTTTAACACCCTCCCTATCCCTCACTGAAGTCAACCAAATTATCACATAAGTCATGTGTAAAGGAGGCCGGCCTGTGTTCGAGCTACCAAGGGTTAATCTGTTGGTGACCTCAACCGGAAGCTTTGACACCATGCACTGATGATCAAACTCGATTATTCCTGTCAACAGATGACCCTCTTATACTATGAGTGTCTTTACCTTATAATAATCGACTGATTGCAGTTTGCAGGTTGATGTGGTGATGTGGTTTTCAAAGTTTTTACAGTGTATTTCAGAATGCTTGAACTGTAATTATAATCTACCGAAATGAGTTTGCACAAAAGTCGCAGTTCAAGCCAAATGATTTGTTCTGCAGTTGGCCTTCCCTGTTATACTTCTGACTGATTGGCTTCTGTCTGATTCTATACTTACGTAAAAAGACACTGATCTTAGTATGAATCTCACTTGTGGTTTGGTGTTATTATCAGAATGTATGCCTGGAGGCAGGGGATGTGGGCTAATTTGATTATAAAAATCATTATGGCATTTATCATGTCAACAAACCGTGTACATGTTTTTCGAAAATTATGCTTAAAGTCAGTGATTTTTGCGAGGAGGGAACGTAAAATTATTTGTACTCTACCCCCGTCTATCACATCCACATACACATATACCCTGATTGTAAAAGACTGATTAATTCAACATCCTTCGCACAGGTCAATGAGCGTTTTATATATTTAAAACAAGTTCAATAGTTATGTGTGATTTAAAAAACATGTTTTGGCACAGTTTCAGGAGGTATGTGATGAATTGAGGAATACGCGACATAGTAACACAATCGGGACAAACGCTCAGCGAATGTATTTCGTTGATTGACATACACTGTTCTTCTTGCTAAATGTTACTATATGCACTTTCATTTATACAATGTTAAATTATAGAATCATTATTGAAAAGTAAGTCATACAGATCTTTATTTGTAAATGAATAAAGAAGTTTGAAGCCTAATTTTAGAGAAACCACTTGAATTATTAAACAGGTGAACCACTACTTTTTAGAAGATTACATTTAGGAGATAGTGAGATTTAATTTGTGAATAGATAGAGAGTATCGCACAACACAAAAAAGTAGTAGATTCACTTACGTACATACCTACAACCGTACTCTGACTCACACTCAGAGGGACGATACTGTAAGAAGCGTTTCCATTTCTTGTGTATCGTTATCTTGTTCATATACAGTGATACACTAGGTGGTTGGTTCAGCCATCCCGCTGCTTGGACTAACATCCAAGAGATCGCTTCTATGAGTTGTATTAGTCATTACCAAATAAAACAAAACATGACTTAATTTCGAAATTTATTGTAAATTTATCATACATATATAATGCACCATATCTGGTTTTATATGAAAGTAAACCATCGTTACCTCTTCAAATGCTCCAAACAATATTGATTGTTTGACTCATGTGACTGTTCAAATGATTTTTGTGCGGTGGGAGCTGGGTGTTAGTCCCAAACATTTACTATGTGGCGCTTAGCTCACCTCCTCCGACGTACCTCTAGAAACTGTGCCAAAGTGTGGTAATATAAAACACGTGACTATAGTTAAATACATTCAACGCTCATTTACCTCATCGAGAAATGTTGAATTAATCAGCGTTTGACATCACATATGTTAGAGAGAGAGAGAGAGAGAGAGAGAGAGAGAGAGAGAGAGAGAGAGAGAGAGAGAGAGAGAGAGAGAGAGAGAGTGAGTGAGTGAGTGAGAGAGAGAGAGCGGGAGAGAGAGAGAGTATGTGGAAGTATGTGGAATAATACGTTGCTGTTGAGATCAGTTGGGTCATCGATACTGTGCAGAATGTCGGAAAGACTTTTTATAGAAATTTATCACGTTTACGTGGAAGGAATCAGTCTGGTTATGCTTTGTATGCACAAAGAACAAAGTCAAGTATGTCAAATTACCCTTTACTCTTCGTGTACCATTTAAGGAAACATCCGTTTACATTTGTAGCTATAAAAGTTAAATATGTATGATGAATTGAGAAATTCGGACCTTGTTTATTTATATATCTAATTATTCTTACAGAAGTTATTACTTGGAAGTGGTATCTCAATTCAACTCGACGGGCTGACGAACCATATTGTTTATCAGTGTATATGTAAATTGAACACAGTATGGACATGCACAGTAAAAAAGGACTCCTCATGCAGTTTCGTTCTTGTGGTGATGCTTTATAGGGCGTGAGTAGATATGGTAGGTTAATCTTTCTGGCCTAGTAATTTTATCTAATTATTTATCGCTTTAAGGTATGATTTTTTTACACTTATTCCAGTAAACTGCCTATACAGGTTTCTTCGCTTCATGATTTGAAATGTTTTCGGTAAAATTGTAGAGAAGCTTGTAAGTAAAAAAGAAAATTGTGCTGAACCCACCAGAACTGTGTGGCTAGATGCCGAATATCAACACGGATTCACACGTTTATGCAAATAATTATGGAAATACAACATGGATTAACACCATATATCGTTTACAGATAAGCTGGACACAAGTTGTCCCTGTGCCGCAGAGTTTCACTAAAATACATTTTGTCAGGTGTCTGACTTTGAAAAAAGTATGAAGAGTTGGGAACAAGCCTCAGTGACATGTATTTTTTGGAAAATGTGTTCGTCACGAAAATGATTGTATTTCGCCGAATCTTCTGAACATAGTACGTTGTACTATAAATTTTTCTGATAAAAGCAGCAGCGTTGATAAGGCATATTGGCTTTCTGCAACAAACATCCTCTGGCGATGGCATGAAGGCATTTTCCTTTTAGAGTACTGAAGCAAGCCTGATATTATGGTATATTAAATGTAAATAATTAATATGTGAGTGAATAATCCAATTAAAGGCAATATATTTATAAATATTTGTGTAGGAAAGTTGATGAAATCTCCCCATGGGACTTGGCCAAAGTAGTCTGAATTCACAGGTGGTTTCATTAGAAAGGTCAGTTATACTCACAGTGAAATGCTTATGTTCATTCACGGGAAAATGTACAGACAGTCGGTATCATTAGACATGTGTTCCTTCAAACAGGTTCCACTGTATTCTCTTTCGTGATGACCATGACATATAATGACATAAAGTAGGTTTTAATCTTGCACGTTAATTTGATTCCACATGACATGAATTATTTCCCTTTTATTAGTGACGAAAGATTACGTATTTCATCTGTAAGGGTAAGCTCTGTTTTAACACAGACATACAAATTTAATATTTAAAAATGGAAATTCCATACAAATTCTTATCATTGGTTCTAACTTAAGCCCTGCACCACGGTAATGGCATTTATTGGTTTTAATTGTTAATTTGATTTACCGATTGTTTATTACTTATTGTATAATTACAAACGTCAAGATCATTTAAAAAAAATAGCATTTTCAGTA
The DNA here is from genome assembly GCA_026874595.1 of Sipunculus nudus. NCBI lineage: Eukaryota > Metazoa > Annelida > Sipuncula > Golfingiida > Sipunculidae > Sipunculus > Sipunculus nudus. Next base: position 75,198,855 of record CM049316.1, read on the forward strand.
ACTTGTACGGGAATGATGATAACCTGGCCTGCATGTATATATTCATAGCAAGCAATCCTAGAAGCTGCATTACGTATAGGGTGACAAGAAGAATGATTTCAGTACTGAGTCTGCTGGGAATCGTCGTTCTGATTATGTCCATAACGAGATAATTTGATATTGAGAAAAATAATTGACTGTAAAATATTTATAATGGTCAAAATTATATTAAAGCATGAACCGACAATAAGACAAGTAATAATAATAATAATATTATTATTATAATTATTAGTATTATCATATATAATAATAATAACTTTTTTTATTATAATTATATTTATTGTTATAAACGCAAATGATTAAATATTGTTTGTAAATTGGAGATATTTGTGTATTCCATTCAGATTGAAACTTTTGCAGACTTCATCTGCGGAGCTAACTGCAAAGGAAAAAAGTATGATGCAGTATTGAGGTCTCGTCTGGAGAGAATTTAGACTTTGATGACGTAGAATTGTGGCTATTTGATGGAACTGAAGCATCCTTTCCTGATGCATGTCGAAGCAGTGGTGATGTACAAGATCTACTACTTCCAGAGTGGAACCATGAAGCCAAGACAAGAGAATAATTAAAGTGTGTGATAAACTTATTCAAAGTGTGATCAACGAATCCGGGGAAGCGCTAGTAACGGGTTCGGTATAGCAGAGTACAGACATAAGGTTGAATGTCACAAGGGAATCACATCACAGGCCAGGTTTAAAATCATATTCATGACACTGATCTACGCGTTCACCAGGATACAGGGTGAAATGAATGCAGCTTGTTGTATTACTCTCTCCGCGCCAGATGAAGTCCATTTGAACTGAAATAGCCCTTTCCATGATAAAATACCTGACAGCCCTGAAAAGAAAAGCACCTGAACTGGTACAGTTGTTAATGCAGTGTCGCATGGAGCAGGTTATAACCGGAGAGACAGCCATGTTGAAAAACGATACATTCCTCGTGGTCAATGAAATATATAACATTTAATGTTTCTAGTAAGCATACCAACAGGCTATGCACAAAAGCTTTAACATTGCGAAATCAAATATAAAAGTATAGTCAACTTATGTGATTAAGTTCTTTCCTTCAAATGATGACATCAATCGAACCAACTGATTCCGATATAGATGCGTGGCCTGTTATAATTTTGGAAACGCTACATGTGTTCTGATCGAGGGCGTAGAATATATACCGATGATTTATTCGGGACAAAGACAGAGACCAGACTATATGCACGAGACACAGACCAAAACTGGAACCAAGGATCCGTGACCGACAACTCGAGATCATATGTTAACACAGATTCCATCAACTCCTTATAAGACAATCAATGTTCAAACAAAATTTAAGTGAAGCCCCCTTTAACAGATCTATCACCTTTATCTTAAGTTAATCCCTCTTTTAAGAAAGCCACACGGGGAGAATACAGTCATGCCATAAAAATAGTTCTTTCTTTAAAAAACAACACGGTTTACCGAATGCATGAAAAATTGTTTGTAGGAGTGTAAAAGAAAGGAAGAAAAAAAGTGGAATATTATATGACCACATTCACATACCTGAATAATTAACCTCGGCCAAAGTGACTAGAAACACAAATTTTTTACACTTCTTCTGTATTGTAATTTCTCACTGAATATTTTGCACACAAGGAAAAAAACAAGCAACAAAACAAACCGACAGACAGGCTACAACACAACCTCCCCGACTCATTCAATTAGACAGTATTTAATGTGTATTTCAAGTTTATCATTTTGCTTCCCGGATATTGCTTACTACTACAAAGATTTAGTTCTGCTCGCTGTGCTGCATAAAGCATGTTGTCCATATAACGTCACGTGTGCAATACGTGTGCGATATCATTATATGTTCCATTCCCTATATTACGCTGAGTGCTTTTTTAAACTTGAGAACCAATCTTTATCTGTGTTATATAAAGAACATCTGGAAAACGTAACGTTTTTGTCTGCGTTACAACATCAATTTATTCATCATTCAACTGGATCAACGGGTGTTTAAAGACTGCTATATTAACTTAAACACAAGATCATCGAATATTAGTACTTATTTATCTCCATATATCAACAAAATATGTTGTTCGCCTTATCAAGACCATTAGTAACCCGGATAATGGCTCTCTGCAGTCATATTTGATAATAAATCGCACAATCGTCTTTTTACTTTCATCAGATACCTATGAAATATACGTGTGCTACTGTTTCCGGCTCTGTGTCGAAGTTACACGTGTTTGATGGAAATAAAAAAAAACAAGGCAAATATTAACTGAAGCGTGCTTTTATACAGAAAGCCAGATATATGAGGAAAATAATTCCTCTAACCTGTTGGGATATAGGAATCATAACTAATTAAAGATATTCACGGATTTCAATTTTAAATATGTACCAACTTTAAATAAGCTAAATAAGTTAGTAAATATATTGTTACAAAATATAGTGAAGCCTTTTGATAACACATATTGTAAAACATTAAGAGCTATATTCTACATTGTCCATGAGGAATGCTTTTGTTTCAATCAGGGCTTCTTAAGTCTTAGTACCCGCCATCTACTCCATGATAAAGTTGTCAACCTCATTTGTGTTTTCCGTTCTGTCTTTGCTGAAACTACACATAAATAAACGTCATCATGTATTTGTACTTGTTTAATTGGCCTGGCCGATACGAAATTCACTTGTAGGCTCACTCTCGGATTCGTTAAATATATCTCTCAAAAGTTCACCAGCCTCCACAATCACTTTCTTCTGCTCGTCCAGAGCAGTTCCTTAAAATTTTGAATAATGTGCAGGCGCTTCTGCAGATGAAACGTTTGAAAGTTGACGCCTGGAAAGAGAAGAGTTTTATTTTCTGTTTCTATTTAAACTCGAGAAAAAAAAGAGGAGTGTAAAGCGAATGATACTGAAGTACTATAAGCGTTAATATCATTATTATTATTAATAACTAAGGATTGTTGTTGTGAGTAAGGATGTTGTTATTCTCGTTTGTGCCTTATCTAATGGACACACACACACAATATGCGCATACGTATTCTCACCGCAACCGAAGGCCGACAAGTAGATTAGGGCCCTATGACAATATTCCATGATATTAAACGGTCAGATTCACGTACCCTTATATATCTAAATGAAAAAGTGTGGAATTTCAGTTTATATGTGACAAAAGTCGATTGGTAGATGGGATTTTCTATTCATCGATAGGCTTATGACACAAAGTGGGCTTCACTGTGTCTCAGAAATGGAGCACAACCTCTCATTAATACTAATCTGAGCTTTAGCCTATAAAGTTAGCACCCTGACATCATAGTGGCAAAAAACTATTAACATTCCTGACCAAAGAGGCCCCTGCACACCATTCAGGCACCATGAGCGAGGACATGAGACCCCCTCCCAAATTGTCGTTTGGCAAAGTCGAGCCTCTGTGACGTCATAACCGCTATGGGTGCCGCATGACAAGGTTCAGTGCTACTGCGTTAAATATGACTTGACAGCGTCGTTAGGTAATATTATTTTATTCCATCAATAATTCATGGGAAATAAATTAGGCGGTCTCTCACAGCTGTTAGTTCTTGCAACACTGAAACCTGAAAATTAGTTTGTAACAAAATAAATGGAAAAATGATGTGGACCATGGTTCGTGGAACGAAGTATATAAGGATGTTATATACAAAAAAGGTTCATATCCGATCGATTTTGATTATGTATTAAATAAGTACGGCCTAGGGAAGTATCTTATAAATATATCAACAGATGATTCTTCCCCAATGAGATGAAATTGAAAAAAAAGTAATATTCAATGCGATGTATAAATATGAACAAAATATCTGGTATTATGGTAACTGTTTTATAGTAGTTTTTTTTTGTCGATTTCTTTCTGAATTCAATCAGATGTAAAAAGATCATGTGCACATAAAGGGTAAAAGTTTTGCGATACGGTAAGACAAGTGTGCCTTGTAATGTTTGCAGTACTCTTCAAAATATTTTGTTATACATTGTATTGTTTCCGATATTTTTTATGAACGTAATTAGTTGAAAGAAAGTTGATTAAATCACCTTAATGTAACTAAATTTCCTAAGTGGCACAACGTGACCGAATCAAGCCTTTCTGAAGACCACAGATAAATTGAATTGATATTGATATCTGCTGACTCTTTGCAACATTTAATCAGGGTACTATGACGCTATGATATTATATTGTATAATCCTTTTATATAAACGTATTCGTAACATCGGAACGTTTTATATGACTTCACCGCATATAAACTAGAGATGCAGCTTTTTATTATTATTATTATTATTATTATTATTATTATTGTATTATTTAATTCGGAAATAGATATTTGTTATATATGGTTAATTTTCTTAATGATTATGCTCTCTTTGTAAAAAAAGAGATGTAAATGATTTTTATAATCCAAATTACACCCTACGAAGCCTTTGGGGACGATAGCTTGAAATCAACTGCTTCTCCCATTCTTGTTCAATCGTTGATGGTAATTTTTATTTCAAACATGCCTCGGAACATGCCCCTTCCCCATGTTACTTCCTTCTATTCAAATCGACCATTAATCAATATTAATGTATACACAGCGCTTGATAATATAGGTCTTATCAGATTTTTGCTATGTAAATACATTAACACTTTTGTAGAATGAACATGTGTTTCAAATTTTTTTTTCTCTGGATTTCAGCGAACTACCCTGGTATGGTTAGTTATGAGTTGATCAAAATTATGGGCGGGCCTAGACTTGCATGTTGATATTAATGGACATAAGCGGGCTGTAATTTCTTTTTACTTAAAAGAATTTTTTGCGATTTTTTTCAGAGGGTGATCCTCCTCTGAAAACCTCCGAAAAAAGAACTTGTGGGGTTGTGAGGAACGAACAAGTCTATGCCATCGACTGTTTTATTAAAGCAGACGGTTTTATTTGTGAAGGAACAGGTTTGTATAAAAACGCAACATGATTGACATAGTTGTGGATATTAAAACTTTAAAACTGTGGCTGGGGATTTTTTTTTTTTGGAGGCTGGAGGGAGGCGCTTCCTTCAGGGTGTTTCAGGAACAGAGGGTTATGTAGCATACAGTAAACAGTAAGCTTCCGTTAATAGTTGGATCGTAGGTATCAAATTCATTAATTTATAACATCTTTCCTGTGTGTCGGAAAAATATATAATAGGAAAATAAAACAGATTAGTGTCTACATTTAGTTCATAACGTGGTAACGTTTAATATGCTAAACGGACAGATTGGACAGAATGTCCACGGAAAAATAGCAGGACCGCTGAATTCTCCCTCGTGTTATTGTGTCGTACGGCGGGACGTGTCATGGTTTGAAGCGCGAAATCATTGCACTGGATTTAAGATGCTTCTTCTTACGTCACTTGATCTTTCTGACATCATTTGGAGAGAGCCGCGAGATAATGAATATTTGGTGGGGGTGACAAAATCAAAATGGCAGATTGAATTACCACATGGAGATGATTTCTTTTTTTTTTAATTAACCCTCTGCAAATCTGAAAATAATAACAAATTGTATAAATTTCCACTTCATTAAACGTATTTACCTTTAAAAATCGATCAGAATGCGTTTTCTGAAAATTTTCTAAAATTTTTTTCCTGATCTTCATATGTAAGTTGCAACTCTTTTTCTGGTAAAATATATTCTGCTATTCTTCTAACGCCACAAATGACGTTCTTTGGTCTAACTTGCGCCATGACCAACTTGGGGCTGCGTCTCGTGATTGTTCCATTCTACAGATGGCCCCCAATGCATTTTCCGATCAATTTAAAGAAACTTTTTTCCTGATCTTTATATGCAAGTTGCGATTCTTTTTCTGGTAAAATATGTTTTGCTATTTTTCTAAAGCCACAAATGACGTTCTTTGGGCTAACTGGCGAATGACCAATTTGAGGCTGCGTCTCGTGATTGTTCAATCCTACAGATGACCCCCTATACATCATTTTGGAAACGAGTATCCTGTACGACCTCATTCCCATTTTTGTGTGTGACTTCGCCAGGTGAGAGCTCCTCATTGGAGAGACATTTAATGCATGCATTTGTTATGTCTATCTGTTTGTCTCTCTGGTTTTGGAGGAGGTTATGCACTGACATCCATACATGTGTCTGTCTGTCTCACTGCCTGTCTTTATGTCTGTTTTCTGAGTTGGTGGAGTCACGCGAACGATCCCTGTATTTTACTTCGAGGTTGGACCAATGGCGGGTATGAAATAAACCTCTATTGTCTCACTAAGCCTAAAAGATCAGGCGATAAGTCTTAGTAAGATATTTTGTGTCAAAGTGTTTCCGGGGGTTATACGATGAATGCATGTCTACTTATCCTTTTGTGTGTTTCGGTTTTACATTATGTCTGTGTACACAATATTTTAAAATATAAAAATCTTAATGCAAAGATAAAAATAAAAACGTCTGTACACCAGTTTTAAAGACCTACAGAGTTAGTCTTTGTACAATTTTCTAAGTAGTTATAGAAAAAAAAATATCCAATCATAATAGACAATTTGTTCTGATCAGTGTATTTGTTTGATGCAGTTGTAAGGCTTTGAGAGGTTGAATGAATAGTATTCGTATTATTATATAAGATACATATATTCTCCAGAAAATCGTACAACAGGTGAACCATTACACACCCAGGAAACAACCAATGAAAACTGTAAGTATCAACTTGCCTTCCAATAAAAAAAGCACTACATTCACAACTTTCACTTTCTGTATCATAAAATCGAGCAATTATTCAGACTTGAAACGATTGATTTTGCAAAGCAAATGATAACCCTAACCATACCCAATTATTCGATTGAGAGAACAGAGCTTTATTTCCAAGCTGGGTAAATACATCGAGATAAGTGTGATAAATGTGCATTTTAGTGTAGATTCTTTTACTTTTTAATTATTTATCATAGACTACCAACGTGCCTGATAGGCTTGAGATACTCGATATCAAATGGATACATTTATCAAACAGGTCTACTGCTAAAATAAACGTGAATTACATTTCGTTTGATACTAAAATATCCCCTCCATCTAAAGCCAGGCATCACTTTAACATATCTTTCAGATCCTGGGCCCTTGGATTATACAAAACCAATTGTTGTACCAGTGGTCGTCATTCTGTTGATTTTAATTCTGGCTGCACTTGTTTTTATTATTTCATGTCTAGGAGAAACAGGTAGGTTTAAGGGATAAATTCATTGGGATGAATTATGGTTATCAATTATCTTTCAAGTAAAACAATCTGTTTCTTGTGTTAGGAGATAAATCAATTTCTTAATGCCAGATAAAGATTTCTTATGACAAATCTTGAGTTTTTATCTTGTAATATGTAGCTTTAGTCAGAAAATGGGGCAGGCATCAGGTGCGGCAATCACGTAGTACTCCAAGGATAAACGGAGCTTAGTTATAACCTATTGGTAATGTGGACTTGATAAAATGTTGGGGTTTGATCAGTATTAATTCACACACATGTATATTAGCTATACCATATTAATAGCTTTTCCAAATGCTTACTTTTTCCAGAAATCATACTACGACACTATCTGTGACAGAATCAAGATAACAGAAAGTTTTTATCCCGAAACAAGCAAAATCTGAGGCCACCTGTTACATCAACATGGGGGACAAGAATGCATCTAGGCGGAGATACAATCCTCTTAACTTCCTTCGATCAAGTTTGCAAGAATTTGTCAAAGAGCATGAATACATCGTTCCGACACTATCAGATGACGTCAACGTTCTACCACCTCCACGTCCGCCACGAATAAGCAACAATTGAATCGAGATTTTTGGAGATGTGCGAAGACACAAACTAACTTTCACCATTTTCTTTATTTTCAAATAGGCGGAAAGATTCTAGGTTTATTTCATTTGTCTTACAACAAATGTTTTTGAATTCCAATATTAAATATCATTATTTATATACATGAGTGCTAATGGAAGCAAGTATTTTCACCAATGAAAGTCGATGGCATAAGTTGATTTAGAAGGGCTAGGCATCTCCTCTCCTTGATTAAAAACATGATTTTCTCGCAACACTTGTGCCGAAAATTCTTTCATGGGTCTCAAATCAGCATGCCCTTTTGGCAATGAGCAAATTTCCCATAAGACCTTATTCGGCCTATATATTTAACTAATAATTCAGCTTATCGAATATATCCTTAAGGTGTAGCCATGTATTCCGGTCAGACACCTAATTTATCATTAATCCAAGGACGATGGCACCGTTACAAGAGAGTTCGTTGAATTTTAGTAATCCTTGTGAACTACCTTGAAAATTTTCCACATGGCAGTCAAGTTAGCAAGTAGGAATAGGCCATGAGCTTCTCATGGATCACAATATAACAGTACTTCCCCAAAATATAGCATTGAAAAATAAATTATGATATAATTAGTTATTTCATGAACACAAACCGGAGTGTAACATTCACAACAGGCTGTTGTCTCTCCCGTCTATGGCCATATATAAATAAAACCCACATGTTTGATGTTTTATTATGACCTACAATGTGACTGCGGGACCAACGAACCTTAAATAATTGCCCCCCTGATTAAAGGTCTGGAAAGTTACTGTCTCTTCCGAGATCAAATATGTGTTTTCAAATAATGATATTCAAAAATTGAGCACATTAAGCATAATTACATATGAACAGAAACTTTATATCTTATTATGCAAATTTAGGTGCATGTCTTATTAACGGTGCACTGAAGAATATAGTACGATTACAGAGCGGTCCTGTGAAGCTATGTGTTTTTTGCCGGATATATCTGGTTGTCTTGGTCCACGAATGGACCGTCTTATTATATTGGTGTAACAGTGGAATTATGAGCCCCTAATTGTAGTCTGATTTTACTGGTGGAGGTATGTGTTCTCAAGAGATAGGTGCTTTATTATATGTTGTTTGTCTTGTTGGAGGTTGAGATATAAGCCCAAGGAACATGCCATGAAGTAATTCATAAAAAAACAACAGTTCTAGTTTCAAATACATACATACACACATACACACATATATAAATACACACACACATATATATATATATATATATATATATATATATAGTTTAAGTAAACTATAAGTAAAACGAAATATTATTTTCAAAAAATGGTAGCAGCTATTATTGTCTCAACGCTTGTATCGATCGTGCTTATCCTAGATGTTAAATTATATAATAGGATGCTCTCTGAATTATTAAGCCGATTTTTCATCCAACGCACTATTTTAGAGAGGGTAGTTCGTGGTCTTATGTATATGCACTAAGGTTGAGACTAGCCATACGTTAGAAGTGTACAATTTAGATGGTTCTATAAGATGAGGCTGCCAGTAATTTAGACAGCAGACACACAGACACACAATAATGATACTATAAATATGCTTTAAACATTACGTTCACACTTTAGTATGGTAGTAAGTAGTCGGTGTTTGCAAAGTTGGTCCTCGCTATTAAATGCAATGTTGGTTAGAGTGGATGTGGCTAATCCTTTGCGCACATACTGAAACAAAATAATTTTCATTTGGTTGAGTAACCACCCATATTTTTCTTTCTTTATTTATTTTAAAATTATCTACTGCCATATAAGCACAGAGGAAAGGGCATTTATGTCTCATTTTAACGAAAACAGTCCTCATAGTTTCCGTCTTTATGTATGTCAATGTCATAAAAAATGTTAAAAGGAAAAAAAAAATATCTGATTTCCAGGAGCAATCTGGCATTTATTGTCAACATGGCAATTACTGCTGAGGAAAACAATTTTTCAAACAATTTCCTATTCAAACCACAACCGATGATTTAATTGTTTTAAGTTACATACGTGTGTCACTGAGCGCGTCTTCAGTGTCCCTTAAAAATTTAAGATATGTTGAATATCCCATAGATATTTATGTGTATCTAAATAGATATCTGCCCAAGGGTCGCTCAGCCGACCGTGTCATTTACCTTTAATTAAGGGCACACGTTTGCTTTAGTCTGGACTGTATGATTTTTGTCATTGGTGTCAAAGGAAAACTAATATTAAGCCATTACAACGGTCACTGGATTTTGTCATATTTCGACACGTTAGCCATTATGTGTAAATATGTTGTCCCTATTTAATTTTAAACAGGTTAGGGTTACTTTCATATTACGTTTATTTATATATTTATATACAAGAGTGATCATCTACTTATATTCTTGTATAATATTCAGATTATAGTATGTTACACATTAACACTTGTATAACAATTGTGTTAGTTTAATGTTTCTTTTATAATTTCAGCTAAACATGCATCTGGATTACAAGACAAAAACTGTACAAGTGAATTGTGACTACGTGTAATACACTCATCGAACTATAACCTATGTATACAGTTTGGGTTACTTTAAAAAAGTGCAGATTTCGGTGTCTTTTTTTTTATTTTGCATGCACCTAAAACAAAATGAACCAGTTGTAACGTTTCTACAACTATTTCCTTTTTACACTTATATTTGTTTTCTCAGTTTCTTAACATAACTAAAGGAAACGTTAATATAAACAAAAAAATATGATGCAACTATGACCTTAACATAAAATAGACATTGCCTCAGAAATAATTCTACCTGATGAACTCCACAAGATATGCTCTAAACTTTTCCATGTACAGAACATGTATTATTTTTAGTGAGAGAAATATATAATTTTCAATTTCTTTGTTTATAAATCATGGTTGATAATTTTATTTTTTTTCACTTATTTAAGCTGATTATTTCTTTCTTTCTCTTGCTTTTGTTATTATTCTTTATTATCATTTAAGGTGTGCATTATTTTATCTGAATTAACCATCGGGACACTAATGCTATTAATACTGATTAGACGAGACAGTCAGAAAAGATCATATTTTATTGGTATAAAATTAAAACAAATGTAATACTTTGTTTGTTTTGATCGGTGGATAAGTGTAAACTTGAACAAAAAAATCTCAACGGTTTTCTTAAAATGCCCCTAAATGCTTTCATAATTATATTCTAGCATTTGACATTAGAAGTAATATAATAATAAGCTATATGATAAGTGTTTTAGAATGTTTTATTTTCCTTCATGCATATAAAGACCCTTATATGGCTTTAATTCTCCCAAGGTTGTAATTAAGGCGCCCACTAATGGGTCTGTCAATCCATTGAAGCTACCTAAATTATCACAGAGTTGTCATGTGAATGAAATATTCCATGTGGCGTTCAAAATTGATGACTGTAACACTGTATGACTATCATCATTCATCTAATTATACAGACTTCCCAATTGTTTTCACCGGTTAAAAAAAGTGCTCTGTGGTAAAATATCTGCTAGTTAAACTTAAGCAAACTAGTAACCTACAAATACCCGAAGGTGCAAAATAAGGCTGCTGAAAGATCTATACCTGTAAAGCTAGAAGTTACTTACATTTAATCGAAATAAGAATTTCATTTGATGGTTTCCCACAGGGGTGGATAGGATAGTCCGTCCCGTCAGAAATATGGAGACGGCATAAAGAGAGTATGTGCTTCTCATAAGATGAACCGCTGTTAATAATTGGGACTCCTATCAATTCTAGAAAAATGTCCTCGTTTTGGTAGCGTGGTAGTTTTCTGTCATCTGTTAAGTCACCGATACAGATGTTTTCGTGTCTGAGTGATCCGGTTGCGAGTTTTTCACTGCATGTTGAAGGACTAATTATGATGCTGTCGTTGTCATAAAATAGGGAAAATCTTGGTCTGGATAATCCACACATTGCCTTGATGGAGCAGAACTGAAACTGCATTCTAGAGTACCTATCATCAGCATATTGCTCGACTTCTTCAGTCTTCCTTTCCCACCCTGCTTGCAGAGTAGAGATACTATGGGCCTGACTTTTCAGCAGTCTAAACCAGTTCATTTTACAGCTGGACAGCTTAACCAAAGTTCTGATTTGCTCTTACTTTTGTGCTGCGCTTCACTACAAAGTACGTGTTGTCCTTGTTAATGCATTTGAAAGTCATGTTCTTTTTCTCTTTATGGGGAAATAAAAGAATCAATTTGACCCGGAGCCGGTCTATCTTACACACTCCTCCTTTTATTGCCTGGAAAGCCTGAAGTTTTAATCAATGAACCAGGAGCATTTAGCATAGCAGATTACTTACAACTCTTATATATGGATAGCATCAAGGTTGTTTTGTGTTTTTGTATTTGCCTGACCTCGAGGTTTGTATTGATACAATAGACTGCATCAAGTGCGATTTAACCTGGAATATTATCAGTTGGACATTAGCGCCATACGTTGGTGGAGAACCTGAACATGTTCTAATTTTGATACATAGCAAAACCCTAGCTATACGGTGTAAATGTAGAGGTTATGGACTACCAAGACTGGGCATGATTGGAAAGTGGAAACTGGGCACAAGGAACAGTCAATGTAACAAGTCACTTAAAAGATGAGAATGGTTTCTGCTTAAGAGTAATATTGTAAATGGTAGTTTCATATCAATAAATTAGTGCATTTTAAAGGTCCCTGTTACCGTTTATTTAGTTACAGCTTAATAACCGAATTATAAATCCTGATATCCTAAACATCGTAAACACCTAGATTACAAATCTATTGAAAACGCGTTTACGTTAACCCTTTCAGCATATATTCACCCAATTGGGATGCCATGCAATTCAGTCAATGTTATTCGGTTTCTAAACGACAATTAGTGGATCTCTCATTTTCCAGCATCAAACATTAATAATGAAACAGAAGTGAATGTCCATTCATTTTTTAAATTCATTCGATGGACATATTTGATTACCAGCTTAAGCAAGTTTTGATCATTGCCTTTTCTATCACTGAACATATAATATACCCACAAACACAAATGTGCATAAAATGTACAGCAATAATGTTGGCATTGACGTATAATGATTTTAACTTAGTTTATATGACGCGACGTATGCGGTATATGAATAGCCTCAGCCGAGAGCATCATACAGAAAGCAGTATAACATAACATAAGGCGGTAACGCGACGAATGATTATACACTGCAATATGGTATGATCACGCTGCATTCATATATCAAATATAAAGTAAGTATATCTTATACTCGCTACACCAAACGTGGTATGCGATTCAAATTCTCCACTGAGACACTCGTTTTACCTTGTGTCTATTGCATACCGCAGGCCCCGAGTAAACGCTGCCAGTCTAAAGAAAAAACAAGCCCAAGTTTCCTTTGCTCTTGCCACATTGTCCAAAATATAAACTAACACGAAAACATATAATATTAGAATTTAGTCAAATATTTGTCAATAAGAAACAATAATCCTCGGATCAAAAAGAAGACACTAGCGCCCCTAGCGAACATTCTGTAAACGTGGTCAATACAATTCTGCATAATGAGACGAGTGACGACTGCATCGAATATATTTTTTTCATCTAAAATATCATGAATGCCGTACCAGGAGAGTGTCAACCTCGTACATATTTCCTCATGCTAGCCTGTAATGTTATATCCTTAACAATCAGAGCAGCCATTTTTACCACCCATGCGCTATTCATGTGTCTAATAAAACCACAAATGAGTAACCACGAGCATATTTTGAGGACATAACATCCGCGATGTGATAACTGTATACAGCCCCTCAACATTATAATCAGATTTAGCCATCAGTTTTCCACCAACTAATGAATCAATAAAACTATCCCATTGTCCACACAGCTAACTCGAACTTATGACATATTAATTGAATAATTTATTGGTATTTTGTTTCCATGTGGCTGATGTAGTAGGGAAAAAATGTATTATGTGCCAGGGTGAACGCATTCATTACTGTAATAAATCAATTTTGGAACCACGATCTGACCTGCTCTATGCCCATCTGATCCATAGTTAAGTAGGAATATTCAACTAACATGAAGAAGGACTGGGTAATCAGTACTATAGTATTAATGAGAACTATAGTTACCCATGAATTTACCATTGATTTTGAATATTACAAAACTGGTGAGTATACAAGTAATTTTTCATTAAAAAAACGGTTCTCATCATATTTCATAAACAATAAGAACATTTACAAGTAATTTTGATGCTACGCTCTAAATCCCTGGTGATTAAATAACTCTGTCATGCGTTTGGTATTTGTTTTATCATGAGCTTTAATGGCTCCTATGAACTGATTTGTATCTGCAGGACTGCATGTACCTTGCTTCAATTCAGTAGTACTAATGATGACCAGTGGTGTAATGAGATATGTGTATGAACTATTGAGTACGAAAAAAATTGAGATATAAGTAGAATAAGTTAGTCTGCCTTTCCAATACAGTTAGTAGTTTCTTAATAAATGTTAATTTCATATTAACCCTGACGTTTACTACCTGCCAATTATAACCTGTTCATCTCACACGTAAAAATTCGCATTTTACTACTAAGCTTGGAACAGTTCAGGTTTTCAAATGCCACCCTTCGTTAAGAGCCCACGTTTTAAAAGCCCTATTTTTCAAGCCTTTTCGAAAGTACTTTTCACGATTTTTCCCTCAACAGATGCCTGTTGATGTGTACAATATTACATATAAGCAAACGACCGTCACCTACCTAACGTATTAAAATAATATCCATATTCATGACCAGGTTAGCATCGACTGGGAACTGTATGAATTAACACAAACCGTTTCCTTTACATATATAATCGGCTGCTTTAATGAAACAATCAATTATACATACGCGTCTGGTCGCAACAACTACATAGATTCTTGTGCCGGAACAAATCAGAAAAGTTTTCTGAGGTTATAATCATGTCCCCTATGTATTAATATGGGATACCGCTAATACTGATACTCTTGTTTGTGGAGGCAATAAATGAGTGCCTGCTTGAAAAACTGTAGGCAAACAATAAGTGTCTCCTAGCGTCCGGCCTGATCAGCCCATTCATTCAACAAAGCAGTGTAGGCACTGGACATAGTGATTTTAACTGCCGATCATCCTGATACTTATTATTTATCATATTTATCATGCTGTGTTAAAACATATAACAGAAACATGAACAGACTTCAGAAATTGCTGCATTCGGCACGGTTTGCATTAGCATTTGATCTTGAATCAACTGCCTTGTAAGATTATGTGGGGGAATCGTACACAGGGTCTTTCAGTCATTTAAAACGTATAATTTTGCAAGTGTCGTACCCTTTGGTAGCAAACATTTGTAACCCCTCATTTGTTCAATTATAATAATAATTATTTATAGTCCAAAGCAGGTTTAAGCTAACATAGTGGGGGTTGTCTGTTACGTCTATCCCGTATTAGGAAATGAAGACTATATTAATTTCCTAATAAATCCCACAGGGGAGTAGGATGGTTATATTGTAACCACAATTTTTATTTTTTAAATGCTAGCCGTTTAGGGTATTAAAGAGAATCTCTGCCATGTAAGTTATAGAAATACATTCGCAGCAATTTTAAAACCCTCAAGCTGATTGCTTCTGCCTTTGACTTAGAAAGCGGCAAACCGAAAACATCATATTGTAGGGAACGATGTTAATCAGGGGTGCAACAGAGAGCACATACCTATATAACACCGGTACACTTCTTCGCTCCTCACGCCGCGGGCGTAGAAAAATTACAAATATAACCTGACATCATTTTAAGGTGTTTTTGTTAATTTTATGTTTTTATATTTGACATAATTGTGTATTATGGAACGTCAATTTAAGGATGTTCGATCGAAATAAATCATCACTATTATAAATCTTATTTTTATTTAATATTACCTATATATATTATATTATATATTATATATATATATCACATATTTATATATGATATCATTATTAATTATTTGAATTAACGTATCGATACATTTTGTTCACAGCTGCCTCACGTAATGTGTACCATCCATCTCCAGCTTTTTAAGGTAACACTCTGGATCCCGAGCCATGTTACGAAAATATCTCTGATTTTGAAATCAGGCAGCGTCCAACCTTGACACCTTTATCCATGTAACCAAATGACATGGATGTTCGAATATATCTTGATATATCTGATTCTCTGAGGTGCCGTACTAGCCTGTCTATGTTGTTATGTATTTCTGGCATTTATAGCACAGCTAGAGCTAGAGCCATGCACCATGCTATGTCTTCTCTGGGCCAAAACAACACGGATTACACATATGCCGTAATGTATAATGGTTATAAGAAGATGGAAGTGAGGAATTCAATGTGACCAATACAAAAACAATGCCGTTCAACATGATATCACCCCCATTACGCGTGAGCATATATTAAAGGCACATGTTATGAGCCTATCTGCTCATGGGTTTCTCTGATTCACCGGCAGAATACATTTCCATGGTCTTGTTTTTTAGGTTATTAATATTGCCGCTATATATATCTTACCTACTGTGTTGTAGTTATATTAATGTATGGCACCGCGCCAGTCAGTGTCACCATGGGACTGGAATAATCAAGTTATGCCTGGGCCGTGTACTGTAATGAGTGCTAAACAGTCCAGAGTACACATGACGATTACAATACAAAACAGGTTGTGACATGTATACATACGCCAGGGCCACATTATTGTAAGCATACGCAGAGAAGCATAATCCGTGATGGCAGTAATGGATCTTTCCCTTCGCGTTTAGATAATAAAATATATCTTTTAGATCGAAGACACACGATACGATGGACTTGGTTTTGCTTTAAATTTACAATCGTTAATGGGGTATTTATGAATTCTGTATTTCAAGATTAGACTATAATTTTGAATTTCTCTTATTAATTTCTTTGTGGACACATTCTTTAAATGTAACCTCCGCATAAAATTAGACCTTTTATTATGCACTTGTCTAAAAAAAGAAATTAACTTGCGATATCTTCACAAAATGAACTTTAGATATCCACATTCTAAATCAACCTAGAAGACCTGACATACAAGGTATTAACATCATGAAAAAAAAAATCCCTTAAAAGTGTACGGGACCGTTTGATATGTTAAGTATTAAATGTAAGTTATATGTAAGTTATAAACTGTAAAGAAGGATTGCTTTAGTGTATAAATATATATCTATGTTGTAATATATATATATATATATATATATATATATATATATATATAATTTCCGAGGTGCCGTACTAGCCTGTCTATGTTGTTATGTATTTCTGGCATTTATAGCACAGCTAGAGCTAGAGCCATGCACCATGCTATGTCTTCTCTGGGCCATCGTCAGTCGCCCGTCTCTTAAAACTATCAGCTGTTCTCAGCAATGATTTATCAGAATTGGGCCTGAACAAACCGTTATTTTTTGTTCTATATCAGTTTAGGTCTCTTACGTTTATATTTACTATGTGTATATATCTTTTAAATAATTCAGTTTCCTTGATTGTGGGCCCTGGCCGATCGTGTATTCATTTCATCATTTTGTTATTATGCTATAATACTTTCCACTGTGACCTGCTCAAAAGTTTCCCAAAACATTTTTCATTTTGATTGATAATGATACTTTTGTTAACTTCCCTATTCCAAATTTCAATCTATAAATGGAAAGGGTATACACAGAAAAGTGGTTAACTGCCAGTCGGGTATATATATATATATATATATATATATATATATATATATATATATATACAGGACTCAGGATTTATACAAGTTGGCAAGCCTGCACTTGTTATCACCCAGCTACTGGTGACAGACGCACGAACTCTAAATTCAAATGACCAATTATTGAAACAACTCTTGGTTGGTTTGTACAACATGTCTTGTTTTGTATACACACACAATGCCAAAAACAGCTTGAGGTTTGTGAATATAGGCCAGGCCAAAAAGAGCTGGATTTTTAGAAAATAGGCAAGGCTAAAAGCTGTACACATCAACCTGGCCAATACCCGCTCGTGGATTGTGTTCATCAGCCAGTCATAAACAGCTGGTATATTATATACATAGGCCACACCATATAACCCCTTACCCCTATCGTCTTTGACAGATATAAATGCCATTAGGCAAACGTGCTTGAATCGTATCGTGCATAAAGTTTTATCCATCTGGAAACAAGAATACAATATCTACCGCATATTTGTACAAGGGTACGGAAGAGTATTGCTGCCATCTGGTAAAAGAAAAATAAATTATTTATCTCGTACGTGCAACATACTATCTCGTACGTACCACGTAGTATTTCGCACGTATGACATACTATCTCGTACTATGACATATTATCTCATACATACGACATAATTAATCTGACGGATCTGATTCACAGACAACACAACAGGTCAACTGAGTATATTTGTATATTTGTTAATTTATGCGTGTACTCACCCTAACTACATACATCTACACCTCCTTGCAAACCATCGGAACACTGTCGAAAAACATACATATTTTTATTTATGTATTTATTTATTGATAATACTATAAATTGAAATGCTATTCGATTTATCATCTTTTTTTAGTCTAGGTTTCTGAAATATTTCCAGGAAATGAAAATTAGCAAATCGTTGTCTACCAGTCATTTAGAGAACTATCATTTTTAAATAGGTAATTAAATTCTGTTAACATTGTATGATGTTATAATGGTATGTCTGTCATAATATTAATAAGAAAGGAGTGTTGCCTTTTCCAAGTTGAAACTACCTATTGAAGAAAGAGAATTTCGGAAAAGAAAAGCAGCTTCCGAATAATAATTTATTATTTTAACTAATTGAGAATGGATATATGTGGGGTAGAGTTCCTATATTCCAAAATTGATCTGTATTAGAACTAGATTTATGACATAATGCAGAGTGTCACTCGCCCCACTGTTAACAGCATAAAGTTGAACTGAAGCACTTCGTTTCATAATATATGAATCAGGAACCGTTTCTAAAAGACATCTTTGTATTACAGACACCATCTATATTGAAACCCAAGGTTCATATTATTTTGTAATAATATGTGTATTGTCTTACGTTATTAACTCATTTGGATGAATACGAAAGTTGTTTAGCAAATCCATGTAGAAACACGGGCTCAATATCTCCTGTTAACTTGTTTCATACGTTATTTTTGGTTCTTTGTGTGAGTAAACAGAGTGCATCTTTGTCTTTTTTCTGCATGACCAGAAGCAAGATCTTAGTAAAGCACACGCGGCAATTATAAAAAAAGAGAAGAAACATGAAAGAAGAAACACCAAGAAAAGCTTGAAAACCCTTGCTTTGCGAATTCGATTTTTTACGGCCGTCAGGATGGATGAGCGCTGTTTGTTTTTCTTCCCTGATCGCGCCCGAGGCAAGTTTTTTTTTCCACCTGTATACAGTTGTAAGCAAACGGTTTTAGAACAAAACATTAAAAGATACCGTAACATTTTAAAAAGACTACACTGCATTTCATATTTACTCGATGTACCTAGTATGTGAAATGTAAATAGGTCCTTTTTTTTCATTTTAGCTTTCTATTATACAATCGGCTCTCTCTCTCTCTATATATATATATATATATATGTATAAATATGTGTATGTATGTGTGTGTGTGCGCTGTGTTAGAATGGCTCAGTCGGTGGATACTATTAATGTCATTACTAATACATGTACATACGGTGGCTGATTTAGGACACAGAAAAAAAATAGAATTTCACAAAAAAAAAGAGAAAAAAATAAGTAAGCAAAAATAATTAAGGAAGCCAAAAAAAAATTGGAAGCAAAAAAAAAATTTAGGAAGCAAAAGAAAAAAAATATAGGAAGCAAAAAAAATTTAGGAAGCCAAAAACATTAGAAAGCAAAATAAAAATTAGGAAGCAAACAAAAAAAATAAAGGTTACCCCAGCTGGGAATGGGTCTTATAACGCCAATTTGACGTATAAGCAAATTATCTACAGGCTACTTGTACACAAGGCACTTGAGCAAGTTTTAACATACAGATAAAAACATGTAACCGAGTTATTGAAAGATCACTAGTTGATATTCGTTAGAGCATGTGTAACAATGCTGTATTTGTCATTTACGGAACACTGTACTCTCTGAATTGAAGCCAGATGTTTCTGCCGGACGTCTTTCTATTACGATCGGTGGCAATTTTTGCACCCCACCCCCGACCCATGTTATAAAAACACGTGGATATGAGCAAAGACAGGTGAATAGCGACTTTAAGACCAAAGCAGAGCATTTTGCTGAAGAAAAATCATAATGAGAGACGATTGAAATATTTAAACCGTTTATTTATGAATATAACACATTTATTAAGATAAAAGACTAAAGATAATCTGAGCTATAGTTATAGCTATAGTGGATCAAGACTTAGGCTTTAGGGGCTGAAGCATCCCCGCCTCCACCCAGCGTACCTACCCGCAAAACACAGTAATTATTTTTGGCATATTTTAATTTATGATGGTCTAATACATGATCCATAAAACCACACACCATTTCAATAAAAATAAAAGCTGAAAGAAATTGTACAAAAAGCGTGTTTCTATAAGAAGCTCATATTTGTTTTTATTCTTAAAATAATAAGATACCCATAATGCCTGCATGCAGTCCTAAACATTTCTATTTCAGCGATTTAACAGCCATGGCTCCGAATCCACCGTTCAGGTAGAATTTTTCAGTTTCTTTAAGCGGATATGAATAATTAAATATTGAATTTATATTGAACTTTCCCTCAACTCGCCTTATCTTAGGGGATATACAAACTTGATTGATTTTAAATTAATAATACTGTATTACCGTTCAGTTAAACACAGTATACATGGTCTTTGTTTTATAATTGCAATATTTAGCACTCTTAACGTATACTGTCCCCATAACGTTGCTTTGCTTTATGTCAATTCAGCTTCGAATGGTTCTTACAAGTGTGACATTTTATCTGGAGATCTCGAAAAATAATTCTTTTTTTTTTTGCTTCATAAATTTTTTTTTTGCTTCGTAATTTTTTTTTTATGCTTGTAATTTTATTTTGGACTTCTAAAATTTTGTTTTGCTTCCTAAATTTTTTTTGGGCTTCCGAAAATTTTTAAGACCTTATACTTATCCGCAAATGAGACCAATCTTAGGTGTAGATTTTACCACCACTTCAGCCTGACATATGAGAAAAAGACGTATTAGAATTTCGTATTCTTCTGTCATTGATTAATCGCACGTCCAGTGGTGATAGTTTTTAATATACTTTTATAATTTAGTACAAAATAAAAATTATACGTATCCCATAAAATGGGTTGTTGAGAGTTCAGCTAACCACTAATCACATGAATGGCTGTATATGCATTAAATAGTTTAAAAAATCAACTACTCGATGCGTTAAGTCAAAAATCTAGTTCTTACATCAGTTTGGAATATTAGAAACCTGCCCCACAAATATCCATTCTAATTAACTTTAAATAAGGGCTATTTGGGAGCTGTACCGAACCGTTCTTTCTCCAAAAAAGAGATTCAGTTTGGCAAAGGCAATATTTGTTTCTTTGCTTCTAAATTATGACAGGCTCTCTCTCTATTATAGCCGTGACAGCCCGACTCAGTGAGCAATCCGGTAATTTGGCTGGTAAGCCTACTCGAGTCGTGATACAAGTAATATCGAGGAATGTGTCGAATATTAAACACCCACTGGACCTTGTGACTAATGTTTTGCTGGAGCGCTGAGGTCCCCCTACATACAGTGACTGATAACCCGCTTGCACTATTAGTTTCCACGCCTTGCCGGTGAGGTTTTCACCTTTGCCCGGCATTACAGTTCACGTACTGCCGAACACGTTGTGCAATTGTCGTGCCGGCGCATCTGGTGGTATGACCTTTTTACATATCTTTTCATAATACATTTTCCTGACTTTATATTAAAGATTCATTCCTTTGTGTTAAACATACACATAAAATAGGTTTGTACATAAACTCTATATCTGCCAAAATAACTAGAATATAATTATTATTCAATTATTTATAGAATGCATAAACTACTGTAATATTTGTATATATATATATATATATATATATATATATATATATATATAAATATATATAACTACTACTGTTGATGGTTATGATTTAACCTTCTTGCACTTGCACACGTCAGTCCTGTCTATAAACTAAAACCATTCATAATGTCCAAATCATACCTGAATATATAACTTCAATGTATTAATTTTATATAACGTTGATGATACAGCTACACAGTGTGAATGTTACTACGGGTACTATAAGTTTAAACGATATTCCTAATGGTGGAATATTTATATTTGAATCTTGACAGGCCCGTCACGCGTGTCCGATGGAGGACGCTGACGGCAACCGGCTGAAGGACAAAGCATGTCCGGTCTACACAACCTGTACAATTGTACAAATCCAGATCTGTACAAATCCAGAAAGACGGACATGCGTACATCTCCACCTTCTGTAGCGGCCGTCTTGCCTAACGGGAACACATGTATGTACCTGTCTGTAGTCGCCGTAGTTCCACGGGTAGACGTTCTATACTGATGGCGACCTGACATCGTGTGAAGAAATACACAAGATGTCGGAGACTCCTTTCCCTGACGGTGGCGCTGACGGTCCAACCACCGGACGTCCGGAGCCTCTGACTGATGGCGTATTGCCTCCTGCTGCCCAGAGGGAGGCTGATGACATCTTCTGTCAACATTCTGCTTGGGTAGGTATTTACAAAGAAATGGGTAACAATGATGCACTCGACACTGAAAACCTATAAAACACTGGATCCAAGAAATCCTAAAAACCATGTAAATATTTACACGTACACTAATTCTCATAGACCTCATGTGCATATTATCATACATATATTCACACTGTTTATAAAGAACCCCTGTGACATCTGTTTAAAGTAAAATGTTCTAAAAGTTTAAAAATTAAAACAGTATTCCTCATTCGTAAGTGCAAAGATAAAAGCTTGTCTTATTCCATGTTCAAAGGACCAACTATTGTAAACAAATGAATTCAATAATTATCAGTAATCTATAGTTATAATAGTATTCAATGGTTTTAGCATTAAGCGATTTTAGGCAACGTGGAGGAAGTTTATATTTTTCTTCATTTTCTGTAAGTACATGTTGGCTTCTTCAGCGAGCGCGACTCCACCACCGGAGCCACCATTAAACAACTGCCA
Source organism: Sipunculus nudus (assembly GCA_026874595.1). NCBI lineage: Eukaryota > Metazoa > Annelida > Sipuncula > Golfingiida > Sipunculidae > Sipunculus > Sipunculus nudus. Next base: position 75,221,906 of record CM049316.1, read on the forward strand.
TTTTTCGTTGACGGCAACTGTATCGGCGCACCCATTCAGTATCTGTACAACGGAACCCACGTGCAGGACTACTCCTGTGAGGGCTTTGAGGAGAAATTGGACCTTCCGCAAGGGGCCGTCCTGTGTGTCGTCAACCTCAACATGGAGGACGTCTCCAACAACCCTACTCTCTCTCCCTTGCTCCCGTATATTTGTCCAAAGCGATTCGCTGACAAAAGGCTTACACATATTATTGAAAGCGTTTGTGAAAGCGATTCATATTTTGTTGGTTTAAAATGATGTTAGGGACGGAGATTTTCTAAGTTAAGTAGAGAAGGAATTCCTACGGAACCCGTGAAGGGACTTGTTCTATATGTTTTTTTTTTTTTAATTTTTTTACGTGTGTGTGTGTGGGGGGGGGGGGGGTATGGGCGTTTAGCAAAAAGTCTAATCTCTCTTGTACAAGTATTGCTTTAGTAACCTGACATCGAGTGTATATATAAGATGCAGAGTATAGTGGTTTTTAAACACACACAGAACGTAATCATCCCCATTGCTTGGTCCAACCCCGGCCGGCGGCCACGATCAATTAATAATAAAGCTTTACATTTAATTTTATAGAACATTTGTTGTGATTTTTTAATAGAGAATCTTTTGTTAACTTATCCGCATTTTTAAATTAAGGAATATTAAATATTTCATTGTTAAAAATATCGGGATCAGACCAGCAACCAAGGCCTCATTTATATGTAGCAGATCTAATAATTTTAAGACATTCAGATTATTTTAAGTATGTTTTAGGTTGTTTCGAGATGAATTGGATCAATTTAGTTTGACGATGCTAACATTTAATACTCATATCTCCGGGTGGCCCAGAACCCATAATGATAAATAGCAGATATATGGGGCGTAAGGCATATAAATATATATATATATATAGCAACCAAGGCCTCATTTATATGTAGCAGATCTAATAATTTTAAGACATTCAGATTATTTTAAGTATGTTTTAGGTTGTTTCGGGATGAATTGGATCAATTTAGTTTGACGATGCTAACATTTAATACTCATATCTCCGGGTGGCCCAGAACCCATAATGATAAATAGCAGATATATGGGGCGTAAGGCATATAAATATATATATATATATACTTTTTTTGTTACCGCCAGAACCAACGGCCATCTACGTCAGCAAAGGTGAACAAACCCCCAGAAGCAAAACCTTTTTTAACCGCCCCGGCTATTATAGTACACTTATGTTACTCTAATGACTAACTAGAAATCAAATACGATTCCATTCATTCCAATTATATGCAGGAAAGGCGATTTCACCAGTGTTGGCACCAGTGCTCCTGCCATCTGGTAGGACCAGATTCCACCCACCCATGACGTGAAGGTACGACAGCACCAAAAAGGGGGAATCCATAGGTCAACAAAGATGAAATCGAAATTCAAAGAAATGCAAGCCTCCGCCATGTTGGGTCCCTAATGGGAGATGCTGCCAAAACTGTGTCTGCATTCAGCTATTCGGCGCATATTCCGAGGTTCATTCATGCATAAGTTACGGTACATTTATGGAAATTCATTGAGGGCGTTCGCCATATGCATACCAAAATCTTATCGATTCCTCATTTGGCCATACAAGAAATGCCCTGAAAATTTAATGAATTTCTGTTTAAGACAGCGTGAGTTATTGTGTGTAAACACGCAGACACAGAGAAACACACATACACGAACACGGATGAACAATTAAACTCCTCATATAAATTTACTCGGAGTTTCCATAAGGAACGCCTTCAAAGGCACTTGGCACAGTGGGGGGGGGGGGGGGGGGGGGTTGTTGCATCGATATAAGACTTGCAGTCCCCTCCCCACCATCGGTTTAAGATATCTTATAGTAAATCAAAATGGGTTTCCCTTATTCCTTTCTTTGAATGCCTATTTACCCAAAATATGCAGGTATTTGAAAATTATTAGAAAAATCATGGTTGAATGGGTGACACCCCTTTCCTTGATTATTACGAGAAATACTGGATCAATGGCAAACGGTCCTGAATGGGCAGGGTCACGAGCGAAAGCTCCAAATAAACTAGGCACCCATTGGTCTCAACGCTAAGTATATTAAGGATATTTTAATGAGCTTTTTCAAAATGTGGCTCGTTTGACCTTCATCATTGACCTTGTAACAAAAAAAATCTAAGAAATTTACTCTCCTGGAACAAACTAACCCTGACCTTATTTAGTTAATAACAATCCTTAAAAAAATAAGTACCAGTGACTTTGACATCTGACCAGGAAATCCTCAAAATCTTCAAATTTCTTCCACTTTGTGCGGGTAAGCCTTGTGTAAAAGATGGAAGGTTTTGGATGAAATGTTACCACACTCTTTTTAAAGATACTGTGATTAGTGGGTACTGTGACTTCACCTTTGACCTCAGTACTGAGAAATCAAAATGCTTCTTAATTTGGTGGTGGGTCATTCATAATTCAAGTGTGAAGACAATTTTTCCATTACATTTGTCTATAAAAATAGTCTGTGACCTTGACCTTTGACCTAAAGACCCGAAAATCGATAGGGTTCTTACTTTAGGAGTGGTCCATATATAAGTTAGGTTTGAAGCGAATACTTCTTCCTATTCTTATCATCTTGACACTATGTGGACAGATGACCCCTGTGACCTTAGGCCCTGTGACATCAGATTCAATTAGTTTCTTTCTCAATTTGCAGCTCAGCTATAGGCGCAAGAAGGAAGCTTTAGGATGAGAAGTGTGGCTTAAAAAGCATCCTCACTTTTTTTTTTAATAAACTGGCCCTGTGCCCTTAGCCTTTCACCCTATCACCCCAAAATCACTAGGCTCTTGCTTTAGTGGCGGGGCATACAAAAATTAAGTTTGAAATTCATGTGTCAATCCAAACTGGAATTATCATCTGTAAACAAATTTTTGGATTGACGGAAAGACAGACAGACAGACTATGGGCCATCTATTTATGTTCAATAAACACACCAGGTTACGGGACACTAGACGAAACAGTTCCATTATGGTCAAAATAAGGTACTCCTAATAGTAAACTATTAAAGAAAATGAAGTTTCATGCACTTGTTGACCCCGCTGACCCAACACGGAACACAAGCACCACACGAAGGAGAGAACTTGGGGGGGGGGGGCACTTTTTTTGCTCGGTTGAGTAACAGATTCTCCAAATTCTAACTAATTTAGCAACGTATATCTGACATAGACAGACGGAGAAGGAAAGAGGGGGAGAGCGAGAGAAGTAGCAAACACAACGAAAAGAAGCAACGAGAGAAGACAGAGAACAGGTATGGATGAAACGCCAGAGAAAGAGAGACATAAGGCGGAACAGAGACCAAATACCAGAGGTTGAGCAAAAAGGAGTTATGAATAGAAGGAGCATGATGAGATAGGGGGTAAAATGAATATATACTGGAAGTACATCGGAGGGATACTCAACACTCGATCAGAATGAAAATTGACATCCTTGGGAGGGAATTACCACCTTAGATAAAATTACCAACAGATACGGTCTGGAAATAAAACAAAGAGGTCAAACTCACATGTAAGTAAAACACTTTGAACGTTAGAGAATAAACTCCTGAAATCAAGCTCCAGCGAGATAAAGCTAAGAAAAATGAAGAAGAGAGAGACAGAAAGGCCGACGGGTCAAACATCAGATTAATGTAAAACAAAAATGGATAGAGATAGATGTATGAGTAATGCCGATGTGGAAGAAAATCAACAATAGTTTGTGAAGGTAGGACCAGTGTTAACAAAGGTATGAAGGAAATAAGATATTGATATGTTTTGAACACCTTGACCTTGACTTTGACCTATTTCAATAATACACATAGGGCTTACTCATATCGTTGCGATATATGACAATCGTAAAATACAAAACCATTCCTGGGAAGCTGTAGTCTGTAGAATGCTATGTAAGACACAAGAACCAGCAAGCAGGCAAATTTGAGTACAACTGATAACCTGACAGACATACTGACAAAGTGACACAAGACTGAAACCAGATGACTTGAACAATTTATGAAAAAGACAAGGAGGAAGAAAATAAGCTTAATTTTATGTAATTGAGGTTTATAGTTTTGAATAAATAATGATATGTTGTGGAGGTTCGAGTGCAGCGCCTTCTAGCGGCCATATCCCGAAAATGAAAAATCAGTTTTGATATATTAATATAAAAAATAGGATGTACCAGTTTGAAAACGATTCCTGTTGCCTGTAGAATGTTATATGTAAGACGCAAGAAACGGGAACAATGCGAAATTGAGCACTACAGACAAACAGACGGATATATTGCTTAAGTGACACAAGATTGAGACCAGTCGACTAGATCAGGTTTGAGAAAAGACAAAGAAGAAGAAACTGAGCCTTAGATCCTGAAGATAGGACCATTAACGAAGTTATAACCCATATAAAAATAGGTTTTTTGATTACCTTGACCGTGATGTTGGACCTTTATTGACAAAAAAACAAAAGGCTTCCAGGTCTTCTGGTTTTACAACAACAAACACACATAACACACAAACAAACATACGCGACTGACCAACCTACCAGCAGAAATCAAAGATTTCCGGCAAGCAATAAATTATCATAAGGCCTAAATGTCAAACGGGCCCGCGTGCAGGTTACAGAGCCCGAACCACCTTGGCAACCATGTGTACCTATTTCGGAGGCACAGACTGTAAAATATACAGTTCAAATGGCTATGATTATTTTAAGACGGATATGAAGAAAAGGTTTATGACGACCCTGACCTTTACCTTTGACCTTTGACTGTAAAGTATGCATGGCCGGACTAAATGCGTGTTAATCAAAAAGGGACACAGGGTGTGCTTCATTTGCATTTCACGCAAAGAGTGTGTTGTAATTTACCGGCGAACGCTGTAAATTTGCAATCACGGAGATATGGCTAAACAATTGTAGAAGGTAGTGGTTGCAGTCGAGCGCCCCTATCAGTCATTTAAAAGAAGTGAAAAATCGCCTTTTAGATATTAGCATATGACAAAACATGTATCACTTTCAAAACGATTCCTGTATACCTGTGCCCTATAGGGCACCTTTCAGTGAAATCACAAAAAGTCTCATTCGACGGGAAACGCTGCAAGATTTGGTGTATTTTTTTTAAATGGATCAACAAGAACTCACCAAGGGCTACAAATTGCAAAAATAAATGACTTCTCAAGCATAAAACACTGACAGAGTTAGAAAAGGCATATTTTCAAAATTTGAAAGTTTTACCCCAAATTAGATTAATCTGGCCAAAGCGCACATGGGCACCGTGCGCAAAAATAAGCCAATGTACCCTATAGTTTTAGTTGCATTTACGGAAATGGTCCGGTGTTTAATAATTATGGAGTTATAGCCCAAAAACAAACTTTCATGTTTATTTGTCTGCAACGCCCACTGGCGGCCATTCCAAAATCTGAAAAAATATTTCGCGATATTATGTAACATATTATATATCAGAATCAATACGATTGCTGCAAATTTGTAAAATGTCATGAAATTCTATACATTATTCAAAATACGTATCCGTGGTAACAGCAGAATGAGGCAATTTTGTAGTGGTGGGACTGGTCATGTAAGGGCAAATAAAATGAACTACAGTTGAAGTGGTTATGGTCATTCTTAAGAAAGATATGAAGAAAAAAACCGGTGGTGACCAAAAACTAGGGTTTCTATTCGGGTCGATTATATACTAATTACATAAATTTTAAAGAGATTGCTTCATAACTGTGGCCTGTAGAGTCGTGACAAACACACAAAAATACACAAAAAGAAATACGCAACTGACCAACATGCTTGCAGAAATCGAAGATTTCAGGCAGGCAACAAGCAGATAAACGGGTCGAACACCAGATGTGTGTGTGTGTGTGCGTGAGAGAGAGAGAGAGAGAGAGAGAGAGAGAGAGAGAGAAGAACAGATAGAAATTTGAATCAAACACCAGACCAATGACACACAAGGGATCAAACAAAGGAGAGAGAGAGAGAGAGAGAGAGAGAGAGAGAGAGAGAGAGAGAGAAGAACAGATAGACAGAAATTTGAATCAAAATCGTTTCTTTTGGTGTTGCGTAAATTAAAGCGTTAATTAGATGTTTATCAGAACTAATCGACTGACCTGTTATCAAACAGCATTATTTGTTATTTCCTCTATAAACGAAACCTAACACAGGAACCTATCAAGCTCCGTTCGCCTTCCTGGACTGTTCTAATGTACAAGCGCATTCAAAGTAATCGATCATATTCTGGACTATAACTATAGTTTCAGCGGTCGTTGTATATTGCTCTAGCTGTCTAGTCTCAAATATTTAATTTATCACCAGTCTAGAACACACGTGCCTGGTTCCCTTATCATGGACCTCGATCAGGCCAAGAATTCTTATCACATTTATGTGGTCAGAGGCTAAATGGTAGGTCAGGATATTACATTTAAAGTGAGGGCACAATGCGCCTAGGTAAACATATCTTTCTATTGACACCTAAATGTTTCAAATTTATAAATAATATAAAAATATCTTTGAGGCCGTATCAGGTGCTTAGCTCAACAGACAGATTTCATATATATATATATATATATATATATATATGTATATATATATATATATATATATATATATATTTGTGTGTGTAGATATATACAAGAATTCTCATGGTCTGGGCGTCGAGCCCCCCCTGCGGACCTTGTTACATTATATAATACTTGCCCTAATCCTTCAGCACACAGGTGTCCCCTCTAAGTATCGATATTGTTCTGCTTTGCCCTGTACATGCAATAGGTAAATTAGCTAATATATAATTATCTATTTCACCAAATGATTAACTTAAGTAATAGAAATTTTATTTAATAAAGTATGAACAAAATGAAATCAGATTTATATTTTAGCGTCAAGTTGGGCCTGATATACGATTCATTCTTGCTCCCGGATCATTTCCCGCCCATGAAAATTATCGCAACAAAGAATGTTTTTTTTTTTGACCGGTTAGGTACAAAACGGCACGTGCAAAAAAGCGCACATACAACCTGCAATGGTTGTTGTTTAAATGACAAAAAAACACATTTGCAGTATAAATTTAGGGATACAATATTTAACATCTCCAACATTATGCTAAACAGGAATGTACTAAACACACGAGAGTTTGCTTATGTCACATAATGTATCACAATGTGTGTATGACATTATATCCAATTATTTCTTGTATGAAATTGTCAATAATTTTTAGACTGATCATGTGACTCAGGGCAGACGGGATGACATACATGTGAAGACTTTAGGAAAACACCATCCCCTGCACATCAACAGTTGAACAGTTTTGGATCAGTCCATTAGAAAATTTCATTGTGATCTATTGTGATAAATCAGGTATACGGTCAATCAGACGGAGGGGGGGGGGGGGACAGCTGCTTGAAACATAGCCTAAAACTCACAAGGCGCCATCTAGTGGCAGGCGAAGGAAGTAGTAATAAGACGGTAAACACAAATAACATGTGATGATTTGTTTATTAACTTGCCATTAATGTAAATGATTACAGGTGGAGCACAGTTTCAAGTCAGTGTTGTATAGTTCATACATATTTAGAGGTAGACTATTTAGCAATTTTATAAGCCCTCCTAACGGAAAATCATTGCTTATCATGCATGCTCTCAAAGTGTACAAGTTGGATTTATATTAATAGAGAGCTTTACGGAACGTACGTCCATGGGTTTTCTTATATATCCCAAATATACAGAGTTTATATCGATTATACAAAATATTCATACACAACAATTAATAAAAAAAATTATCCAGGAAGTGTCCTGTGTATTAGATGTGACATACATCTATTCTATCAGATTCTATTACTGTAGTTTGATGCTGTCCTCAGCATTCAGGATCAGCAGGATCCACGGGACGGCGAACTTCCTCTTCCGGTTCTCTCCTCCGGACCCGATTCAGACTTCTCTTGCAGAGCCTCCGTGGACCACTGGGATCTGATGAAGCAATGAAGAATGTTTAATATTTTTAATATTGCAAAACAAGTGTAAGCAGTGATTTTAAGTTTGTTTTGGATGAAAATTTGACACAGAATATCCTGCCACAATGGTCTAAATAAATGATAAAAGAAATCCAGCATCGAGCTGTTTACTCGAAGCAGCGTATTACTTTTTTTCCATAAAACCATTGTATAACGTGGTTTAAAAGACATGACAGAACTTTTAAACTCTCTGGTTAATTGATCAATGAAGTACGGAAAACATATTTTCTGGGCACATAATCTCTAATTATACAGAGTCAGAAATAGCCTGGCCGGTAGAAATGTACTTCATTCGACAACTTTTCAGCATACTATAAATATCCTAATGAATTGCAATACGTGCCCGTCGCTTGGCTTATAAGTATGCACCATTTATCTCAACTAGCTTATTAGCAGATGAAAAACGTACATTTCTCAAATTCTTTTCTGACCTCAGTGAACTTAAGAACGCATATTCTTTTATTAAAAAAATACACTGTGACCATGTGGTCTTTTAGGTCGAGTTTCAGAATGTTGATAATGGCCATAAGAACAAACAACACCTATATGTGGTTGATATTACTGGCAAGTATAAGCAGTTTTATTCAGAGATATGCGGTATCTTGTTCTCGTTAACGTTCGGTTGTTAAACTAATAAGGTCTATATCGTCAAAACTCGAGCATGTGGTCTGTCATTAGCTTTTATTTGTCCGAGGACTTTAAGTGCCCTTGATGGGATAACCTCAAAAGAAATGCAATAAAAATCCTTGATAACATAAAAGTAATCTGTTATATTTACCAAAGGGTAGGAAGACTTTACAACTTTGTGACTGGTAGGTGACGCCACTGCACGGAATGCTGCCTGGGGAAGGACTTGGGTATGTGCAGGTTCTATGTCGGATCCTGGTGCCGAACATGAAGCGTTCGTCACGGGTAACACATCTTCCCCATGGACCCCAGCTACTCCACACACCAACTGCTCATGAATATTCAAAATACAGCTACAGGTCACAGGTTGATATCAATATCGATTTAAGTCTGGTAGTAAAATAAGACAATAAATTAATGAACATGAAACAGAAAGCAAACTTCCATGAAAAACATAACTGTTTTCTTTCAAATATACATGTTATCATAAATGTGTTCTCACCTGATGAACAGGTGCAGAAAATTTCCTGAATGAAGGGCCCCGTACAGTCACCGGACAGACATTCCCTAGTCCTGGTCTGGGTACACCTCGTGGTTCCTCCAGAGCACTCGCCCCAGGCAGACCATGACCCGTACTGTGGTTGGGGACCTATAAAACAGGAAGGTGTCACTAATTTTACCTACTAATATATATTATATATTTATATATATATATATATGTATATAATATGTAGAAAAGAAAATTCTTTTTGGGGGAGAGAGAGAGAAAGAGAGTGAAAGAGATTTATGATTGAAATATAATGCCTAAAAACCACTTTGCTCTAGGTGTTAAGAAAATCCTAAATATTTATGCAACACACGGAAAGTCAAAGTATATCGCATATTCTAATCAAAATAGAGAAAATGAGATACACTCAAGCTCAAAGGGGCTAAAGGAATATATACATATATCCCTTACTAAAGTACATTAATATGCAAATAAGTTAGATACAGACAAACCGGTAAACGGATATATTTATCAACAGATTAGGTCAAGGCTAATAAGGACTATAAAGAAATCATAAGCCAATAAATGTCAAAAGACAAGCATGCGCACTGTTCGTTGCTTTTGTTTGTTGTGATCGGCTGCTGTGAATGAGCACTGTTTTTTTTTAATAAAGTTTAATTTAAACCATAATTTACGATGGGAACCTCATCTTCAATGATAAGATACATTTTTATTGCATTTAAAATATATAAAATATGCTTTTATGAATATATAACGGACCCGAACACTCTGTGTCAGGCGTCTGCGACAGGAGGCGCTGGTGTGGTGGAAAAGGTCTATTTAGATTTTCCTGCTTTCTGCTTTTCCAGTATTCTGATTTTTGTTATTGATATAATAGTATTTAATTCGCTTAGAGTTTGCGATAAAAAGGGTTTGTCTCACCAATTCCAGAAAGAAGGACTGATCTGAAGATAACGGGTTTAAACCAAAGCGTTGATGGAGATTTACACTCTCTGAGACCTCTTTCTTTATACAAATGTAAAGATGCAAGTACATTTTTTGTATTGAAAGATGCCTTACACATTTTGAGCATTCTTTAACAATTATCATCAAGGACATATTTTTCTTCAAATATAAAAAAAACAACAATAATATAACAATCAATTGAAACCAAAACTTGAAGATGCACTGCTATTATAGTTTAAATATACATAATTTATAATTTATAATTATATATATTTCTCTTTCAATCTATATATATATATATATATATATATATATATATATATATATATATATATATATATACATATATATAATTAGAAATAAAAATACAATTTTATCAAGATATTAAAAAAGGATTTCCTTTTTTTGTCTTATTAACATAATTCGTCATAAAAGCATTGAACATTGCATTTTTCTTATATAAAGTTGTACAGAATATTTCTGGTAACATTATGAAGAGTTCATTTTAATTTAGTTTTCTGCTCACAGCCCTACACTTTCCCAGCTCAATACAAACATTGCCGGCTAAGTAGAGTTTCATGTACTCACTACAGCCTGAGAGTTTTCGCCAGTCGCTGACCTCTGACCCTTGACCTCTGCACTCTTGCTCAACATTTTCCAATGCGTTACATGCCATGGCTTTCATAAGTCCACTGTTAGGATGAGCGGCGCACACGTCTTCTTGACAGGCATCGAAGTATTCCATTAAGTTCACTTTGCCTGCGCATGTAAGGAATGGACCTTGGCGCTCTTGCAGAAGGCCGCAGTAATGCTGTGACCTAACACGCGTCAAAACGTCTGTTGGACATGGTTTGGTCAGGTAGTTTTTGTTGGTACATCTGCCATGGTAAGAAAATCAGTATAATATTTGCTAGGGTGAAAGGTAAAATGTTATAAAATGTATATTTAACCCCTTCCCCACTCTCTCTCTCTCTCTCTCTCTCTCTCTCTCTCTCTCTCTCTCTCTCAACTAAATTCTGATTACATTGGCCAAACGGAAAATATAATACAAATCGTCAATGTAGCATTCTTATTTTACACGAGCTGCATGATTTATATCTGTATGGATTAATGAATGAACAAACATTTAATCTTCGGTTCTGTCATTGTACTGTCATGGTCTCCTTCTCTCCTGGTCTATATTAATTTTCTCTTGACAAAACCGCAATACTGCTTCTTTAGATACGGACCGTCATTAGGCTCACTTAGCATACTCGTCGAAAAAGTCCATTATGTAAATCATGAGTCATCTCCGTTACAAACATTATCCAGTTACCTCAAAAAGCCAAGCTTTCAAGCATGCAAGTCATCGGACACTAATATAATATCTATATTCAAATTTAATCTGGCAATTTTTTAGGTCCAGTAATTAAGCTGAGACACCAACCTTGGATTCTCTGGGTCATTCACTTTCCAGCTGTCTCCGATCTGTTTGTATCCTGCGGCGGTACCAGGCATTTGCTGTCCAGTAGCTGTCCGGAGGTCGTTGACGGCGTTGTTGTCATAGTTACCACAAATACCAGTCGTTATGTTCTGGTAAGTTGAAGGTACACAGATTCTGCCACAAGCGTTACCGTTATACCTGACCACAACTCCATTCGGGAGAGTGGCGACCAGGTAACCACCGGACAGCTCTATTTGGATACTATTGGTAGTGGTGTGAGGAACGCTTTTAACGACTCCGTTTACCTGGAAGTTAATTTTACCATTTGAAACATCTCTTTATATATAAAATATCAAACTGAAGAGGACCTAATGCGAATAATGCGAACTGGAACGCTTATCGCTATGTGATAAAACCTGTGGTCGAGGCACTAGAATAATTTAAATATGTCAACGAACCTGCAATTTTATTTTATCTACAGAGCTCCTACATAATAATGGATAATATATATATATATATATATATATATATATATATATATATATATATTATTCGATCTAGTATGAACAATTGTTTCAGTGATCATATAAACCATAAATATACATCATTATACAAGTGGTATCATAATATTTCATTAGTTTGTGGCACAGAGGAATTGAAAATGTGCCGTATATTAAAACTATGTCCATTATTTTCCCTTTCAAGAACAGGAACGTAATCATTATATCATGATATAATAACATTATACCTGATATTCCTGTTTTATTTTCATATCAATAAGGCTCATGGAAGTATTATTGAGGAATTGAGAAAGTAGGTGTCGAACCTTTAGCACTTTGTGTTTGTCAAGACGCACTGTCACTCCGCCAAAGGTGATATCTATATATTTGAGAAAGCTGACATGTGACCACAAGTAGCGATTTTCATTGGCTCCATGAATCTGGAACTGTCCACCGGTGGGCGTGACCAGGTTGTATTTGCATGCCCCTTGGTAGTGGATCATTTGTCCGTCAAACGTTTTGTAATGAGGATCACCGCATATATTACAGAAAGCGTCAGATGACGAGGAAGCTACGGGAGAAAAGCCCGTGACTAATTATAACACTAATTAAGACATTAATGTATCAAATAAGTGAATAGCTAGCATGTATATAAGATAGCAGTAAGTAGTAGACGTTGAAGAAGCTATGCTTGAGAATCAATGACAAATCATATGTAAATCAATAAATTGATTAGTATACATTAAACATAAAACATTGTCTTTCAGCAAATTAACGCAAAATGTAATATACAGATTTTGCTGAAAATTTGTAGAGGGGAAGCGTAAAACTGCATCCATAACCGATTACATTTTTGGAGGTAATCATAATCACCATAATTTATTTCTTAAGTGCCATAATCACAATTCCATAAAGGAATAATTTTAAGGAGTTATTCCTTTGTCCCCGAGTAGGACCCTTTGAAGTGTGTGCAATCTCCCCATCCCCCTCCCGCTCCAAGGGCTCCCTTTTAAAAAAAAACTTTTTTCAACAACCCATATCGGCCGAACTATTAAAACCATGATTATCATGGAAAGGTACTTCTGAATGTATAAAAATCAACCTATAAAACGGTAATCGTGTAAAGGGTCTCTGCTTTTTGTGTCTACTCAACGGAAAAAGCTCCCTATTAAAAGATTCATGTGGACATGTGTTCCGCGCTCGAAATTAAAATCTTTATTCCCTTTTGACGGAGTAAAATTCCATAACAGGCGATATAATAGAAATGTGGGTCCGTGGGGATTACAGGTCGCCTCTGAGAAAGCGTGACAGGCAAAAAATGTGTTGCTTAACATTTGTAGAGGGTTAGGGTAAAGACATATCAATAGTCCGTTTCATGTTGGAGGTAATAGGAATCACCACAATATATATTTTCTTAAAAACCATTATGACAAAGGACCATTCCATTGTCCCCGTGTGGAAGCCACCTATTCGTATTTACTTGTTCTACCACTCGCAAGGTGAACTCGTGTTACTAAAGCATGACAGTGTTCACACATGAAACGCATCCACTGACTTCATGATAGGAGATTCTGGTGGAGGTCTGTACGCCCTGACTAAAGTTTATAGTTTGTTATCAATTTAAAGATGTACTGGTAAAATTTTGTTTTTTTCATATTTCGCCGTCCCTACATACAACGGATATTAACAAATATATGTGACCCCCCCCCCCCCCCCCCCTAACCCGAATGATAATTAAGTTGTGGGGCTTCTTATTTAAAAAAAAAACCTTCATAAATCACATGATTTGACCGAACGTTTGAAACCATGGTTATCATGTAAAGATATTTTTTAATGTTTAAAAATCAACATACCTGTTCAATAATAAATTTGTCAAACGGTCGTCACATCACTTGACTCATTGCCCAGAGGTGACCAAACTTTAAAGCCCCCGCATTGAATGCGGGGTCATGTGGTCTTTGAAATAAAAACCTTTACATCCTTTTGCAAGGGAAAATTCCTTAAGAGGCGTTACAATGGGCATGGGGGATCAATGGGGATTATAGTGGACCTGCGCGACCGCGTATTGCACGGAAATACCTTTTGGGCAGAACAAGCGCTTTGGCCGCGGTCTTAACAGGCCAGTGAAAATCCTGGAGGCGCCTCCTAAAAAGAGTCACAGGCGTTGAGGACCTTGCAGCGTAAAAGAAATAGGGGCACCTATTGGGGTAATATTATATTAAATAATTATTCAGCTTAATAGGGCATTATCCCGCAAAATAAAACAAACTTGACCTAGAAGAGCGCACCACCGATACGTCTGTAGAATATGGAGACTCAAAGCAGAACGGAAGCAGGTAGACCGTGGTCTAGAAAAAAACCCAACCCCGTATTTATTATATAGAAGATAGAAGATGATAGCTAGCAGATGACGACGAGGCTAAGGAAAACTAGCAAGCACATCGAAAAGGTTAAAACAAAACCACCTAATTTGTTAACGATAATTTTAAACCACGAACAAACTTTTCAGTGTTTTTATACTTCTTTGTTTTGTTCAAATATTATTAAATATAACTAGAAAGAATTAATACACCTACAACATGCGTTCTTGACCAAGCTCTGTACGATGGCCTGGAGAGCGGAGAATCCTGCCACCTGGTGGTAGTATGTAGAATCAGGATCACTGGCGACGGCTTTCAGTTCGTTAACATTCACATGGGGCCCAATGCCTATTTTGACAAATAATGGAAGATTATATTTGTAAATAACAAAAATAAATACGTGGGAAAGTATATATAAATTAAGCATGTTCCGTTTCTATATACGATTTAGAGGATAAGGTGAAAGAAAACATACACATGTAGGTCTAATCCGGAATATCTCCAAGACAGGTTCTCATGTACATGGAGGAGAAAAACGACCAGCTGGCACAGCCGGATACTAGCTTGTTCAGGCAAGCATGATTTAGTCATACACTCATTAGCACGGACAAAATTGAATGTCAACACGTTATTTGCTTTTGTGCGCCATGAACTCTGTTAGATAAATTAGATTATTGAACAATGGCCGTAACATGTAAAATATGATTAGGTCATTGAATGAAAGTCAATTACCATCTCCACACACAAGAGTCTCAACATGAACGATATCTGGTATAAAATGATATTATTGAAAACAAATTACAAGCTGGTAAACGTTAAAAGTGCCGTTTTCAGTATATCTTGCTCTTTTTTAAAACATTTTTACTCAAGATCAATGAACATCGAATGTTCATATTTGGTACAACCTGTCCATAAGCTGGGAGGACAATAATATCGGACAGACACGGGACGGAATTTTCCCTCTAATTTTAAAAACTTCATTTTGAACACAAACTTTGCCAAAACAAAGGACTTAGGCCTAACTTAATTTATTTTTCCTATATGTTAAACAATTGATAATTTTAACACAGCAAATGGTCCAAACGTTTGAAGAAATCCAAGCTCTCCGATTTTTCCGTTTTCTGCTTTATTAGCAACAGTTTCAGTTTTAAGAATGGAAAGATAAGGAAGTTGCCTGCATTAGAATTAGGATCAACATACCGACTGTGAACATCTTGATCCCGGCTTGTTTTGCCAGATTTCCCTGCAGTATTGTAGATGGTCTGTTGTTGGACCATCCATCTGTCACCAAGATGCCTACATTTAGTTCGCCTGCGCGATCACCGTTTCCAGCCGTAAACATGGTGGTCCTCATTTTCTCGAGTGCACCAGCAGTGTTCGTGCCGCCTGGTTGGTAAGGCAGCCCCCAGATGGCGCTCTCCACAGCTGCCTGACTGTTGTGCTGGTTCAGGTGGAATTTGATGAATACACCTGACGAATACGTCACAACTCCTATTCTGGTTGTGCTCTGGCTTACCGGAAGTGATCTGACTATGTCGATGGCGAACTGTTTTATTCTCCACCAGTTAGGTTCACTCACGGATCCAGACGTGTCAAGAACAAACACCAAGTCCAGTTTGCAGCGAAGAGGCACTTTTCATTGTAAAGTAAAAAAAAAGTTCTGCAATGTTATAACCTGTAAATGATAATTTAAATCTCTGATGAAGTGTTTCTTGTTACCTTAAAAAAATCAGCAGTCATGCAATCAACACAAATGCCGAATAAACAGTACCACGGACGTCCAATATGGAAGAATATCTCTCTCTCTCTCTCTCTCTCTCTCTCTCTCTCTCTCTCTCTCTCTGCATATAGTTTCTCTTTCATTAAGTGAATGATATTCTCTAAATATCCCTCGATGATATATAATAATGCATTTGGCTTCATTGCATCAAACAATGTAAAAAAACTCTTTCTGTTGTAGTTATTAACGGGAATGGTGAAACAGTATAAACAAATCACTCTGACTAACGTGTTGTACGTACCAGGTCTACATGGGTTGTTGTTACAGCTCATTGTCTCGCGTTTCCCATTATAAAATCTAGTCCTCTCGCCACCACCGCATGTTTTGTCACATTGGCTCCAAGGTGCCGTTATCGGTACTAGTTGCCCCTGACCGCTAGGGGGAGCTACCTGCCGCATTCCTTCCGCGTCTTCTGGGTTCACTTTAAATCACAATTATATTTTACGATATCAAAAGCATTTGGATGATGAAGTGGGTAATTGAGAACATACAGCTGTTCCTCGGAGATAATTAATATTTAGAGACTGACTGAGAAGTGCATAAAAATTAAAGGGGAAGACAACGGTTTGTCAGTCCTATTGAGTAAATAAAACGTATATTTTATATCATTTCAAAAGCATTTGGATGATGAAGTGGGTAATTGAGAACATACGGCTGTTCCTCGGAGATAAATAATATTTAGAGACTGACAGAGAAGTGCATAAAAATTAAAGGGGAAGACAACGGTTTGTCAGTCCTATTGAGTAAATAAAACGTATATTTTATATCATTTCAAAAGCATTTGGATGATGAAGCAAATTTAAACTGTACTTATTTAATATTAACCGACACGCGCTTCCATTTTTGGCTAGACAGTACTTGCTATATTCATACATATTTCCTCTTCGTTGTTCAAAGTATTGTATACTGATATCATGGTGAAACCCGCATGTTTTTATTAAAAAAACTTACCTCTTTCTAATTCCCTTTCAGAAACAGGAACTGTAATGAAAAAGCGGATATTGATTAGCAAATGACGATGAAGTATCAGGTCATTATAATAACAAGCTTAAGCTTGTTTATAAGTTATATCGGTGACAGCTATATATATATATATATTTATATATATATATATATATATATATATGTAGGTATGTATATATATATATATATATATATATATATATATATATATATATATAAAGTAGAACCTCCCAATTACGGACAGTGAAGGGACCGGACATTTTGCCCACAATATAGAGGTACCCTCAGTAGGGAGGTTGTAGATTCCGGGACCTACTTTCACGGGACTATTCGTAAGTGGCCGTAGAAAGGAGGAGCCCTTAGTCCAGGATGCCCGTAAAGAGAGATTCCATTATATATAGGAAGTGCTTATTTCCACTCCCCCGGGGAATGGAAATCAGGGATGCTTATTTCCACTTCCCCTAGGAGTTACCTATACCCATGTTAGATGTATCAGATAAGGGTTTGTTAGAATAGATGTAGCCTATTCATTTACAGCAGCTCTATAGGATAACATGGATGAATATATATATATATATATATATATATATATATATATATATATATATACAGTAAAACTTCGCTAACGCGATCACCTGCGGGACCAGGCAAAGTGGTCGTGTTAGCGGGGTGGTTGTGTTAGGTGGATACTTGTCTGCCAATATTAATGCAGGCGATAATATGGTCATTTCAAGTAAATGTTAAGTTGTTGTCCCTGTTTAATTTAAAATTTAAAATATAAAGAAAAATAAATAACAAACATCATCCAGAAATTTTATTCACATAGAAATAAAACACACAAATGAATCAAAAAGATTGACTAAGCCATAATACAAGTCAATGGGCATTGTATAAAATGTACATTTACACTCGTCCAAAAGATGCAACCAGATTTGACTGTGTCTTCAACCTGACAGTTCCATTCAGTGCTTCAGTTTGCAGCTTTTCCTCAAGTTGACTCAGGGACTGCCATAAATCAGGACAGGACTCCCGGCAGAATGCTTTCAGTATAGTTTGGCTAACAGGATGGGCGGCATTGTAAACAAGCCTAACTATGGCTGGGCACATGAAAGCGGGCTTCCCACGGGCCGGGCTTACAGGCTATTATCTAAGTCCAAGCTGGGCGATGAGCGTGTCATATCTGCTCAACGATCCGCGGTCGCGGGGAGCCAGTGGTCGTGATACGGGGGCTCACCTAAAGGTCGGGACCAAAACGGTGGTCGTTGGTCGTGATAGCGGGGTGGTCGTGTTACCGAAGTTTTTTATATGATAATTTATATTAGACAATTCTGGGACCAAGAAAAGTGGTCGTGCTAGCGGGGTGGTCGTCATGCGGGAGTTTACTATATATATATATATATATATATAATTAAAAAAAATAATGTTATTGGGCTTACCTTTGAGATGCTTATCTGTATCTAATCAGTATAGTGACAATGGTCTTAAAGCCCCCTATGTGACATTTTTCGTTTAATCCAAATTCTAGTAATTTTCGCCTATTTTGACACCAAAGTAACATCATTGAAAAAGTTTAAGAGGAAATCAGTGGTATGGTATATTACTGAAATAACCTACCAGGATACAGGTGCCAGCCCAGTTTAACTGGGTGGGCTTTACCTAGTTGGTATTCTAAGCCAAGAGCTGGTAGCACCAGTCCAAGCATATGGACACAAAACCAGATCTCACTAATAAGGTGCCAACAGTCTACTGATAATTACTCTCAGCCAGTGGCAAATATAAATGTACCGTAATATAACTGCCAGGGTTTACTCTGCAAATCATCAATGTTTTAAACCCTGGTGTTAAATACATTAAAAGAAATGCATTTCAATATAAAAACTGAAAACTTAATTCTAGAAATGTGTAACCGTGTGTCCCTATTGCGTCTTTAGAAATGCTTGAAATTATTTTGTAAAGAAAAGCAATTATTAAACTACCTTTCTCACTGGAAAGAATGAACTACAATGTTTTGGTCACTTGGATTGCCAAAATACCCAAGACTTTACCAGCTTTCATAATAAGGGGGAGTGGAAATAAGCATCCCTTATTACCACTCCACCTAGGAGTGAGTGGAAATAATCATTCCTTATTTCCACTCCCCGGAAGTGGAAATAAGGTCTGTCTTATACATATTATGGACAGTCAAGGGATAAAACGCTTGGCTCTCTCCGCTGGCAACCCGGGTTCGATCCCCGCAGTGGCTATTAAAGGGGGTTGTCGTTGCCCGTCCAAGACCGGCGGTTTTCTCCGGGTTCTCCGGTTAAATCCACCCATTGAGACTAAAGAACGCCATCATCGGAGCCATGGAGAGTGTCTTGATCAGTTTTAATAGCTTTTTGTACAATCCATGTAAAATAAATAAGTTTATATATATATATATATATATATATATAGAGAGAGAGAGAGAGAGAGAGAGAGAGAGAGAGAGAGAGCGAGAGATTGGGAGAGACAGGGAGAATGATAGATAAATAGAAAGAAAAACTTATCCTCTCTTCGGCTCCCTCTCCAGCTCCTTTATATATATATATATATATATATATATATATATATACAGATAGATAGATAGATAGATAGATAGATAGATAGAAAAACCTACCCCTCTCCGACTCCAGCTCCCTCTCCGGCTCCCTCTCAAGCTCCCTCTCCGGCTCGGGACGTGCGAGAACTGGAGAAGTCAGGAACAAAAGACCCAACAAAAGGAAGTACAGTCGCGACATCTGTTCAGAGAAAAATTAAGCCTGAATTCTTGAATGTATTTTTTTTACCAAAATGAAGTCTCTGTAACAGTTCGTTTACTCTCTCTGCCCATTCGTTTATGCATGACTAACATCAGTTGTACTTACAATGCTCAATACACTGCTGTATTGAGTGTAGTGCCAGTGATCAAATGATAAAAGTATATCATCCACAGTACGATATTCTACTAACGTGTTACATTAATGAAACATGGAACTGGCACTCGCCAAAGCAGTTTATGTGAAACGGAAATCAAAATTGTACTTCCAGAGAGGATATCAATTTCCTCAAATATAGACCTTAGCATCTTTAAACTACTAAACTACGCAAACTTACGACTAAAAAAGTATATACTGCTTTCAACTTGATAATAAATTCAAGTGTGTTAAAAAATATATATATGTCGAGATGGCCAAAACTTGTAGTCAAAAGGTGAAAGTTATGAAATGCTATGAAATGCTAAGTAACAGTATGATTTGCCGAGCCATTACAAGACCAGCTTGTGTTTAAAAACAGACGAGATCGTTACTTACCCTGAGTCGTCAGAATCTTGTTTCTCTCTCCAGATACTTTTAGATGGTCTTGAATCATAGGTTCTGTTTCTGACGTTGTTTCTGACGCTGCGGTGTCGGCTGTCCTTATTTATAGGCTACAAACAGGACGTGCAGTATGATGCGGCGACAACAGGTTTGTTTTACGTCTTAGTTATTCTCGGAATCCTTTTTTTTTTGGATAGAATGGTGCGTTGCGGTTCAAAGATTAAACTCTGTACAGCCTCGCACAAGTTGAAGCGGATTCTTGTTTTGGTCTATGTATAGATCAATACAGTTATACGTTTTCAAGGATGTGGTCAGACAATTTATTGTATGTTTGTTGTTGGTGGTAACAGCTCATATCGGTGCAGAACATGACTTTGATAGCCAGCATCTGCGCAGGAGATATTGTCGGGCTTTTTTGTTTCAATTCAAAAGTAAATGTAAAAGAAAAAAGGAAATAAAACATATATAAATTATAGGCAGTTGTTATTTATTCATCTATGTTAGTTTTGTCTTTTTATGTCTTTTAATGTAAAGTTACCAATAAGTTAGATGTATCCAATCTCTATGGGATCGTAAAGGAAGCTCCCCGAGCCCCCTCTCCTAACCCCATTCCCGGCTACCCGCAAGTGGACAGTAATAGGGACAGTTCGTACAAGCCAGGTAGCTTGGAAAGTAGATAAAGGTAAAAAATAAATATCAAGTGCGAATCTATTGACTCTGATTATTACCCTCCCCTGAGATCAGTGTTTGACAACCAGCCGACTTGGAGAGGTAGCTAAAACACTGTGGATCAGTATTGTTATTTACAGGATGTGAACAGACAATGTATCGCATGTCAATTTGTTCATACAATATAATGACTGTCGAGTTCACATTAGTTATAGCTAAGACATCCGTAGGAGATATATACTTGCCTGAGTTTTTTTTAAATTGTTGTCAAAGTAAAGTAAAAAATATTAATTGAGATACCGCGATACCTATATGACAATGAAATTACACCTCCGAATTAACAAATTTAGGGGAGGTTATGTGTCCGCCGTTTTTTTTTTTTTTGTCTGTGTGTGTGGTTGGCAAGGAAAAATCATATTTTATTTTCTGAATTTCAAACTAGAGAGCCATGAGCCCAGGAGGGAGTGATTTTATATGGGACAGATCCTTACAGATAGCTTGCAGTCCGGATCCAGAGTATTGCGGGTGTGTTTGCTGTCTTTATGCAATCTGGTTTGTATATTTAACGTTTCAGTCGCCGTATGTGAGAGTCCTTATTGCGACTTCCATGTAGAATTTCGAGAGAGTGTTCGCTCTGATAGTGATGTCATTTTGTCTTGTGCTCTCCGAGTGTTGTCTGTTTGTTTTTGCTGGAGGTATGTGCTCTCTGAGTTTTGTTTATATGTCTTGTTGGAGGTGCGTGCTCTCTGAGTGCTGTCTGTTTGATTTGTGGAGGTATATGCTCTCTTGATGTTGTTTATTTGTCTTTGCGGAGGTATGTGCTCTCTTAGTGTTTGCCCTTGTGGATGTATGTGCGCTCTGAGGGCTGTTTTTTTATGTCTTCGTGAAGGTATGTGCTCTCTCAGTTTTGTTCATATGTCTTGTTTGAGGTATGTGCTCTCTGAGCGATGTCTGTTTGTTTGGTAGAGGTATGTGCTCCCGCTTTGTCATGGTAGATGTATGTGCTTTATACATGATGTGTGTTTGATTGGCGGAAGTACGTGCCCTGCGAGTAGTATTTTTTTGTTTTTGTGGAGCTATGTGCTATCTGAGTGATTTTTTTTTGTCTTGTTGGAGCTATGTGCTCTTTTGGTGCTGTATGGTTTATACATAATATGTTCCCGTCAACATTTTTTGAGAGTCCATATTATTTTTAAATCGAGTCTCACATCATAAACGCGAGAGAATAATACGTTATAATGAAGGAATACAACTTTTAGGTAATCAAATATCTATCACACCTTACTGATTATTGTGTTTACTGAATCATTCATATATATATATATATATATATATATATATATATATATATATATATATATATATATATGAATAATTCAGTAAACAAAATAACCAGTAAGGTCTGATGGATATTTGATTATATATATTATAATTTACATGATACATGACATCGTATAAACACCTGAATCCCACTAGTTGAACTTCTGTCACCTGATCATTACGATCAGGCGGAACTGAGGTAGTGACTAAGATCCATCACATGCTTCAACATATCATGCTCTGTTCCTAAATATAGAGCGTTGTGTGACCGCGGAGTTAAGACTGCATTCCTGCAGATCATTTCTACACAGACACACCCTCACACACACACACACACACACACACACACACACATATATACATACACACACACACACATATATATATATATATATACAATAAAAAAATTAAATGGAACCAACCAATTAACCTCCTTTAAATGACATCCCGTTTTGCTCGGTTGAACATAATTAATATAACAGCATAATTAATGTATGGCCTGGCACTCATAACATTCTTATAGCAAGTACTTGGGTGTATTTATTTAATACTACAGCTCCTTAGGGAGTGCAAAAAAAGTATATTTTAGCATCTGAAAACAAGTCTAGTATAATTTAATGGCGAAATTTGTCATCCTGCTATACAATCTACCTACACTAAGAGTACAAGAGAGGCTCCACCTCGGGTAAAGCTTGTCATATTGTAAATATCCCATGTGGCCGGTCAAAACTTGCCAAGCGATCACTTGAATTTTTTTTTAAATAAAAAAAATCCATCATATTCTGATGTAAAAGGGCACAAAAGTGCACCCAGCATGATCAACTTGCTCACGGGAAAACAAACGGGAGCGGGTTTGACAGTGGTATGTAGATTTGAATCCTTAAAAGTAAAAATGACGTTCGTTATAACAAGGCTTTGCAGTTCACCTTAATTGTGCCCTATTATCATATCTGTACCTATCCATACACCAGGTTATTATTACACCTGAGACAGTGTGGCTTCAGGGGCACAAATCAAATTTGTCTTTTACTTGCTTGGGATTTGTCGGACATACGTAAGATTGGATCTCTTGTCTCAAATTCCTGTTATGGAAAACCGACACACGTGGACTCTGGACATTCTCGCACACTCTGCCATAACACTCAACCCTTAACATATATATATATATATATATATATATATAAATATATATATATATATATATACATATATATATATATATATATATATATATATATATATATATATATATATATATATATATATATATATATATATATATATATATATATATATAACCATGCAACTGGAGGGTGTTAGGCTATATGCCACGATGTTTTTATATTATTCCTCCAAAATAAATAAATAGCATGAGATATAATATTTTATTGTAAATGTTAATGCAATATCTTTTAATAAGTTGCTATAAGAGCAAGTCTCCTACTCTGGCACTTTGTCTGTCTGTCTGTCTATCCATATCTCTCTCTCTCTCTCTCTCTCTCTCTCTCTCTCTCTATATATATATATATATATATATATATATATATGTATATATATCAATGCATACACATAATATATGCAATCTTGTATATATTGACAAATATAGATTCAGCTTTCTTATTAGTTGTTTTATTGCAATAAAACCTTCAGCAAAATAGCCCTAATTACACAAGGCCTGTCAGAGGCGAATGTGCCTTCTCCACCTCACGTCACAGGCACTTGACATGATAAACACAGCCTATGGGCGTTAATAGAAGTACGACAGCGTCCCTCCCTTCCCTGCTGTTCAAGGATTTCTTAGCACTAATAAAACTAATTTTTCCTTACTTTGAGTTGTCTTTCATCTGATATATATGATTATCTAATTGAAAAACTGAGTCTTTTAACATGACTTCTTGGAACCCGTTCTCTCTCTATATATATAGCCTTGTTTAACTGTGTGATGGATATCCAACATATTATATTGTCTACTTAATTCTATTATTATATTATTACACCTATAGATTATTGTCATAAATGTCCAGTTCACGCCCGTGGATAGTTTATGTCAAATTTTATTATACAACATTTATTTACTTAATTATAATATCCCAGACCAGTTCATGAATGTGTATATGCATGTACCAAATTGCACAATACATTTAACACACTTATATACATGTCTTTACATTTATCTCTATAATTTTCTGCATTTACATTAATGACCGAGAAAAGGTAAGGAACAAAAGAGATTTTTCAGAGCATATGTGTCCCGAAGATGTAGAAGGTAAATCGTTAACTACTCACCAGTTACAGTCCCTCCCATCATTTGTGATTGTTGATAATTATGAAAGTAAAGAAGCTTAATTGCATCTTTAAGTTTATGATGTATTTATCATACCTGTGGTACCAAGTAATGCCAAAATCATATAAACTTGGGTCACAATCACAAGGGGTCCTTGACCGCACTACGTCCGTCAATATTTCATGATAAAAATTAAGGCATAATCTTTGCAAGTTATGGTTATGATCTTCTAACAGATGATAATTACTGGAATAGGACTTTTTTTTATAAAACTCTTTAAAAAAAAATGTATAAAAGGGAAGGTCCAAATTTTAAGTGGCATCAAGTAAAATGTTTTATTTTCATAACCACTGAAACCATTTGTCCCCAGATTTATACATTCGAGTCAACAGATATGCAGGATACCAAGCCTCTTAAGGTAGGGAATTTCAAAATTTAAAATTTGGCCAAAAAAGTGATGTCCACATATACCCGGACCTTATCTGTGCTCGAAAACAAAGCAATTCTAGCCGCAAGGCAGATATTGGTAACGAAAGTAATGATTGTACATTCGAGGTTATTTAAATCAGTTTTTGTAATTCGGTTATAGAGAAACCTGATACCAAGAATATATGGTCAGATAAAAAACTTTGCTGACTCTCCGCCATGATTCATATGGTTCCATAGGAATACCCCTTTAGATTCTTATTGAAATCAGAGGAATCCAACTTCAATCGTGATGCCGCCTTCACAGACATCCAACTTCAATTGTCGTCTTTAATCCGCCATATGAACTAACTTCTGTTGCCCGGACGCGGTCACATGATTCCATTACAACTTTCTTGTCGTGGTAATAAAAATTCCTTCAAAAAAAATCTTGATGCAATCATAGGAATCCCATTTCTAATATCCGATGCGATCAGTGGAGCAAAGTTATTAATTTTTCTTGCGTTTAAATAGAAATTTCAAAATAAAATTAATAATGAGCCCCGATAGAAAATCATTTTCCATTACGTAGAGACGGAATGGTCAGTTGTATGTATGTACCATGTAAGAATGTCCTTTCATTTGTATCAATGTTATCTGGATTAAATATGGAACAAAATACTTGTATAACTTTTTGATAATCATGGACGCATCTAAGCTCAAGTTCATTTAAACACATATTCAGTGTGTTTATCGAGTTTGTGTATCAAAGAAAAAAAAGTTTCAAATGAACCTTTGAAATTTAAGGCAAACATTATGACTGTGTGATCCTTGTAATGCAGAAATAAAACCAAGCGGAAAACAACCTGTAGTACAAATGTGAATAATTGTACAGGCAACGGGCCGACGGTTTGAACTTAAGGTTGAGATGCTGGGCGATCACTACCCGGTCAAGGTGGTCATTTATCAATTAATATATGTAAAGGCCTATCAAGGTAGCCATGTAGTCATGCATGGCACATGTCATAACTTTTGTAGTTACTAGACATGTCATTGATAATACATCCGTGTGCCGCGGCAAGACAGGGTGGCTTTGTCTGTTTTCATTGGACCCAGGATAAATTTGACGGCTTTGTTTTAGGGTGACTGGATAGACCAGTGGCAAACCAGTTTAAATTCCGGGCTGGCTAAGAGATCGGTCATGGTAGCTTGTCCAAGACCGCTAGTTTTCCCTGGTGCCGCGGTTTTCTCCACCTATAGGAACTACTAAAAGCCACCATATGTGCCATGTGTATCATTAGTTATTATAAAGTTATTATTATTATTATTATTATTATTATTATTATTAATAACATATACATAAGCAAAATGAGGATGTAAAAAATATACATAAGCATTTTATTATTATTATTATTAGTAGTAGTAGTAGTATTAGTATTATCATTGTTATCATTATAATTATTATTATGACATTATTTTATGAGTTATAACTATTTTAACGATCCTGGTAAAATAAATTTAAGAAAAATATAATTCACAAACCCTTGTCAGAAAAGTCTGATACATGTCGATTGAAGATGACGGATTCGATTTTTGATGTTTCTAACAAGTGCTAATGCGATTGACGATGGCTCGGCCAAGAATCTAAATGCAAATGTATAGACAGACCTTTACATATTCTGAATCGTTAATATATATATATATATATATATATATATATATATATATATATATATATATATATATATCTGAAATGTACGTATCTGTACACACATAAATACGTATTAATATGGATTATGTATTTGTATATGTTAGTTGCAGATGTCGGAAAAGACTTTATATGTACACGATCTCAGAGGGCAAGTAAGTATCGTTAAACTTGTGACTATTTTTATATTAAATGTGTCGGGTTCTCCTACACTTGCTTCCTCAAAACAATCATTTAGCTCTTTTTTTAATACTTGGGTGAATCAACTGTACACTGTTTACTAATAAGTTGGACAAACTGACGTCACAGGTCATTTAGTGCCAGCGTTATTTTTTTTCATTGCACACTAGCGCGTAAATAATATTGTTGTTGTTAATCATGTTTAACTTTGTCAATGTTATACTGTATATCTTATTTACATATAAACCTTTCACAGAGCCAACACCTTTGCGATTATGAAAATTATTGGATTTGCTGGGAAAGTAAGATTTGATATTTTTCGTACAATAAAACGTTTTGCCTGATCAAAACATAAGATCGCGATGACTGCATAATTGCTTGTCTATCGGATGTTAATGCACACATATTTTAACCTTAGATTTCACAATAATGATAACCTACTTGAAAAAGGAACTATAGTTATTTAATAATGTTGCCCTCGTATAGATGGTGACCTTTTAATAAACCAGTTGAATACCCGAGAATAAATGTAAACACCAAAAATACTTTCTGGTATGTTTAAGTATATTTAAATTTTGATGATCAAATGATTGTCTCATTGATTTTTATTCCTGTTATAAGATAAGGCGGTGAAGCAACATAGGGTTTTTCTATACCAAGGCTCTTAATGTGCAACTTAAAATCTTGCAGAATGATTTGATTTAAAATATGATTTAAAAGTGTGTCTGTCCCTGGTAAACATCCATAGGTGAAGATATTTCAGACTAATATTTTTTCTGGCAATCACATATATGTCACATCCGAAAACTTATTGTTATATCCTTATTTTGACCCTATTCTAAGACACTGTCATTGAGAATATTAATCAACGTTTGTGATATCTCATATAAATACACAATCCCGTGACTGAACATGAACAAATCGACGAGGTAAAGTTGACATTATAATAAAAGTAAAATGTATCACATAAGTTAAATCAAGATTCAGTAGCTGATCTAATTCATACTATGTTGGGAATGTAGTAGATGAATTAATAAATTATATTTGAAATGTGTTATGCAATACCCTTATTAACGTATGATAAATGTTATGATACATGACTAGTGCCGGTACATTCCCAAGGGGCGTTGGTCCAGGTTAAGTGCTAATCGAGAGCGAGCCACCGTGTATCAGTACTTAACACCTCACAGTAGAATATAACTGTGCCGAAGAATATCTCCGGCGTTAATTTTGTTGAAGTGTCTTTTAATATTCTTATAAAAATTTCGACTATAATTTTTTTTATGACAATCATAACTCTAAAGGATAGGCCTATAGCCATTTGTCCCAGGAATTGCATGTGGCCCCTAATATAGGCGTCAATTTGATCTGGGCAGGTTTTTAATCCATTCCCTTTCTCCAATTCTACAAACATCAACATTCACCTGATGATCGGGTCGCATCCCGTGAAACAGTCTGTAGGGAATTTACATTGTTATTTTTCTTCAGTGTTTTATATATATATATATATATATATATATATATATAAGTTTATTTATTTATGTCATATAGCGCATATTGCGAAGCTTTTTATCACTGAGTTATCGCGGTCACGAGTTCTAATTCCGTACAGTTACAATGCACAGAATCCGTCCGAGCAGAGAAGGATATTAACGGCACATTGTTGATTTCTCACTCACGTGTCATGTTTACTCATCGGCAGAGTAAGTTCTATGTAAAGGCAACACAAAATAAAACATATATCACGCATACGGGTCGCGCTGTCTTAAACGGTAACCACAACTCCCGCACCAATTGACTTTTTACGTCGACGTATCCTTGTATACGGCCTCAATAAGCAGAAATCTTGCGGAAATTTTGCTTTTATATGTATTGTTTGTTAAATCTTTTAAACAACCCGCGTATTCGGAAAACGGAGTCATTTTTTTTAGTAAAACCAGGAATAACATGCTCTCAAAGTTATACGAATATGGTACAGAATAATTACCCTCCATATAATAAAAGGTCGGAAAATAACCAAATATATTTATAACTTGAGGGGACACATAGCTCCTCATGTTTTAATAGACACTAGGTATTCTTGTTCACGCTAAAATCATATATCTCTATCAGACTACATACTACTGAGATGAATAAACCCTTTTCTCGGCCAGTTTGTCATATCCTCATAGAAAACTTTAAATATAAAATATTTTATTTTAAAAGGGAAAATATAAGGGAACCAGTTGTCAGTCAATGACTGGTCAAACACTGGGTGGTCAGACACTGAGTGGTCAGACACTGTGTGGTCACACACTGGGTAGTCAGACATTAGGTGGTCAGACACTGGGTGGTCAGACAATGAGGGGTCAGACAACGGGTGGTCAGACACTGAGTGGTCAGACAAAGGGTGGTCAGACACTGAGGGGTCAGACACTGAATGGTCAGACACTGAGGGGTCAGACACTGAATGGTCGGACACTGTGTGGTCAGACACTGTGTGGTCAGGCACTGTGTGATCAGACATTGGGTGGTCAGACACTGGATGGTCAGACGAAGGGTGGACAGACACTGTGTTGTCAGACACTGGGTGGTCAGACAAAGGATGGTAAGACACTAAGTGGTCAGACAGAAGGTGGTCAAACACTAGGTAGTCAGACACTAAGAGGTCAGACACTGGGTGGTCAGACAAAAGGTGGTCAGACATAGAGTGGTCTGACACTGTGTGGTCAGACACTGTGTGGTCAGACAAAGGGTGGTCAGACACTGAGTGGTCAGAAAAGGGTGTTTAGACACTGGGTGGTCAGACAAAGGGTGGTCAGACACTGTGTGGTCAGACACTGGGTGGTCAGACACTGTGTGGTCAGACACTAAGTGGTCAGACACTAAGTGGTCAGACAGAGGGTGGTAAGTGGTTGTGTGGTTAGGCTCTGTGTGGGCAGACACTGAGTGGTCAAACACTAAGAGGTCAGACACTATGTGATAAGACAGAGGGTGGTCAGACACAATGTGGTCAGACACTGTGTGGTCAGACATTGAGTGGTCAAACACTGTGTTTTCAGACACTGAGTGTTCAGGCAAAGGGTGGTCAGACACAGAGTGGTCAGACACTGTGTGTTCAGACACTGAATGCTCAGACACTGGGTGGTCAGACATTGCGTGGTCAGACAAATGGTTGTCAGACACTAAGTGGTCAGACAAAGGATGGTAAGACACTGAGTGGTCAGACAAAGGATGGTAAGACACTGTGTGGTCAGACACTGAGTTGTCAGACAATGTGTGGTCAGACACTAGGTGGTCAGACAAAGGGTGGTCAGACACTGAGTGGTCAGACAAAGGGTGGTCAAACACTGTAGTCAGACACTTGGTGGTCAGACACCGGATGGTCAGATACTGGGTGGTAATTGGTTGTGTGGTCAGGCTCTGAGTGGTCAGACAGAAAGTGACCACACACTAAGTGGTCAGACACTGAGTGTTCAGATACTGAGTGGTCCGACAAAGGGTGGTCAGAAACTGAGTGTTAAGGCACTATGTGGTCATACTCTGGAGAGGTCAGACACTGGGTGGCGAGAAACAGTGTGTCATACTCTGGGTAGGGTAGACACTGTGATGTCAGACACTGAGTCGTCAGACATTATGTGGTCAGATACTGTGTGGTCAGGCACTCTGTAGTCAGACACTGGTTGGTCGGACACTGTGTGGTCAGACACTGTGTGGTCACATATTGAGGAGGTCGGACACTGTGTGGTCACATACTGTGTGGTCAGATACTGTGTGGTCAAACACTGTGTGGTCAGACACTGTGTGGTCAGGTACTGTGTGGTCAAATACTGTGTGGTCAGACACTGGGTGGTTAGACACTGTCTGGTCAGGCACTGTGTGGTCAGATACTGTGTGGTCAGACACTGGGTGGCGAGAAACTGTGTGTCATACTCTGGGTAGGGTAGACACTGGGTGGTCAGACAATGAGTGGTCAGACAAAGGGTGGTCAGACAATGAGTGGTCAGACAAAGGGTGGTCAGACACTGATGGGTCAGACACTGAATGGTCAGACACTGAAGGGTCAGATACTGAATGGTCGGACAATGTGTGGTCAGACAAAGGGTTGTCAGACACTGTGTGGTCAGACATTGGGTGGTCAGACACTGGATAGTCAGACAAAGAGTGGTCAGACATTGAGGGGTCAGAAACTGAGTGGTCTGACAATGTATGGTCAGACACTGTGTGGTTAGACACTTGGTGGTCAGACACTGTGTGGTCAGACACTAAGTGGTCAGACACTGTGTGGTCAGACAGAGGGTGGTAAGTGGTTGTGTGGTTAGGCTCTGTGTGGGCAGACACTGAGTGGTCAAACACTAAGAGGTCAGACACAATGTGATAAGACAGAAAGTGGTCAGACACAGTGTGGTCAGACACGGTATGGTCAGACACTGAGTGGTCAAAGACTGTGTTATCAGACACTGAGTGTTCAGGCAAAGGGTGGTCAGACACAGAGTGGTCAGACACTGGGTGGTCAGACAAAGGGTTGTCAGACACTGTGTGGTCAGACACATGGTGGTCAGACACTGTGTGGTCAGACACTGAGTGGTCAGACACTGGTTGGTCAAACAAAGGGTTGTCAGACACTGTGTGGTAAGACACTGGGTGGTCAGACACTGAGTGGTCAGACAGAAGGTGGTCAGACACTGAGTGGTAAGACACTTGATAGTCAGACACAAAGAGGTAAGACACTGAGTTAGCAGACAAAGGGTGGTCAGACACTGTGTGGTCAGACACTGAGTGGTCAGACACTGTGTGGTCAGACACTGAGTTGTCTGACAAAAGGTGGTCAGACACTGAATGGTCAGACATTTGGGTGGTCAGACATTGCGTGGTCAGACAATGGGTTGTCAAACACTATGTGGTCAGACAAAGGATGGTCAGACAATGTGTGGTCAGACACTGAGTGGTCAGACAATGTGTGGTCAGACACTGATTGGTCGGACAAAGGGTGGTCAGACACTGAGTGGTCAGACAAAGGGTGGTCAGACACTGTGTAGTCAGACACTGTGTGGTCAGACACTGGATGGTCAGACACTGTGTAGTCAGACACTGTGTGGTCAGACACTGGATGGTCAGACTTTGAGTGGTCAGACAAAGGGTGGTCAGACACTGTGTGGTCAGACACTGAGTGGTCAGACAATTTGTGGTCAGACACTGAGTGGTCAGACAAAGGGTGGTCAGACACTGTGCAGTCAGACACTGTGTGGTCAGACACTGGATGGTCAGACACTGATTGGTCGGACAAAGGGTGGTCAGACACTGAGAGGTCTGACAATGTGTAGTCAGACACTTGGTGGTCAGACACCGGATGGTCAGATACTGGGTGGTAATTGGTTGTGTGGTCAGGCTCTGAGTGGTCAGACAGAAAGTGACCACACACTAAGTGGTCAGACACTGAGTGTTCAGATACTGAGTGGTCCGACAAAGGGTGGTCAGAAACTGAGTGTTAAGGCACTATGTGGTCATACTCTGGAGAGGTCAGACACTGGGTGGCGAGAAACAGTGTGTCATACTCTGGGTAGGGAGGACACTGTGTGTTCAGACACTGAGTCGTCAGACATTATGTGGTCAGATACTGTGTGGTCAGGCACTCTGTAGTCAGACACTGGTTGGTCGGACACTGTGTGGTCAGACACTGTGTGGTCACATATTGGGGAGGTCGGAC
This sequence comes from Sipunculus nudus, assembly GCA_026874595.1. Lineage (NCBI taxonomy): Eukaryota > Metazoa > Annelida > Sipuncula > Golfingiida > Sipunculidae > Sipunculus > Sipunculus nudus. Next base: position 75,254,605 of record CM049316.1, read on the forward strand.
ACTGTGTGGTCACATACTGTGTGGTCAGATACCGTGTGGTCAGACACTGTGTGGTCAGACACTGTGTGGTCTGTTACTGTGTGGTGAAACACTGCGTGGTAAGACACAGGGTGGTAAGACACTGTGTGTTCAGGCACTGTGTGGTCAGATACTGTGTGGTCAGATACTATGTGGTCAGACACTGTGTGGCCAGACACTGGGTGGTCAGACACTAAGTGGTCAGACCAAGGGTGGTCAAACACTGGGTGGTCAGACACTGAGTGGTCAGAAAAGGGTGTTCAGACACTGGGTGGTCAAACGAAGGGTTGTCAGACACTGTTTGGTCAGACACTGGATGGTGAGACACTGATTGGTCAGACAAAGGGTGGTCAGACACTTAGTGGTTAGACAAAGGGTGGTCAGACACTGTGTAGTCAGACACTGGGTGGTCAGACACTGGATGGTCAGACACTGAGTGGTCAGACACTGTGTGGTAATTTGTTGTGTGGTCAGGCTCTGAGTGGTCAGACAGAAAGTGGTCAGACACTGAGTGGTCAGACACTGTGTGTTTAGATACTGAGTGGTCCGATAAAGGGTGGTCAGACACTGAGTGATAAGACACTGTGTGGTTATACTCTGGAGAGGTCAGACACTGGATGGCGAGAAACTGTGTGTCATACTCGGGTAGGGTAGACACTATGTGGTCAGACACTGTGTGGTCAGGCATTCTTTGGTCAGACACTGGTTGGTCGGACACTGTGTGGTCAGACACTGTGTGGTCACATACTGGGGAGGTCAGACACTGTGTGGTCAGAAACTGTGTGGTCAGATACTGTGTGGTCAGACACAGGGTGGTCAGACACTGTGTCGTCTGGTACTGTGTGGTCAAACACTGCGCGGTAAGACACTGGGTGGTTAGACACTATGTGGTCAGGCACTGTTTGGTCAGATACTGTGTGGTCAGATACTATGTGGTCAGACACTGTGTGGCCAGACACTGGGTGGTCAGACACTAAGTGGTCAGACCAAGGGTGGTCAAACACTGGGTGGTCAGACACTGAGTGGTCAGACAAGGGTGGTTAGACACTGTGTGGTCAGGCACTGTTTGGTCAGATACTGAGTGGTTAGATACTATGTGGTCAGACACTGTGTGGCCAGACACTGGGTGGTCAGACACTAAGTGGTCAGACCAAGGGTGGTCAAACACTGGGTGGTCAGACACTGAGTGGTCAGACAAGGGTGTTCAGACACTGGGTGGTCAAACAAAGGGTTGTCAGACACTGTGTGGTCAGACACTGGGTAGTCAGACACTTTGTCGTAAGACACTGTGTGGTCAGATACTGTGTGGTCAGGCACTCTGTGGTCAGAATCTGTGTGGTCAGACACTTGATGTTCAGGCGTGTGGTCAGGTACTGTGTGGTCAGATACTGTCTGATCAGACACTGGATGGTCAGGCGTGTGGTCAGGTACTGTGTGGACAGATACTGTCTGGTCAGACAATGGGTAGTTAGACATGTGTGGTCCGGCACTGTCAGACACTATGTGGTCACATACTGGGGAGGTCAGACACTGGATGGTCAGATACTGTGTGGTCAGATACTGTGTGGTCAGACACTGGGTGGTTAGACACTGTGTGGTCAGGCACTGTGTCGTCAGACACTGTGCGGTCAGATACTGTGTGGTCAGACACTATGTGGTCAGATACTGTATAGTCAGACACTGGATGGTCAGACGTTGTGTGGTCAGGCATTGTGTGGTCTGAAATGTGATGGTCATACTCTGAATGGTCAGGCATTTGGTGGTCAGACACTGGGTGGTCAGACACTGTGTGGTCAGGTACTGTGTGGTCAGATACTGTTCGGTCAGACACTGGTTGGTCAGACACTGGTTGGTCGGACACCGTGTGGTCAGACTCTGTGTGGTCACATACTGGCGAGGTCAGACACTGTCTGGTCAGACACTGAGTGGTCAGACAATTTGTGGTCAGACACTGATTGGTCAGATAAAGGGTGGCCAGACACTGAGTGGCCAGACAAAGGGTGGTCAGACACTGTGTATTCAGACACTGTGAGGTCAGACACTGGATGGTGAGATACTGATTGGTTAGACAAAGGGTGGTCAGACACTGAGTGATCAGACAAAGGGTTGTCAGACACTGTGTATTCAGACACTGTGTGGTCAGACACTGGATGGTGAGACACTGAGTGGTCAGACACTATGTGATAAGACAGAGGATGGTCAGACATAGAGTGGTCTGACACTGTGTGGTCAGACACTGTGTGGTCAGACAAAGGGTGGTCAGACACTGAGTGGTCAGAAAAGGGTGTTTAGACACTGGGTGGTCAGACAAAGGGTGGTCAGACACTGTGTGGTCAGACACTGGGTGGTCAGACACTGTGTGGTCAGACACTAAGTGGTCAGACACTAAGTGGTCAGACAGAGGGTGGTAAGTGGTTGTGTGGTTAGGCTCTGTGTGGGCAGACACTGAGTGGTCAAACACTAAGAGGTCAGACACTATGTGATAAGACAGAGGGTGGTCAGACACAATGTGGTCAGACACTGTGTGGTCAGACATTGAGTGGTCAAACACTGTGTTTTCAGACACTGAGTGTTCAGGCAAAGGGTGGTCAGACACAGAGTGGTCAGACACTGTGTGTTCAGACACTGAATGCTCAGACACTGGGTGGTCAGACATTGCGTGGTCAGACAAATGGTTGTCAGACACTAAGTGGTCAGACAAAGGATGGTAAGACACTGAGTGGTCAGACAAAGGATGGTAAGACACTGTGTGGTCAGACACTGAGTTGTCAGACAATGTGTGGTCAGACACTAGGTGGTCAGACAAAGGGTGGTCAGACACTGAGTGGTCAGACAAAGGGTGGTCAAACACTGTAGTCAGACACTTGGTGGTCAGACACCGGATGGTCAGATACTGGGTGGTAATTGGTTGTGTGGTCAGGCTCTGAGTGGTCAGACAGAAAGTGACCACACACTAAGTGGTCAGACACTGAGTGTTCAGATACTGAGTGGTCCGACAAAGGGTGGTCAGAAACTGAGTGTTAAGGCACTATGTGGTCATACTCTGGAGAGGTCAGACACTGGGTGGCGAGAAACAGTGTGTCATACTCTGGGTAGGGTAGACACTGTGATGTCAGACACTGAGTCGTCAGACATTATGTGGTCAGATACTGTGTGGTCAGGCACTCTGTAGTCAGACACTGGTTGGTCGGACACTGTGTGGTCAGACACTGTGTGGTCACATATTGAGGAGGTCGGACACTGTGTGGTCACATACTGTGTGGTCAGATACTGTGTGGTCAAACACTGTGTGGTCAGACACTGTGTGGTCAGGTACTGTGTGGTCAAATACTGTGTGGTCAGACACTGGGTGGTTAGACACTGTCTGGTCAGGCACTGTGTGGTCAGATACTGTGTGGTCAGACACTGGGTGGCGAGAAACTGTGTGTCATACTCTGGGTAGGGTAGACACTGGGTGGTCAGACAATGAGTGGTCAGACAAAGGGTGGTCAGACAATGAGTGGTCAGACAAAGGGTGGTCAGACACTGATGGGTCAGACACTGAATGGTCAGACACTGAAGGGTCAGATACTGAATGGTCGGACAATGTGTGGTCAGACAAAGGGTTGTCAGACACTGTGTGGTCAGACATTGGGTGGTCAGACACTGGATAGTCAGACAAAGAGTGGTCAGACATTGAGGGGTCAGAAACTGAGTGGTCTGACAATGTATGGTCAGACACTGTGTGGTTAGACACTTGGTGGTCAGACACTGTGTGGTCAGACACTAAGTGGTCAGACACTGTGTGGTCAGACAGAGGGTGGTAAGTGGTTGTGTGGTTAGGCTCTGTGTGGGCAGACACTGAGTGGTCAAACACTAAGAGGTCAGACACAATGTGATAAGACAGAAAGTGGTCAGACACAGTGTGGTCAGACACGGTATGGTCAGACACTGAGTGGTCAAAGACTGTGTTATCAGACACTGAGTGTTCAGGCAAAGGGTGGTCAGACACAGAGTGGTCAGACACTGGGTGGTCAGACAAAGGGTTGTCAGACACTGTGTGGTCAGACACATGGTGGTCAGACACTGTGTGGTCAGACACTGAGTGGTCAGACACTGGTTGGTCAAACAAAGGGTTGTCAGACACTGTGTGGTAAGACACTGGGTGGTCAGACACTGAGTGGTCAGACAGAAGGTGGTCAGACACTGAGTGGTAAGACACTTGATAGTCAGACACAAAGAGGTAAGACACTGAGTTAGCAGACAAAGGGTGGTCAGACACTGTGTGGTCAGACACTGAGTGGTCAGACACTGTGTGGTCAGACACTGAGTTGTCTGACAAAAGGTGGTCAGACACTGAATGGTCAGACATTTGGGTGGTCAGACATTGCGTGGTCAGACAATGGGTTGTCAAACACTATGTGGTCAGACAAAGGATGGTCAGACAATGTGTGGTCAGACACTGAGTGGTCAGACAATGTGTGGTCAGACACTGATTGGTCGGACAAAGGGTGGTCAGACACTGAGTGGTCAGACAAAGGGTGGTCAGACACTGTGTAGTCAGACACTGTGTGGTCAGACACTGGATGGTCAGACACTGTGTAGTCAGACACTGTGTGGTCAGACACTGGATGGTCAGACTTTGAGTGGTCAGACAAAGGGTGGTCAGACACTGTGTGGTCAGACACTGAGTGGTCAGACAATTTGTGGTCAGACACTGAGTGGTCAGACAAAGGGTGGTCAGACACTGTGCAGTCAGACACTGTGTGGTCAGACACTGGATGGTCAGACACTGATTGGTCGGACAAAGGGTGGTCAGACACTGAGAGGTCTGACAATGTGTAGTCAGACACTTGGTGGTCAGACACCGGATGGTCAGATACTGGGTGGTAATTGGTTGTGTGGTCAGGCTCTGAGTGGTCAGACAGAAAGTGACCACACACTAAGTGGTCAGACACTGAGTGTTCAGATACTGAGTGGTCCGACAAAGGGTGGTCAGAAACTGAGTGTTAAGGCACTATGTGGTCATACTCTGGAGAGGTCAGACACTGGGTGGCGAGAAACAGTGTGTCATACTCTGGGTAGGGAGGACACTGTGTGTTCAGACACTGAGTCGTCAGACATTATGTGGTCAGATACTGTGTGGTCAGGCACTCTGTAGTCAGACACTGGTTGGTCGGACACTGTGTGGTCAGACACTGTGTGGTCACATATTGGGGAGGTCGGACACTGTGTGGTCACATACTGTGTGGTCAGATACCGTGTGGTCAGACACTGTGTGGTCAGACACTGTGTGGTCTGTTACTGTGTGGTGAAACACTGCGTGGTAAGACACAGGGTGGTAAGACACTGTGTGTTCAGGCACTGTGTGGTCAGATACTGTGTGGTCAGATACTATGTGGTCAGACACTGTGTGGCCAGACACTGGGTGGTCAGACACTAAGTGGTCAGACCAAGGGTGGTCAAACACTGGGTGGTCAGACACTGAGTGGTCAGAAAAGGGTGTTCAGACACTGGGTGGTCAAACGAAGGGTTGTCAGACACTGTTTGGTCAGACACTGGATGGTGAGACACTGATTGGTCAGACAAAGGGTGGTCAGACACTTAGTGGTTAGACAAAGGGTGGTCAGACACTGTGTAGTCAGACACTGGGTGGTCAGACACTGGATGGTCAGACACTGAGTGGTCAGACACTGTGTGGTAATTTGTTGTGTGGTCAGGCTCTGAGTGGTCAGACAGAAAGTGGTCAGACACTGAGTGGTCAGACACTGTGTGTTTAGATACTGAGTGGTCCGATAAAGGGTGGTCAGACACTGAGTGATAAGACACTGTGTGGTTATACTCTGGAGAGGTCAGACACTGGATGGCGAGAAACTGTGTGTCATACTCGGGTAGGGTAGACACTATGTGGTCAGACACTGTGTGGTCAGGCATTCTTTGGTCAGACACTGGTTGGTCGGACACTGTGTGGTCAGACACTGTGTGGTCACATACTGGGGAGGTCAGACACTGTGTGGTCAGAAACTGTGTGGTCAGATACTGTGTGGTCAGACACAGGGTGGTCAGACACTGTGTCGTCTGGTACTGTGTGGTCAAACACTGCGCGGTAAGACACTGGGTGGTTAGACACTATGTGGTCAGGCACTGTTTGGTCAGATACTGTGTGGTCAGATACTATGTGGTCAGACACTGTGTGGCCAGACACTGGGTGGTCAGACACTAAGTGGTCAGACCAAGGGTGGTCAAACACTGGGTGGTCAGACACTGAGTGGTCAGACAAGGGTGGTTAGACACTGTGTGGTCAGGCACTGTTTGGTCAGATACTGAGTGGTTAGATACTATGTGGTCAGACACTGTGTGGCCAGACACTGGGTGGTCAGACACTAAGTGGTCAGACCAAGGGTGGTCAAACACTGGGTGGTCAGACACTGAGTGGTCAGACAAGGGTGTTCAGACACTGGGTGGTCAAACAAAGGGTTGTCAGACACTGTGTGGTCAGACACTGGGTAGTCAGACACTTTGTCGTAAGACACTGTGTGGTCAGATACTGTGTGGTCAGGCACTCTGTGGTCAGAATCTGTGTGGTCAGACACTTGATGTTCAGGCGTGTGGTCAGGTACTGTGTGGTCAGATACTGTCTGATCAGACACTGGATGGTCAGGCGTGTGGTCAGGTACTGTGTGGACAGATACTGTCTGGTCAGACAATGGGTAGTTAGACATGTGTGGTCCGGCACTGTCAGACACTATGTGGTCACATACTGGGGAGGTCAGACACTGGATGGTCAGATACTGTGTGGTCAGATACTGTGTGGTCAGACACTGGGTGGTTAGACACTGTGTGGTCAGGCACTGTGTCGTCAGACACTGTGCGGTCAGATACTGTGTGGTCAGACACTATGTGGTCAGATACTGTATAGTCAGACACTGGATGGTCAGACGTTGTGTGGTCAGGCATTGTGTGGTCTGAAATGTGATGGTCATACTCTGAATGGTCAGGCATTTGGTGGTCAGACACTGGGTGGTCAGACACTGTGTGGTCAGGTACTGTGTGGTCAGATACTGTTCGGTCAGACACTGGTTGGTCAGACACTGGTTGGTCGGACACCGTGTGGTCAGACTCTGTGTGGTCACATACTGGCGAGGTCAGACACTGTGTGGTCAGACACTGAGTGGTCAGACAATTTGTGGTCAGACACTGATTGGTCAGATAAAGGGTGGCCAGACACTGAGTGGCCAGACAAAGGGTGGTCAGACACTGTGTATTCAGACACTGTGAGGTCAGACACTGGATGGTGAGATACTGATTGGTTAGACAAAGGGTGGTCAGACACTGAGTGATCAGACAAAGGGTTGTCAGACACTGTGTATTCAGACACTGTGTGGTCAGACACTGGATGGTGAGACACTGATTGGTCAGACAAAGGGTGGTCAGTCACTGAGTGGTTAGACAAAGGGTGGTCAGACACTGTGTAGTCAGACACTGGGTGGTCAGACACTGGATGGTCAGACACTGAGTGGTCAGACACTGTGTGGTAATTGGTTGTGTGGTCAGGCTCTGAGTGGTCAGACAGAAAGTGGTCAGACACTGTGTAGTCAGACACTGTGTGTTCAGATACTGAGTGGTCCGATAAAGGGTGGTCAGACACTGAGTGATAAGACACTGTGTGGTTATACTCTGGATAGGTCAGACACTGGATGGCGAGAAACTGTGTATCATACTCGGGTAGGGTAGACACTATGTGGTCAGACACTGTGTCGTCAGACATTGTGTGGTCAGATACTGTGTGGTCAGACACTGGTTGGTCAGACACTGTGTCGTCTGGTACTGTGTGGTCAAACACTGCGTGGTAAGACACTGGGTGGTTAGACACTGTGTGGTCAGGCACTGTGTGGTCAGATACTGTGTGGTCAGATACTGTGTGGTCAGGCATTCTTTGGTCAGACACTGGTTGGTCAGACACTGTGTGGTCAGGCATTCTTTGGTCAGACACTGGTTGGTCAGACACTGTGTGGTCAGACACTGTGTGGTCACATACTGTGGAGGTCAGACACTGTGTGGTCAGATACTGTGTGGTCAGATACTGTGTGGTCAGACACTGGTTGGTCAGACACTGTGTCGTCTGGTACTGTGTGGTCAAACACTGCGTGGTAAGACACTTGGTGGTTAGACACTGTGTGGTCAGGCACTGTTTGGTCAGATACTGTGTGGTCAGATACTATGTGGTCAGACACTGTGTGGCCAGACACTGGGTGGTCAGACACTAAGTGGTCAGACCAAGGGTGGTCAAACACTGGGTGGTCAGACACTGAGTGGTCAGACAAGGGTGTTCAGACACTGGGTGGTCAAACAAAGGGTTGTCAGACACTGTGTGGTCAGGCACTGGGTAGTCAGACACTGTCTGGTCAGACACTGAGTGGTCAGAGAGAAGATGGTCAGACACTGAATGATCAGACACTTGGTAGTCAGACACTAAAAGGTAAGACACTGAGTTAGCAGACAAATGGTGGTCAGACACTGTGTGGTCAGACACTGAATGGTCATTCACTGGGTGGTCAGACATTGCGTGGTCAGACAATGGGTTGTCAGACACTAAGTGGTCAGACAAAGGATGGTCAGACACTGTGTGGTCAGACACTGAGTGGTCAGACAATGTGTGGTCAGACACTGATTCGTCAGACACTGGGTGGTCAGACACTGTATGGTCAGACACTGAGTGGTCAGACACTGTGTGGTCAGACACTGTGTGGTCAGACACTGAGTGGTCAGAAACTGTGTGGTCAGACACTGAGTGGTCAGACACTGGGTGGTCAGACAGTGAGTAGTCAGATAAGGGTGTTCAGACTCTTGGTGGTCAGACAAAGGGTGGTCAGACATTGTGTGGTCAGACACTGAGTGGTCAGACGATGGTGTTCAGACAAAGGGAGGTCAGCCAAAGGTAGTCAGACGCTGTGTGGTCAGACACTGGGTGGTCAGACACTGGGTGGTCAGACACTGTGTGGTCAGACAGAGAATAGTCAGACACTGATTGGTCAGACAAAGGGTGGTCAGACACTGAGAGGTCAGACACTGGATGGTCAGACACTGAGTGGTCAGACAAGGGTTTTCAGACACTCGGTGGTCAGACAAAGGTTGTCAGACACTGTGTGGTCAGACAATGGGTGGTCAGACACTGTGTGGTCAGACACTGAGTGGTCAGACTGAGGGTTGTATGTGGTTGTGTGGTTTAGCTCTGTGTGGGCCGACACTGAGTGGTCAAACACTAAGAGGTCAGACACTATGTGATAAGACAGAGGGTGGTCAGACACAGTCTTGTCAGACACTGTGTGGTCAGTCACTGAGTGGTCAAACACTGTGTTTTCAGACATTGAGTGTTCAGACAAAGGGTGGTCAGACACTGAGTTGTCAGACAATGTGTGGTCAGACACTAGGTGGTCAGACAAAGGGTGGTCAGACACTGAGTTGTCAGACAAAGGATGGTCAAACACTGTGTAGTCAGACACTGGGTGGTCAGACACTGGATGGTCAGACACCGGGTGGTAATTGGTTGTGTGTTCAGGCTCTGAGTGGTCAGACAGAAAGTGACCAGACACTGAGTGGTCAGACACTGAGTGTTTAGATACTGAGTGGTCCGACAAAGGGTGGTCAGAAAGTGAGTGTTAAGGCACTGTGTGTTCATACTCTGGAGAGGTCAGACACTGGGTGGCGAGAAACTGTGTGTCATACTCTGGGTAGGTTAGACACTGTGTGGTCAGACACTGTGTCGTCAGACACTGTGTGGTCAGATACTGTTTGGTCAGGCACTCTGTAGTCAGACACTGGTTGGTCGGACACTGTGTGGTCAGACACTGTGTGGTCACATATTGGGGAGGTCAGACACTGTGTGGTCACATACTGTGTGGTCACATACTGTGTGGTCAAACACTGGGTGGTCAGACACTGTGTGGTCAGGTACTGTGTGGTCAAATACTGTGTGGTCAGACACTGGGTGGTTAGACACTGTGTGGTCAGGCACTGTGTGGTCAGATACTGTGTGGTCAGACACTGGGTGGCGAGAAACTGTGTGTCATACTCTGGGTAGGGTAGACACTGTGTGGTCAGACACTTTGTCGTAAGACACGGTGTGGTCAGATACTGTGTGGTCAGGCACTCTGTGGTCAGATTCTGTGTGGTCAGACACTGGATGGTCAGGCGTGTGGTCAGGTACTGTGTGGTCAGATACTGTGTGGTCAGACACTGGGTGGTTAGACACTGTGTGGTCAGGCACTGTGTCGTCAGACATTGTGTTGTCAGACACTGTGTGGTCAGATACTGTGTGGTCAGGCACTCTGTAGTTAGACACTGGTTGGTCGGACACTGTGTGGTCAGACTCTGTGTGGTTACATATTGGGGAGGTCAGACACTGTGTGGTCACATACTGTGTGGTCACATACTGTGTGGTCAAACACTGGGTGGTCAGACACTGTGTGGTCAGGTACTGTGTGATCAAATACTGTGTGGTCAGACACTGGGTGGTTAGACACTGTGTGGTCAGGCACTGAGTTGTCAGATACTGTGTGGTCAGACACTGGGTGGCGAGAAACTGTCGTCATACTCTGGGTAGGGTAGACACTGTGTGGTCAGACACTTTGTCGTAAGACACTGTGTGGTCAGATACTGTGTGGTCAGGCACTCTGTGGTCAGATTCTGTGTGGTCAGACACTGGATGGTCAGGCGTGTGGTCAGGTACTGTGTGGTCAGATACTATCTGGTCAGACACTGGATGGTCAGGCGTGTGGTCAGGTACTGTGTGGACAGATACTGTCTGGTCAGACAATGGGTAGTTAGACACTGTGTGGTCCGGCACTGTCAGACACTATGTGGTCACATACTGGGGAGGTCAGACACTGGATGGTCAGATACTATGTGGTCAGACACTATGTGGTCAGATACTGTGTGGTCAGACACTGGATGGTCAGACGTGTGGTTAGGTACTGTGTGGTCAGATACTGTGTGGTCAGACACTGGGTGGTTAGACACTGTGTGGTCAGGCACTGTGTCGTCAGACACTGTGTGGTCAGATACTGTGTGGTCAGACACTGTGTGGTCACATACTGGTTAGATCAGACACTGTGCGGTCAGATACTGTGTGGTCAGACACTATGTGGTCAGATACTGTATAGTCAGACACTGGATGGTCAGACATTGTGTGGTCAGGCATTGTGTGGTCTGAAATGTGATGGTCATACTCTGAATGGTCAGGCATTTGGTGGTCAGACACTGGGTGGTCAGACACTGTGTGGTCAGGTACTGTGTGGTCAGATACTGTTCGGTCAGACACTGGTTGGTCAGACACTGGTTGGTCGGACACTGTGTGGTCAGACTCTGTGTGGTCACATACTGGCGAGGTCAGACACTGTGTGGTCAGATACTGTGTGGTCAGACACTGGGTGGTCAGACACTGTGTGGTCAGGTACTGTGTGGTCAAATACTGTGTGGTCAGACACTGGTTGGTTAGACACTGTGTGGTCAGGCACTGTGTGGTCAGATACTGTGTCTTCAGACACTAGTGGTCAGACGCTGTGTGGTGAGGTACTGTGTTGTCAGATATTGTGTGGTCAGACACTGGTTGGTCAGACACTGTGTGATCAGGCACTGTGTGGTCACATACTGGGGAGGTCAGACACTATGTGGTCAGATACCGTGTGGTCAGACACTGGATGGTCAGGCGTGTGGTCAGGTACTGTGTGGTCAGATACTGTGTAGTCAGACACTGGGTGGTTAGACACTGTGTGGTCAGGCACTGTGTGGTCAGACACTGTGTGGTCAGATACTGTGTGGTCAGACACTGTGTGGTCACATACTGGTGAGGTCAGACACTGTGCGGTCAGATAATGTGTGGTCAGACACTATGTGGTTAGATACAGTGTAGTCAGACACTGGATGGTCAGACGTTGTGTGGTCAGGCATTGTGTGGTCTGAAATGTGATGATCATACTCTGAATGGTCAGGCATTAGGTGGTCAGACACTGGGTGGTCAGACACTGTGTGGTCAGGTACTGTGTGGTCAAACACTATGTGGTCAGATACAGTGTAGTCAGACACTGGGTGATCAGATACCGGGTGGTCAGACGTTGTGTGGTCAGGCATTGTGTGGTCTGAAATGTAAAGGTCATACTCTGAATGGTCAGGCATTTGGTGGTCAGACACCCAGTGGTCATGCACTGGACGGTCAGACACTGGACGGTTAGACACTGAGTTGTTAGACACTGGGTGGTCAGACACTGGGTGATAAGATACCGGGTGGTCAGACGTTGTGTGGTCAGGCCTTGTGTGGTCAGGCTCTGTGTGCTCAAGCATTGGGTGGTCAGGCACTGGCTGGTAAGACACTGGTTGGTCAGGCACTAACGGTGGCAATTCCCACCTCAACTGGAAGTTATCGAGGCGTTGTAAACTGTACTAGTTCCCGCGTCCATGTATGTATATCATATATATAGGGGAGCAGGGAACCAGCCTAGTCGAAAAGATTGCAAGGGAACGCTCAGAGGATCGAGAGGGAAGGCTAAAAATATCGAGATTGAACGCAAAAAAATATTGCGAGGGAACGCGAAAAAGATCGCGAGGGAAAGCGAAAAGATCGCGAGGGAATGCGAAATGTTCGGGATGAAAAGCGAAAAAATCTCTTAGTTTACCCCCAAAAATAAAGCACATATGTCCCTTCACGGGATCCGTAAATTCCAACCCTTAAAACGGCTTAATTATTTAGATGCATTAGTTGTTGCATAAATGTTAAAATACTGGCCTAATTTTGTAGAAAAGATTAAAATAGAATATCAAAGAGACTAAAGTTGACCAGATGTCAACGTTCCTAACATCATCATGTATTGCTCCGGAAGTCCGGCTAGCAAATCCAGTGACCCCGTCACATGCATAACAGGCGTGTGGTCAGCAATATCTGACCAATAAATAACCCATTTAACATATGACAACGGATTAGAAAAATTAACATGATAGCAAACGTAATGATAAGATTTCTTTCCCACTCCTTTAAGGAAATATTTGTTCAAAATTCAATTAAAGCAATAATTAACTATAACCATATCCTTCAGAAGGCAGCGATAATAAATTAGTGATCATATATCATGGTACATGAGGATTAAATGGTATATCATGTATCATATTATTTACGAATTTTTTTAATTTTATTTTGTTAACAGAAGTTTAAACCTCTATTCATTATTTCGGTTACCGATATAAATTATATCATCCGATAGATTATTTTTCTTCTTCAAGTATGTTAGAAACATGAATAAAATGCAGGTGGCGTGAACCATAATCTCTTTGGCAACTGTGCTAAAATTCTCATTCTAGGGTCGCATTTTATTATATTTTTTGTAAGATCTGTCTTTGTTGATATTAGTGTCTGTATTTCGCTGTCATAACAATTTCGATGATATACTATACGATTTCTTTTTAAATATGTAAAGACCGGGACACTGTTGGTCTTAGTTTTCAATTGATGTGTTATTAATCTTAATAATCAGCTGGGCTCATGAGTCGACAGCTAGTTATGTCAGTAGACACCAGATAGAGCAGTGTGCACAGCAGCTCATATGGCAGTTACTGGTCAATGTTATTTGTTTATTTCCTGCAGTTCAATACATTTATCGAAATAATCTAACAGCGCATTAAAAAAAATAATACATTATTTACTGTCTGCAAAACAATATACATAACTTCTTTTTAATCAAATGAATGCCAATCACATATATGAGAATGAATTTAGAATAGTGATTTATAATAGTTAAAATGATCAAAATTATGTAGTGCATACAAAGTCGCCTACAGACAATACGAAAGAGCATATAAATCATTTTCTGTCGTATTGTGAATCATATGACAATGATATGTGCGAGGAAGATATGATCAAACAAGAAAGAGCGTCCGCATGATATAAATAGTTCACAAAGTATTCTTGTGTAAGTGGCCACAGAGCATGGGTTGCAGTTCGGTGAGACCGAGAATTATGATATATACATTAAATAAATAAAAGCACTTTTGTCAAGTTTGCAGGGAATAATTATTTGCCTCTTTGAATAGTTGTGTTTTTTTTCCCAGAGATATAGTACCTAGATATAAATAGTCCTGTCATGCGTCTGACACCTGAAGTGGTGCAAGCCGAGTAACACAGAAACCTACTTGTTAGTACCTAGGATTGTTTTTAGCTCGCCAGAGATGCATCTTATTACGTGACTCACAAAAACTATAAGCACCGGTTCTACCTTTCCCACCGCCAGGTAAACTACAGTGGTAAAGCAAGGTAAATTAGTTTGTGTCTGCGGACCAACCGTTAATATTAGGACATGCTTTCATACAGTATTTCACTTTTCCAAATGTTTAAATATTACATGGGTCAACAAGATTTTGATATGAAAATACTAACAAATTAGGCGGATGTTGCTGAACTCAACAAATACTTAATGCGGTATTTTCAACTAACCATATTCCTCTCAAGTACAAATTTACCGATGTTGCTAATTGACGACACAATATCCCGTAATTAATGGAGTAAAAAGTCTGAGCAAGACTGTGTTATCTGTGATGACAAGTACCCAACATTTCTATTAATTTCGAGCCCTGTAGCAGCATCGACGTGTCATCAACTGTAACCTCAACCCTTTTTATATATTGGGCTGACTGCTTGCGGGTTTCTTTTACCCGGGCAGCGTCTAACCTTAGAGCACTGGTATATTCATTGCGTATTGATGCATGGAGTTGCAATTTTTCTCAGTTAATCCGTAGTATTATTTCATATATATACTGTTCATCTTCCTTTTAAAAATGTAAACCTCTTCGTATTATGCGCAAACTCTCCAGGCGTTCGTCAGGAACTCCACCTATATGGAAAGCACTGTGGACTGGATTAGACATAACATACCGGAGATTGTGAGGATAATGTTAGAAAAAGGAGCCATCAATGATGGAGGACAAATCCGGATTATCTCGATCGGACCAGGAGGAGTTTTGTGCGGCTGAATAATTCTTTTCTCACTTTTTAAGTTTGTACATACCACGGATGATATATGATGTTTATCTCAGTAAATTGTATGCGTTTATTGCAGAGTTTCAGTGCGTCTATCCAGTACATTTAGTAAATGTATACAATTATCCTATCTGTTTATAGTCCGTTTCATCCCTGTGTGTCCACCTGTCTTTTTTTGCGAGGATTTTTTTCTCATTTGTTACATTTTGAGGGATAAATTGATAAAATATGGTACCATATCAATGAAACTAATTATTTCATTAAGATTAAAATTATAACTTGCGTGGACTTTTCGTAGACGATTTTATTCTAAATATGAGAAACAGTCTATACCTTTGCGACTGTTTCCATGCGTCCAAACAGATACAAAGGGTCAATGACGTAGGTTGACGATTAGCTAGGAAAGTCAGTTATTTGAGGGAGGGATGAAAGGTCTAATTTATTACACTTGAGTTTTGTATTGTGAAGGGGGCTGTGCTGAGTGTATTTTTTATCTAATTACACTCTACATTTTGTTAATATAAATTCAAAAAACAGATGTAAATGGTATGTTAAAAAATATCTTAAGAAAAAGATGTAATGTTGAGAAAATAATATTTTATATCACTCACAGGAAGAGCTCATGTGTAAAGGACAAAAAAGCAGACCAGATGTAGGTGAAGTGATCCCTCTGAAATGAAAGTTAAATTATTTTCATTATCATTGGTACTAGTGGTAGGTTTAGTTATAGTGGTAATAGTGCTAGTTGTATTATTATTATTATAAATTTTATCATTATTATATTATTGTTTCTATAATAATAATCATTATTATATAATTTTGATCATATGTAATATGTGATTTCAAATATATGTATATATATATATATATATATATATATATTTAAAATAGGTGAATTGATGTTGATTATAAAGTTAATGATCACTACTGGATGAGAGTATCCCCTGAGCCACCCTCTTTACGTCTGCTTCATGGCAATACTCGCATAGCCACTTCATTCCAGAAGGTCTTGCTGAATGTCTAACTGAAGTAAAAGTTCGTGGTTTTTATTTGTTAAAATATATTTAAAAACAATAATAGTGCAATAATTAACCACGATCACTTATTAAACATATCTGCTTTATCATTTAATATGTTATAATTGCTCGTGTATTCCCTTCCGTAATTTTACAGAATCCATGATAAAGGTGGCTTATTCTTGCCAAAATTTCAGGTATCAAGAGAATGTACTATATATATATACATGTGTGTGTGTGTTTTTGTGTTTGGATATAATGTTCACTGTAGTGATACCAGTAACCTTATCCGCCTTATCGTCAGCCTGGTCTTCCGTTGACATAACACAAATTGAAATCGTTTGAAACTTCCAGGTTAATGGTACAAGTCTCGGAAGCAAAGTTGAATGGGTGCAATGAGCGAATTAATAAAATGACGAATTATGGCAAGCTACTAAAATATACTAAAGTCTGTTTCAGTGCCGCCTGTCCTCCTGTCTTTTTTTTTGTTCGTTTAGGGTTTCGAAGTTTACTTATTAACAATAAATGATGCAACATGTGTCATTTATGAGATACAACCTTATATGCATCATATTAATTAACATCAGACCCTCCTTCACAGGAAAGAAATTCAGTATAGTGGCGCTGATACCCTTTGGACCAAAATGGATCGGTGAACAGAAGTACGCTGTTATATATGTGATACCAAACTGTTGGGCTGTGTCCTTCCATTAAAACACGACGATATGTACAATTACTCGCAAGGTGTTTAAAGAATCACCCCATACATTCCCCTTTTTAAAATTAGATATTATTGTATTCTGTAACCGAACTTTATTGTTCTTTCAACATCACTGATTAACAAATATGTTCAGATAAACTGTTATTATTATTATAGTTTTATATTTTTTAGGAGAGCCTGACGCCGCCATCCTGGATGAAGTTATCAAGTTTAAGCTGCCGGTCCATTACACTTCAGTTGATCCGAATGGTGACCACATGAAGCAGTTTAAATTGAAAGTAGCCAGTAACTTGAAATACGCCGCTGTAGAATTTGACTTATGGGAAATGACAGCTGAAGAATATTTATCTGGCGATGCCTCCACCGAAAAGTTTCACATGGTATGCTTCATACATAGCTTGTATTATTTCTACGGTCGAGTAGATGATATTTTTGAAGGTTTTTATAATTTGACAGCGAAAGATGGAAGACTAATTGCCATTACCAGTTAAAAAGGTGAGACATTAACAGTTATGATTCCATAACTGAGAATCTGCTTTTATGTGCTAACTGGTTTCTGTTAACAAAACGATCCTACTAGATCGCTGGTATGGGAAACCAATGGAAAATATTGGTTAGGCTGACCAATAATGCTAGGATCATTTCATCGGTTAATTCAGAATTTGCCAGTATGTATTATTTATTATCGCTAATATTAATGTATGTTGCACTAGAGCATGGTCATCTGACCTTCAAACGGACAGAGTTACATTTCCACGTAAACATAGGGACGGAGTATATATTGTCTCGGGGAAACAACTCAGATAAATCATCATGGCTAGACATCTGTACAGAGAAATATCATTTCAGGCCGCAGTTCGATTATCTATAATGTCATGGCTGAATACAGAAATGTAAATATCAATTACTGTCGGGAGATCATAATGTCACATTTGTTCTGACATGTATATCTAAGTACTCATGGCCATTCAGTAAAGTATCCACAATTAAGCTAAACTATAGGAGAAAGTTCCTTTTTTAGCTGTCGTTTATTTGTTTTAAGTCATCTTGAAAGACTATCAGATCCTTTCTGCGATGGTTTCCGTGCGTTTTGGTAAAGATGAAGTTAAATCTTTACCAAATTTTACGCTGGTTGTGATATTTTTTAATGTTATATAACATGTTATCCATTTTTGTCTTGAGTTTAAAAAATCATATCTTTTTTTCTGTTCGGGGACATAAAAAATCGTATTACCGCCAAAGCCATCAATGATCTCTCGTTTCTTTTCCAGCCATCTCTTATCATATATGTTCTGAGGAAATTTGTTTTGCTGTTTATAAAAGTCGGTTTTAATTTATATTTGCATTGTTCACTTATAATAATTTCAGACCGTATATATTAAAATGTGGTTCTGAAGTAAATTTGCTGCTGGACTTTTTTACCCACGTGCCTCATTTACGTGAGAGCTGAGAACCGGACTTTGTAAAGAAATACCTGGAACAACTGAAATCTGCGGCGGTGAGGGAAGACAAGAAACTCGTTTATCCATTCCCAACATTGGTACACACTGTCAATAAAATATAATATAAAATTACAGTCAATTGGTAGCAATTCCAAATCGGAATAACAAATTTCACAGACTGTGTAAGATTACAGTCAGCGGATTGCACTCACGGATATAACCAATAAAGACTTTTATGTATTCACTCACTTCTCTTTGGCATGTGCGTCACCGACTGGTTACGTTGGTAACCCTCGTTGTTTAAAAATAAGTTTTATCGTATACATGTAAGCAATATTTTGAGGTTTAATTTATTGTTACGAACATGTTTCAGCCCATTTTCGGAAGGCAAGCATTCAATAAACAGTATTCGCATGAAATCATATAACTAATAAACTAATGATTTAAAGATAAATCACGTTAAAATTATACATATTATTGTAGGTAATGCAACTTACAGATTATGTCTCATGTTGAAAGGTTATGTTCAACAGTAATGACCAAATTGCAATGTATGCATGCTTATGTCGATTCTACACATAGTATTTTGCAAAGGTAAGATTATCATTACTGTGAAATCAAGGAAATTTGAGCTTATAACATTTCTTCAAGAGCGGAGAGTCTTTAACATTTAACGTCGCCAGTTTCTCATTTTCCGGACAAGTCTATACAAACGTATCCAGAGAGCAAACCCCGTGAAAACAAAATAAACAGCCGTGTTAAAATGCTTTTGATGTCTACAATAAAGACTGCTCCTATAGGAACCGTCTAGATATGAATCGGTTCCCACGGAATTAAAGTGTACTGATATTAACATCAAATGAGGCACCTGTGTTCTCTAAACTAAGTTCACACGCTATCACCTAAACAAGATTATGTACAATAAATATGTTTATGTACAATGAATTATAAAAAAAATATCTTATTAACCACTTTACTTAAATCTGCAATATGATAACTTAGTCACATACCTCAGATGACAGGAGCATCAGCTGCCATATTGAAGTGGATTTCAATTACTGGAAGAACACGAACCAGGGTGCTTAATGAGTTACAATCAGCCAATGTCCGAATCAATAAATGTGTAACCTACACAGAGGTATTAAGTCTTTAATGCAAGATTTAAATTCTGTGCAATTAGGCTAATGTCGATAACATAACTGTCAATTACATAAGCCTTAAAGTGCTGTAATCTCGTGTGAAACCGGAAGGAGACATTCTTCCATTTCCACATGGACTCCCTTTTCAGGTATTGATTGACGTTGGGCTGGGGCGAGAGGTAAGATATAAAAAATCCCTGGCGACTTTGCGGAACACCAGAAGGAACCATTACAAGTGTACAAGGATAGAACAAAGACTCGGCTGCATGATGATAGACCTGCGTAGGGCCATAGCATTTTTCAGATTCTGATCTTACATAAATATGCCCCAAGTAAAAGCAACCCAAATACTGTTACTCTGCTGACCCTGTGTCCAGCTGCCCTATTGCTGCCATGACCAGATCCAGTAATTTATAATAATCACTACAGGTGGCGTTTGTAAGCTCAATTATGGAGGATTTTCATGAGGTCCTACTTGTTAATGATAGTGGGGCCCCTGGAGAAAGAAAGTCAACTATTTGCAACCAACGGAAGAAGCAAATTCATGAATGGTCAAATGATCCCTTAACATTAATAAACGTTCCATGACCTGTTGCCGGTCTATAATGATGAGCCGCCTGTGTACACGGTGGTGATGTTTACGTTACAAATATAGAGCGAATTACAATGACTCAGATAAAAAAAATGGTTCTATGGCGAATCATTAACTCAAATCTCATATATTATATCCATTTGGGCTAGCCGTTAATGATGGTATTGTTTTATTCTCTCAGGGGATGCCATCACCAAACAATCTCTCATTGATTCTGAATGAGGAAAACATTTAACAAATGAAAAAAAACTTTCCATGACCTGTCTGTTGCAGGTCAAGCATGAAGACGGCAGAGCCGCCTGTGTACACGGCGGTGATGTTCACGTCACCAATATAGAGAGAAGTACCATCAAACGAATCATCAACTAAAATTTAATATATTATATCAATGGGGGCTAGCCGTAAATGATGGTAATGTTTTATTCTGTCTGAGGATGCCATCACCAAACAATCTCTCATTGATCCCGAATGAGGAAAACATGTAATATTAGAGGATGTAGTCATCCGAGTCACATGTTGAAGATCAATCGCCATGGCATGACTAAATTAGTTATTACCGATTATAACACTAACAAGTTTGTCATCGGATGAGGTTGGTGTTGTACTAACCAGATTCGGGGCAACGGGATTCAGGATCTTTTACGGAGGTGCCTAAGAGGATTCAGTAGGATAAGTAGCTGGCACCTGTTTGTGGCGGACTCGAGGAACCGTAGAATTGTAGAATATGACATGGACAGCACTTTTGTCAAGAACCTCCCCACACAGAATAAATATATTTGTTACATAAAATGTGTAAAATAAGTCAATTTGTAAATTGCTTGACATTTTCAAACAATGTACAAATTCACTGGTGTGGTACTTAATTTTCATCTGATTAACCTACCAAAGTTCATTTTTGATAATCCGAGACACTTGTATATTTGCGTGTAGAACACGGTCAGAAGCAACCTCGATGTATCTTAAGCAGTCAATTCAATGCTGAAGTCTTATTTATCATTAACTCAGAGCTTTTGTGCCGACAATTTTTTGTAGATATTTATACGTTTAATAATTTTATTGCGTTTCACATGTCTGTATGTCAGTTAAATATAATATCAAATAACGCATTTTTTCCGGACGAGATCCGCGAAATTTGGGGCGAATTTACTGGCGTACTTTCTGATTGACGGCGATACAATCATCCTTTGAAAATATCAGATTCTTCCGTATTTAAGGGAAAATATGAAATGTCCCCCTGAGGACACTCCTGGTAGTTCATAGGGTAAATGGACATTTCCGCGGGGTGACCACGGGTGAGTAAAGAGAGTGATAATGGTTCAGTGACAGCACAGTTAATTATAATTCCGATGTCGGCGGCCGACAAGTTAACATGTTACATCCATCTGGCGCTCCAGGATATTTAGCTAAAGATGATCTAAGACAATAATCAATTTTTTTAATTAAAGATAATCTACCCAGATGTTTTCAATGAGAAATAAAACGAATTTGATCATAGATTGTAGCAGATATATGATAAGTGAGATCAAGATGACATAGAAACCTTTGTAATACTGTTTGAAGGCATGCAGGTATATTCAGTCCTTTCATTCTGATGTAAAGTTCCACCACTGTTGGTGGAAGCATGTGCATGATAACCATTAAAAAAATGATAGCTAGAATGTCGTGGTGAGATGATAACCTTTAAAACATGATAACATCATACAGTGACATGAAAACCATTACAAAATAATCGCATGAATGTCATAATAACCATTGTAACACGATAACAGGATAGTTAATAATAAACCACCTATTGAAAACAACAGCCACAAGTATAGAATTTGTATAAATGCTACAACAATTTAACTTTATATATGTCTGATTAAGCGAATGCAAGAAGCACATTCAGCGCGGCTTACGGAGTATTCGCAGAAGAATAATACACACAATACCTGCCAGACCCGGCCAGAATCCATTTCATACATTTTGCACGGTCAAGAGACATAATTTAATTTAAATTTAGACGTTTTTTAGACATAGAACATAAAGCGTGAGCAAACTTAACGTTAACGCTACGATACTTGATGTCCATTTTAAGGTAACCAACGACTTAACCCCAACAATAACACTGACGCTACTCGGTAGGGTGTCAAAGCCCAAATTCCTTTTGCTTTAGGGGATACCCAATTGATATTTTTTTCTGTGCATAGGATAGGGAGAAATCTTCTGAGCACATATATATCCACTGCTATTATATATTTACTTTTATTTTCATAATACCCTTATGAAGACTCTGCCAACAAAGTTAACTTCTAGCATTCGTTTCTTCTATAAAAAGTAGCATTGATAATTTTCTATATTATTAATTCTCCATTGAAACAAACGGGAAACGTTGTTAACCATTTTACTTATATTAATATACTTAATCATAATAATAAAGCATACCCCATCACAGGATAGATCAATCAATTTGCTGTTTTTTTTTCGGAAATCAACAACAACAGCAAGAAGGAAGGTACATAGGTTTACAGAAATACAACAGATACATTTTGCCATAACATTCATAGGAGCATACTGGATTCAGAAAGGACGTTTTCCTTTTCACTTGGAAGCAGGTTAAGGTCAAATATTACATACATTAACATCTGACTACATTATAGTCCATGAATTTCCAAAAGTTGATAAATATTGTTTTCTTTCGAGGAAAATATTCTCATATCAGCCATGTATTTCAAACAGATAATTTTATCATATAACATTTAAAAATGTCATCATAATTTAATGATTGTACAAACATGTATGATATCTAATGGTAGACACTCCCAATTATTCGGATGGTGGCATTCGGTGCTATGTAGAAGGGAGGGAAACCTTCGATAAGCCACTGGAATCCGCTCCTAGATCCATGTACGAATATGAACCCGAGGTCGCCACCGGTACAACCGAGCGTGTAAAACATTTGAATATCCAGGCTATAGGATAGCGGTGATATCGGTCTACTACAAGGATCCTATCGGTCCACATCAAATAATGTTATTTGTTTGCAGTACTATGTTGTTTTGTCCTAAATACATGTTTAAATGGTGTGTTTGGCTCCTTGACACTGTGATACTTATAATTATTATAATGATCATTTTACCCATAAAAGTCATCGCCACTGTCTTCGAAATAATATCTTTCTCCATAAATATGCTTCATTTTCAGAAGCGAATGGTCAAAATTGAGATCCACGCCATTTTGTGAGGTTTCTTCAGACGACGGTTCAGTTGGAGTCGTTGGTTTAAGAAAGAAAACATCAATGATGGGTTCAAATTATTTCTCTTTCATTTCATCTAAGAAAACAGACGGAACTAGCTGGCAGCTGATTTTGTAGTCTTCATACATAGTAGGCGGTTAAGGAATAGTGTAAAGTATCTATCTTCCCATTTGTATGCATACAGAGAGTTGTAAAACAAGCCATCCCGTTTCTCATAAGATGAGAGTATTTCAGTGTCAAAGGTGGTCATGTAGCATTCTCTACTCAGATGACCAACACCTGGAAACACGGCCGGAAGAGGTTCCGAATCATGAATCTGCCACTCATTGGAAGATTCAATATATTCAAGAGTTTTGTTGTTCTCAAAGTTATATATGAAGCCATTTGATGACTTTTGGCCTGAAACTGGTGAACTATTTTGTATATCTTTGTATCTACTTGGTAGGATTGTGATTCTTTTTAAAGAACTGTTCCTCGGATTAAAGTTGTACCATAGAGCACCAATTTGTAAAGAACATTCGATATATATGGAAACCTCTGTCAGGAAATGAACGACGCCACAACTGTCTTGCACAACAAATGTTTTCTTTGCTGTCTTCTTTTGTGCGAAAGATGTTGAGCACACTTCCCTCCACGGACTTAATTCAACAGTTGCATAATTCAAAAGGTAACGATAGATACAAAACATATTGCTCTGCTTGTTTACTCCGGCGCAAAACAATTCGCAATCAGCGCAAAAAAACTGCACGTCTTGGAAGTCTTTTGGTACATGGACATATAGGGACTTTCCGTCTTTTATGTTCATCAACAAAGATCCTCCATATAATTTTCTAAAGATATACATGTCCATTTTCCCTATGCCATACAACATGTACTCATCTGAAAGTATTCTACAAATCTCATCCGTTTTCAGCCATTTATCCAGGAAGGGGCGATAGAAAATACTTCCAACTTTGCTTCTACAGATAATGACTTGTTCAGTTGCATTTCTCTGACGGTCATTATATGAATCGCCCTTAATTTCCGTCTGTTGGTCTGTCTTCCTCGAGCTAGTAAAGTCATTATATGTATACTGTTTTGATGAACTTCCAATCGTTAGTTCATCTTTACAAGCTCCACCAGAGGTCATGTTGCCCTGGTTATAATTTCTGTGCCCCACAGAGTTCTCCTGCATTTTTTTTCTTTCGACCAGCTCCATGAAGCGTCTTGGTAAACCCTTACCAGTCATGTTTTCAATTAGGTGGTAATGTGATTTCAATTTGTTCATTATATTAAAATGTTCAACGATATTTCCCTCCAGTGCCCAGAGCTTTAGGAATTCTTCCCATTTCCTGAAAGTACAGTGTACCCATCTTCATAGAGTTGCACAAGAATATCTGGTGAAACCATTAGAGTGCCGTCAGTGTTCTTGATCACATCATAAAATCGATTCATTGAAATATGCCTACTTGTTCCATATAAATCCACCAGATCATACAACTCTGCCAGTGACCAGGTCCATAGTGATTTCTCGAGTGTAAGAGTGTGCTCAAGGAAACTGACACATGCTTCGGTCATTTCATCGAGGAGGAAATATTTTGATGCGTTCAGTATCTCTGTGAGATAGTGCTCACTAAGTGTAACTTCAACACCATAAATGTAGTCGATGATCGATCGTAGGGGCAGAGTGGATGAAACTAACCAAGACACGTCAAATGCATGCTTCTCTATGTCTTTAAAGTCGCCACAAAGTAGTCTGTCAAAGTAGTCTGAAGCCCCTGCCAATACACATCGATGTGCCGATACCTTTTCATTTTCTACTTTGAACGTGACGTTACAGAACCTGACGACCAATCGCTGTGCCTGCAGAGATAAGACTTCATAACTGTCCCCTGTTCTAACTGGATTATCGATGGAGCCACAGGTTCTGAAAGATACAAGCAACTAATAATTTCGAGAAATAAAACGGATTGTGAAAAAGTGTAAACTTGTAAGTGCTATTATTCAAATGGCCTTTCACGCTAGCAGCCAGTGCATGTGCAGGCGATTTTCTGTACCAAGTTTCTAGCGACTGGTATAATCCAACACCCCTTTGTCACTGGAATCAGTGAAGCCATTTAGTGTTTAGTTTTTAAAAAGGAGTCCGGAAATGTAGATATCCTGCTGAAAGCATACCGTCATTCTATTTGCCTTGAGAGTAAACAATATGATGAGGTGACAAGACACATTTTCGGCGGCCTTGCCGTGCCAGAATGCTGATACCACATGCCTGACTTTTATTTAGAAGACTGATGAACGACCATAACAATATTAGAGCGTTTAGCGAAACATCTAATAAACAATGAAAATCGGTTTGGTGCCAGAAGTAGCAATCTATAACAAAAGGTGTCAGAAGTGAAATTTACATAAGTCTAATTTTTCTAATGTTCCACAATACTCTTGACTGAAAAGGTTTCCTCAACCTTACTTTCGACGGAGCAATATATTTATATGATGTCGGTTTTAGCAATAGTTACAGAGAGGAAACGTACATTATAAAACATTTTTGCAACCGTTAATATTTCTGTGTGATTAACATTACATTTAACATCTGATTTAACAGGTACCCTACGTTTTTGGAACAAAATTTCACTTCAGGTTCAGACCAGTAAACTGAACTAAATAATGAGGAATTCTACGTAATAACCAAATAACAAAACAGACGCGGATCTGTATTATCCTGTTTCGCAGGATTTCATTGGTAAACACGTTATACTTTCTATTACTATTTCTTCTTCCCTCATACCCATGCACCTCTGGGTATGTCAAATTGATCATTACTTTTAAAAGGACAGAAAGTCTGTAAAACTAAAATGTCTATCCTCCTATGATAACAAATCGCTAGTGAACAAAAGATTGAAACATGCCATTTCCAAAGAAAAAAAAAAAACATAAAGACGCTAAAAATCTTTTTCGTTTTCAGAGCTTATCAATGAAATTGAACTTGCACGCATTTCCCTTACTATTGGGTTCTGGCTAGCTTAATCTTCAGGGTGTCGTCTTGTCGAGCGAACACTTCAGACACTGGGCAGAATTACAAATAATCATTGAAACCTGCCGATTTGCTCTACGGGTCCGCAAAGACCCAATAAGTAAGTCGAATCACATTTGTAACTTGTGACAGGTCATTATATACATGAAAGTTATAGTTTAATTCGATATATGAACAATAATTCAGATAAATGGGAGAAAAGCTTGTTTTGGGGATTTTTTGGTTCGGTTCTACAATTGGCTATAACTTGATGAGGGTCAAATTATGTCGGCGTGGTAAGATAAGGATTAGGTTTATTTATCTTTTAATATTGGTAAATGCATTTTTGGCATGGTATTGTATCTTACTTTGACTGAGTTCTTGTTGTATATTTTGTGGAGTGTAGGTTGGTGGGGAAATGCTTTACGACTATTTTAAGAAATATTCTGGTTACATTTGTTTCTACATTGGAGTTGAACGCTGGGTTGAACCATAGAATATTTCATCTTCGACGTTTCTTTTCACTTTGCTTTTTCACTGTTGGTTTGTTATGTCCTCTCTGTGCAAGTTGGTGGTATCCGCTTGATTGTAATGCATCGCTGTATATTTGCTTTTGTTCTCGAAGGCTTCTTTATTGATTGAGAGTTGTGATATGCATTGTGAGACTCCGACGGGAATTTGTTTAAGTTCCGCTGGTTGGTGGTTAGAGTGTGTATTTACGAACCACCCACGTTTTCTTTGTGTTTGGTGGGGCCCTTCTGGAGATTAAGCGTAACGTCAAGGAAATTCACAAAATGTTTGCTCACTGCGTTGATTATTTTGAGGCTGAAATCCGAAAACAGGTCTTTTAATTTTGCTGTGATTCTGGACGTGGATCTTGTCGTGGTATTCCTGAACACCGCGAGTTTGTCGTCACGGTACAAACCGACCGCATGTTTATCAAAGTGGTGGTTGAGTTCGTTGAGGATGTATAGACTAAGTAGTTTGCACACCTCCGCACCGTCTAAGCTTCCCATAGTGACGTCGAAAAATCTCCGTTGAATCTCCAATGGAGTCTAACAACGCATATCACAACTCTCAAGCAATAAAGAAGCTCTATGCCAAACATGTAATCTATATTTAAGAGGCATAAAATCCAGCTTGTGAGCGGACAGAACAAAACCCAACCAAGCGGATGTGTAAAACAGAGTGCCCCTTCAAGGAGCATGACAAAAACCTGGCATTTTCTTTACTGCTGACGTCACAACCCCAACCTCGGAGAAAACCTACATCGAACTTGTCGGCACCGCTACAGGAACCGCATGAAATCATTCAGCCACCCCACGTGCGAAAAAGACTCGAAACTCTCAAAGTTCATTTGGCTCCAACAAAAAACAAACACCCCATATTCAATAAACTTGGAGGTCCTCAAGCGCGCATCCCCAAGAAAGCTCCCAAGTGAAGGTTGTAGTCTTTTCCTGGAAGAAAAGGTCCACATTATAACGTTCCCTAAGACACAAAGGCTCAACAAAAGTTCAGAGGTCATTTCCAAATGAGGACATAATCATCATCCCCATACTTCCCCACCTGACCATGGCTGAGTGCTTCGGCACGTAATTTCATATTGTCACCAACTGTTCCATAACATTTCACTTCTGACGATTGCGACAGCACGAAAAAATGTGTTAATGTGTACCTGAACATTTTCTTGTAAATTCTGTGTATCAGCTCTTGGCATAAGGCTAATAGAACACTGTTAGATTCGTTCAGCACTTATATACTACTAGTATATATATATATATGTGTGTGTGTGTGACCATGCCCTGTAGACCATATATATACTAATTGTTAAGCACGCTGGATCATCGTGTTATTACTCCGAGTTTCACGCCTATGCCTCGGAGTAATAACACCATGCTCCAGCATGCTTAAGGTTTAGTTAATCTGCTCTACCTTAGCTGTATCGTGCACTATACTGCAAGCACTGGAATCAACTTAGGTATATATACATGTATATCCGTACGATAAACTACAAAAAAGTGACCAAATATCTCTGAATTGAAGGATGAAAACATAGGTCTCCGCCCAACAGAATCAAATTCATTAAGACCCCCGTCCATAAAAAATAAAATAAATCAGGTTTCTCAGGAACGGCTTGATCGATTTTAGTAAAATCTTGAATGCTTTTTGACCATGTTACACTTTAACTGCTGCAGACGACTGATGCAATACGTTTATGTTTACATATTTTACATTTATTTTGGAGATAACTGAAGCAGGGCACAAAATGTTCCCAAAAGACACAGGATTTTTACACGTGATCTTAAAGGTCCCATCTTTTTGAATAAAGTTATTTTGTTAACCCGTTAACTTTTTTTCCATTTCCCAAATTTGACATGCCTTTCATTTTAAACTCCTTGAGGCTAGTCCAAAAAGATAGTTACCTTCACATGGATCTCAAAAGTTACATCTATGGAGATATTTGAACCTTGTGATACCTTACACTTCAGTAACAATTTTAAACTTTTCCTCAAACTTAACAACATTATTGTTTTAGCGGATCTCATATGAGATTGCAAAATGGCGCCCTAAACCTTCTTCTGCAAGATCAAATCTGTGGAAATATAGAATTCTGTTTTAACACAGTAATTGTTGATGTTCTCCAAAAATTTGGTGTTTCCTCAAAGAGCTTTTGTTTTTATCGAGCTCTAAGAGGAGTTTGAAACCTGCAAAATGTTAAATAACCATGAAAATTTGAAGTACATTATATATCCCCCTATTAGATTCAATTGGTTAATAAAATTCTCGATGTTGATTGAATCTGGTGACCTTGGCCTTGATTTTCATCGTTAATCAGTAACGTGATGCAACATGAAAAAAGGGGGCCTCTTTTAACGGAGATATGGCCAATATCTAGGGTTACTACTGAATCTAGTACTAGCGATTCTTAGTTCTATTTTACATTTATATTAGAGAATTGCCCGCGCAGTCATTAGTGCGTCCTTTGACAGAACAGGAATCATATATGTTAGACCAAGTTTTCATCAAACTTTCATCATTATAATAGGAGACCGTACTTTAGGTCATCGTGAAATATAATCTTCAATTTCAGTGCAAACACATATGATTTGGTATATCCTAAATTCTGAGCTGGCATATATTCTAAACTTTAGACCTGGAAATTCCAAACTATGCATGCAGATAGATTGTTCAAAGATGTAAGTGTCCATTGTAGTTAAAGGTTTCGATCACAACGTTGTTTATTTCGTTCTATAGTTTTAAACTACAGAATCGGATTTTATCGATACAGGGACAGGGGACCTATTGTCTGAGCAAAAATAATAGTTCTTGGAAGTTTCTTTGACATCTTCACTTTTAAATTGTTTTAAGTAAAGCCATTTTGGGATTACAGCCATTTTGCAGTGACAAAAATACCTCACACGTATCTGATATGAAAAAAAATAATTGTAATTTGTCAACCAAAAAAATCTATTACACACTTAAATCAAAGTAAGTAATTCTGATATTTATATATGAATATTCATAAGATATATGACAAAATTGACACATTTGTCCTTTAAATTTGGACTTGAGGGTAACATTCACCATTTATTCTTGCTCTATTTCAGTTGCCTCGTGTAAAGCTAAAAATTATTTATTTTTCTACCATATCTGCTGTTTTTAAATGTATTTGAAAAAAATGGATAAATAGGGAACTAATACAGAGTTTTATTCTCTTTAACGACCTCACTTAGATCTATTTATCTTGAGCTTAATCAGCAAATGGAGTTTCAATTAAAATATGACAAGTAAAATCCTTCTGAAACGTCCATTTAATAAATCTGTGCCACTTAGCGTAAGACTGGGCCACTAACCGACAACCAGATGAAAATTAAATATATGTTGACAGAAATCAAACTCTATTTGAAATTATCCTTCATGACACGAGTAAAATTGTTATATCTCATCAAAACTTTATTCTTTTTGTTACAACTGCATATCGTATAATTTGTAAGGTCAAGATATAATCTGACTACGTTTGCCCCTTTGATTTTGACATTTGGTCTCTTTTAACTTTTGACATTAAGAAATTATCCTCCAAGTCATTCGAATGGACACTATATTGATAGATATATAAAAGAGATCATCACCTAAATATTAAACTTGAACGAGTCTCTAACCCACAAATAGTAAATGTAAAAGAAAAAGTTAAAAAAATACTATTTCCAGATTTGCAGGTACAGGTATAAGGTACAGACCCCCGCACTACTGAGTAGTCAAGGCCATATCTGTGACTTACTATTTATAGAGCAACAACGAATGTAGGATATCTATTTTTAGAAATACGTTGGTTTGGACGTGATAAATGTTTGCCCTCGCTGCAAAGAATAAAAGCGGTGGGAGAGCGTTCAATAAGAGATCAATAACGCACTCAATATACGGCGCGCACCCGTGCGTCAGATTCTACAAAATGTATTTCTGGGAAACATGCTCGGCCATGTATTTATATTCACTTCGACAAACATTGCGACAAAATTGTGTAAAATATGAAGAAAGCCAAAAATGATACATAATTCGGGTGTTTTCATTATATTTATTATCAGATCGGTTGAGATTCAAGATGACATGAACACTCATTCGGTATAATATCAAAACCAACTACACCCGACAAAATTAAATGGAAAATTATGTTAATTTGTTATAAAGCTGTTCAAGTGCACAAATGATATATTCAAAACTCCTTTTAGTTTCGTCATGCTACCGCTATTTAAATGTCTTTCCTACAATGTTGTGGCAAGTCTAATTTCGGCTCGGTCTGGGTCAATAACAGGTAAATGTTATTGTGTAGTGACAGACACAAAGTCCAACTCACTCCTAATGATTACGGAACGAATACCCCATGTATTTTATATTTATTCCTAGGCCACTTATACGTGTTTGGTATTCTTGCCCCTGGATATTTTTGTCAAAACAGTCTCCACATATTTCTCACTGCACAAAGACTACCTTAAGCAGTACAGAGTGTATGAATTTGCACTTGTTTTAATGTAATAAAATGATGATACATAAACGATCATCACATTAACTAGGCCTGTCCTTCATTTTAAATCAGTCTTGTTCAGCTATCATTCGTCGGGTGAATATCTTTCCTGACCATTTCGGTAAACTTATTGCTTGCTTTGTGTAATCGACTGTGGTTAACGTTACAAATCTGCCTGATATGAAGTTGAACAATGAAAATTATATATCTGATATATAATTGTATATTGCATATTGAGTGCATAAGACCTATTTTTCTATTGGTAGATGCGAGTAATAACCATGGTGCATCATCCGTCCTTCGTCTATCGTACATAGTCTGTCATTTAACATTAACAACGCAGCAACAATGACTGGATAGATTATGCCGAAACGTTTCTGCATATATATATACATAAACATATATATATATATATATATATATATATATATATAGTTCAAGTTCGGCAATCTTGGCAAGTAGTCTTGTTATGGTAAAAAAGAAACATATGAACCGTTTTGTTTTCATTCAAATAATCATAAAACCGTACAAAATCGGTGAATTGGAGATTTAAAGCCGATGGGTAATTCTTTGCATGACATGGATGTCATGTAATTTTATGACATTGATCTGATGCAACTCAATTTACATGCACGGCACCTTCACCTACTTTTCCTTGTACAAAAATAGTGTGACGAAAGGATATTTAAGAGACAATGAAATTGCTGAAAGAGAATCAGTATTTCTGAGTGACTTGGCGGTGAATATTATTGTTAGGGTGTCCGACAGAATCATATGTTACCCGAATATAGCATGATTCTTGTGTCGGGTAAAATACCAGAACTGCCAGGGCGATAATACCACTATTATATGCCGTGAGGCTTGTGAAGACACCGTGACAGCATGCCATATTATGTTGACAAAAACTGGGCATGTCCCTTTGTTCACGGATTATGTACGTTCTTACCCTCACTATGACACAGTAGAAAATGACACTGGTACAAAGCTAAAGACTGTGGAAACCGTCAAATGCCAGGCATGAGCACGCAAATTTATACGGTAAATAACAATAATTATTCATTATTGTATACATGAAAGGATGGTTACACATTGCAAATGTTCTTAATCTGGAAAATTGAACAGGACTGCACCTCCGTGCATAAAAGACAACAAACAAATACCATCAGTTGAAATAATTGAAGCATCCTTGGTCGCAGTCCTCCTCAATCTCGTTGCTGGACTGGCTGTGTATTTCTGAAGAGAAATCCTAACAGGGGCATATGCATATTCTTGAACATTTTTTCACACGCTGTATCGTAGACAAAGAGCAACACTGCCACAAAGGATATGTTGCATGTTAGTATAAATACAGACAAACGGAAAATTAAAATACACACTTTATTAGTGCGCCATAGCAAGGACAGCAAAATTCTAATTAAGCTATAATTACCAATAAACATATCCTGCACGAGGCAGCTATAATAAGGTAGTAAATTTGTTAGATCATATATAGCATGGTACATGAAGATAAAATGGTGACTCTGATATCAAAGTATTTATGATTTATAATATTATGTTATTAACAGAAGTCGGAACCTCTGTTTATAATTACTTTTCTTCTTATATGTTAGAGACGTGAATAAAATGCACTTGGCCTGAATCTGAATCGCTTTGGTAACTGTGAAACAATTCTCATTCTAAGGTCGCATTTTGTTTTTCTTTTAAAGTTCCGCCCTAGTTTATATTCGTGTGCAGTATGTTGCTGTCATAACAATTTCGAACATTTTGTTTTAAACATATGTAGACCGGGACACTGTTAGTCCTGGTTTTCAACTTGATGTGTATTAGGTCGGTGGTTTTCAGGTCGGTGAGCTCAGAAATTATGAAACCTACATATTAACTAAATACAAGCAATGTTATCTAGTTGACAGGGAATAAATAATTCCCTCGCCAACTATTTGAGGAAACTGAATCCAATTTTTTTGCATATATATAGAGTACTTAGATATAGATATAGCTTGTCATACATCTGCCACCATGGAGTGTACAGAGAGAGCTGAGTAACAGTGAAAACGACTCATTTGTAGCTTGGATTGTTTATAGCTCGCCAGAGATCCACCGTGTTTACGTTACTCATAAAAACTACAAGCACGAGCCTAAACTTTAACACCGCCCTGCGGTCCGAGGCAGGTAAACCACAGTGAGGGCAAGGTTAATCAAATTGTGTTTGAAAGCCCCCTGACGACCAACCATTAGTATCCAAACATGCTCTCATGCAATGTTTGTAGTAAAGTCATTCAAAGTTTTATATATGATTAAATAATCTCGTGTAAACACGATTTTGATATAAAAATACTAACACATTGGACGGATGTAAGTAAAGTTAATGGAACTCAAATAGTTTATGCTCCATTTTCAACTGACTATATTTCTTTCAGGTACAAATTAACCGACCGCTAAATGATGACATTATATCCAATAATTAATCGAGTGAAAACAAAGTCTTAGCAGGACTGTGTTAACTGTGATGAAAAATTACTCGTTGGCTTTACTGGTCCCCATATTTCTGTAAATTTGAGCTCTTTAGCAGCATCTGAGAAATATCAAATGTAACTTCGCCGTTTATATATATATAAATAAGTATATATATATATATATATATATATATATATATATATATATATATTAGGCTGACTGCTTGCGGTATTCTAATCTACGTGCAGTGTCTGACCTTACACGCATTATGAATTCACTGCGTGTGGATGCATGAACGTTGCAATTTTACTCAGTTAAACCGATGGTTTATTACACATACATATTGTTCATCTTCATTTTAAAAATGGAAACCTCTTTGTATTATGCTGAGGCTCTCGAGGCGTTAGACAGGAACTCCAACCACATGGAAGGCACGGCGGACTGGGTCAGACGAAACATACCGGGAATATTGAGAGAAATGTCAGAGGCAGGAACGGTCCCAGATGGAGGACAACTACGGATTATCTCGATTGGCTCAGGAACAGGTTTGTGTGGCTGAATGGTGCTTTTCTCACTTTTTGATTTTGTACACACTAATCGAGATATATAATGTATATCTGTGTGTATTGTATGTATATATTGAAGATTTTAAGGTCGTTCTGTCAAATGCATTTAGTAAATATATATAATTAATCTATTTGTTTAGTATATTTTAGTAGCTTGCCATATTTCGTTATTCTTATTAATTCGCTTATTACACCCATTCAAGTTCGCTTCCGATACATGTACCAAACGTAACTAAAGTCTCATGATACTTTTCTGTATACTTGCGCTACAAAAGAATTTGTTAGAGCAATATTCACAAGTATTACTGCTCTGTATTACTGAAATGCCTAGAGATAAAAAACATTGAACAAGATTAATATGACGAAATTGATGAAACGGAAGCTTAAAGAAACTTTTCGCTCTTCATTTTATGATAATAATATATAGTAACTACAAACTAAATCCACTGCAATATCTGAGGCACGTGACCTTATCCGATCTGTAAGAAAAACAGGCCTCAAACGGTTATAAAAGTATTCGCCCACCTTGATAAATTAGGACATGGCCCTAGTGGCCCCAGACAATTGTTAAGTTGTGTCAGTGCTGGCTGAATAAGGGGATTGGTGGATTAGTGCTGGCTGAATTAGGGGATTGGTGGATCAGACCCGACAAGCTTTGCAATAATCCTCGTCAACTGAACCATACTGGGAACAGCTACCTGAGGAACAGCTCCATTTACAC
Source organism: Sipunculus nudus (assembly GCA_026874595.1). Classification (NCBI taxonomy): domain Eukaryota; kingdom Metazoa; phylum Annelida; class Sipuncula; order Golfingiida; family Sipunculidae; genus Sipunculus; species Sipunculus nudus. The sequence continues at coordinate 75,289,519 of CM049316.1, forward strand.
CTGAGGAGGGGGGCCGAGCACCCGAAAGCTTGTGTACAAGAACCTACACACGGCTAGTCTTTTTCAAAAGGTGTCAACTATTTACATTACTTTTTGTAAGTAAGAGACTAGCACGGCATTTTAAAAGTTCTTCTAACAGATATAATGAAATATGTTCATATAAACTGCTATAAATATGATATTTTCTATGGTTTTAGGAGAGCCTGACGCCGCAATCTTGGATGAGATTATCAAGTTTAAGCTGCCGGTCCATTACACTGCAGTTGATCCGAATGGTGACCAGATGAAGAAGTTTAAACTAAGAGTAGCCGGTAACATTAAATACACAGGTGTAGACTTTGACTTGCGGGAAATGACAGCTGAAGAATATTTATCTGCCAATGCCACCTCTGAAAAGTTTCACATGGTATTTTTCATACATAGCTTGTATTTCTTCTACGGTCAAGTGGGTGAGATTTTGGAAGGTTTTTATAATTTGACAGCGAAAGATGGAAATCTAATTGCAATTACCTGTGAAAAAGGTGAGACATTACTAGTTATGATTCCATAATTGTGTACCTGCGTTTGTGTGTTTTTTACAAAGAAAACCCCTACTAAATCAATGATATGGGAAACCATGGGAAAACATCGGTTAAGTTGACCAACATTGTTTAGATCACTTTTCTGCATTAGAATTTGAAATTAGAATTTGCCAGGTTATATTATATATAATGTAATCACTTTTAGTAATGTATGTTTTCAGACAGGTTTTTCAGGAAATACGAAGGGAGACTTCCGATGTCTGATATGGCATGGGGTCAGGACATTGACATTGCACTTGAGCATGGGCATCTGGCATTCAAACGGACAGAGTTTCAGTTCCATGTAGACATAGGTACGGAGGATAAATTGTCTCGGGATAAAACCTATATACATCATCATGACTAGACATCTGTACGGAGAAATATTATATCAGGTCGCAGTTCGATTATTTGTAATGTCACGGCTTAATATGGAGAGAAATGCTAATTCCGATTATTGTCGGGAGAACATAATGACACTTTTGTTAACTATATCGAAGTGCTCATGGCCATTCAGCATAGTATCCGCAATTTAGTTCTGCTATAGGCGAAAGCTTGTTTGTCAGCTGCAGTTTGTTTGCTTTCAATCATCGTAGAAGACTGTCAGATTTATAGCAATGTTTTCAATTCGATTTGTTAAAGATGTAGTGAAACCTAACCCAAATTTTGCATTTGTTGCAATATATTTAATGTTATATATATATATATATATATATATATATATATATATATATATATATATATATTCTTCCTTTCTTGTCTCGATTCGAAAATGGTATTGTTTCTTGACAGAATCATGGACGATTTATTATTTCTTGTCAGAGTCTTCTACGATATACGCTTCCTTCCCAGAGCTATCGACGATAGGTGTTTCTTTTGCGGAGCCACTTTTGTTTGTAGCGTTCAAGTCAGAGCCATCGTCGATCGTATCTTTAAGCCCCGCTCCCACTTTCACGAATTTGACGCCAAATCGCCACAAACATACATCATTAAAATTCGTAGGGACGTCGTGGGAGGGTCGTAGATGATGTCTTGAACATTCGGTTTTGTTCGTAGCGAGGTCTTGAGCACTCAGAATTCGTGGTGCTATTTTTGAAATGTTCAAAAATTAAGCTTTGTCGTCACAAGTCGTAGCTAAAGCGTAACAGTTTCTTGGTAAGTCGTATGAGAGTCTTCATAATTCTTGTAAATTCGTGAGGTAAAACAATGTCACGAATGCTCACGAAGGACAATGACATCGACACGACTTCAACACAACTACAATACGACTACCACAAGAACCTCTCAAGAGAGAGTCACGTTCATAAAGCCCCTTCCTACTTCCACGAATTTGGTGACGAATTATCAAGAACTGACATCATAATGTAACGGAAAATGTTATTTTCTTAGTGATTTTTAACTTCTTACAAATCAATGAGGAATAAGGTTTAGAAGTAAGAACACTGTGTAGATTTGTAAATTTGTTTTAAAGATGATTTGTATTGTTGTAATTGGTTCCAACTAAATTTGAACTAAAATAATTTGAAGAAGCTGAATCAAATTACGTTTCCTTGGTAATTTGTAACTTGTTTGTAAACAAACAAGGAAGTTTTTGCAGTGAATAAACCATGTAGATTCGTAAATTTGTTTTAAAGAAATTTTCTTTATCCTGGATATTGATTGTCAAAATAAATTTGAACCAAAACAGTTTAAAGAAGCTGAATTTATTATACAGTTTCGTCATACTTAAACATATGGTCAATATAAAAAATTATGAATTTCCTATTTTTACAATGGGAGAATAAACTGAGCCTAACACAAATTGATATTAACAGAATCTTATATCACATTGAGAGCTGAATCAAGATATTTTAACCAATATTTTGAGAATACAGATATTTTACATCTGATTAAGACGGTTGTCTACTTGGACTTAAAGATGTTAACGTCGTATTTGCCACCACATAAATAAGTCGTAATTGTCTAGTTACTAAAATCAAATGATAACTTTTGTCAAATTAAAATATCTGGAGAAGTTGAGTAAAGTGTTGTTATGGTGTCTTTTTACTAATATCATCTTCTTTGTGACATTACAATAGCTATATATCACATATATAGCTATCTAACAATCCGTAGCAAAATTTAATCATCGTAGGAGTATCGTCCACAAGTCGCAGATCAATCGTGAAAATTTCGTACCAGTATCATAGACGTCGTCACGGAGCCGTGACCTTTCTTAAAAGTGTCCTGTCATATCGTGCTGGCTTCGTGTCACTGTCGTAGCCAATCGTACTGGCATCGTACTCCTTTCGTACAATATCGTGGTCATGATGGATTTTTATCACTCGACAGGCCGATTGGCCACGAATCACCACGAATTCAACATCGTGGCGATTCGGCGTCAAATTCGTGAAAGTGGGAACGGGCCTTTACTTGTTAGAGCCATTGATGATCATGTCATTTTTTGGCAGTGCCACCCATGATTGTATCATTACTTGTAGGAGCCATCAATGATCATGTAATCTTTTTGTCAGGGTCGCTAATGAAATCATCTTCACTTGTAAGAGCACTTTATGATCTTGTAAGCTTTTGTTTCTGGTTGGAGCCATAAAAAATCGTCTAACTGCCAGAGCCATCAATGATCATATCGTTTCTTGTCAGAGCCAACCATTATCATATTGGCTGTAAGTAAATATGTTAAAAAATGTCGATGAACGTCAGTTTTCACTTAAATTTTGCATTTGATTTCAGGACCAATATTTGAATGTGGTTCGGAAGGAAATTTGCTGCTGGACTTTTTAACCCAGGTGCCTCATTTCCGTGAGACTTCAGAAGCAGACTTTGTTATAGAATTCCTGGAACAACTAAAAACTGCTTTGGTGAGGAAAGACAAGAAACTTGTTTATCCATTTCCAACAATGGTACACACGCTCCATAAAATATAATATATGATTACGGTCAATCGGTGCTAATTCCTAATTGGAGTTAAAGAATGTACAAACTTTGTAAGGTTACAGTCAGTGGGTTGCTCTCCCGGATAGGACTAATACAGTTTACAGACTTTAAATGAATCCATTTACTTGTCCTTGATCTGTACGTGACAGACTGGTTTCGTTGGTAACACCCGTTGCTTAAAAATAAGTCTTATCGGTATATGTGTTAGCAATATTTTGAGTTTATCACTTATTGTAACGAACAGGTTTGAGCCCGCTTTTCTGGAAGGCAAGCATTCTATCAAGTATGTTTGCTAGATGAATGTTTTTAAATAATAAACTAATGATTTAAAGGATAAATTACGTTTCATTTATACAAGAATTGTACGTTATGCAAATTACAGAAGATGTCACATGTTGAAAGGTTCTGTTCAATAGTAAAGACCTAAAAACGATGTATATAGGCATATGTCGTTCTCATAAAGTGTGTTCAAAGGTAAGATTATCAGTAATGCAAATACAGGGAATTTGGGGCTAAAAGCATTTCTTCAAGAGAGGAATTCTTTAACATAAAACATCCCCAGTTTCTCATTTTATTGACAAGTCTACACCAACGAGCCGTCGAGGAGTGATTAAAAACACTGTAGCGTAAAATATTGTCAAATTTATCGTGAAGAGGCTTCAAATGTCATATGTTGAACAATATAATTTTCGTTTTCATATATACTTTTTATAAGTTTATCTGAATGTATGTGTGCGTATAACAAACTGAGTAAGTAGGCCTTACTTTTTTAGCATGACGGATTATGTCTAACGATATAATACGTGAGACCCATTTCCATATTAAAGTGTGGGTTGGGGGGGGGGGGGTGGCAACATTAAACTTTAACCTTTACCTATTATGTTACGCCTTGTATTCGCGCCGAACAAATGAGACATCTAACCTTTGAGAGTAACCCAATTAAAGTAATATTAATAGTTATATTGAATTATTAAGCTAATAATACATCACTAATGTCTTTGTATGTATGCTATTATATTATCTTTACTATACCCGGGACTCAGTGTTTTTAAATTTGTAAAACTTATTTCGTGTTTCAATTTCAATGACATTAGTTGGTGTAATTTCCCCTCTAAGTTAGCATTCAGTGTCACTCGGCAGGCAATTATCTTACTCAGTGTACGCAAACTTATTTGCAGGAATGTTTCAAATGTTTAGTGACATTTTTATTGTGTAACAGTTAAATGATAGACTCTCTTCGCTTAGGGTACCGTATATCATGATTGTTCATATTTGTTATTGTCTTGTACAATCTACGCTTGAGATACTTATATATATATATCTGTATCTGACGCTGTGATCCTGACCATAGTTACGCTATTAGTTGTAGGCTTCAACCAATAATCTTGGCGAGTGCATTGACTCCGTTATGTTATAAAATAGAGCCACGAGAAACAATAAATAGTGAAAAATATCGTGTGGATGTGACGTTTTAATCTTTCAAAGTGTGATGTAATTTAGGGATTTCAAAATACACTGCACTTTGGTCTCTCTCTCTGAAAGCTTTGGAATAAGCAACATGACGGAGTGCATGGGCAACAAAATAAATTTAGAATCATTGACGGTTATGTGGGTTCTGTAATATGCTGTGAAGTATCAGGATTATTGATAAAGAAATGGTAAAATTGCATTGGAACAGGTTGAACCGTCTACATATAAAACAATCACCTGATACGACATAAGAATGTTAATATGTAAACAATGACATGATCGCTCAACAGACAAGAATTTATATTCGAGACAGTCACATTAGAACTGTCGATCCTATAAACGATTGGACTGAGTTATTGGTGAACAAAACAGGGACATGTGAAAGTGTAAATGTTAGAGTTCATGTGGTACAAATATCATTCGGATTTTACGAATGCAAATGTTCATGTAGTACATATATCATTGACATATGTAAGTGTTAAAGTTAGATGATCACAATCGTCCACATAATAAAACACGATCAGTAAGTCCGGTATACCGCTTTGTATTCACAGCACCCTAACGTTCACTCCCTTGTGTTCAAAGCACACCAAATTTCATTCCGGAATCCATGTGTTCGACGCTCACACGTGACACCGGAATGTCACTTCTGGCTCATTCCGTCCTCACTGTATACATAGACACGGATTCGCCGTCGCTTCACGATACCAATTTTAACAGTTCCTCACTATCGAACGCGCCTGCCCCTCAAGGCAAAATCAATTAAGGACTGGCAGATAGGCTTACAGCCTCCTCTGTAGGATAACCAAAGAAATATATCTCTCCTAGATTCATTCAGCAAGTAATAGGTGATAACAGGCGCTTTCTGAATGCTGTCTGTTTCTCTGATGGAGGTTTGTGCTCTTTAAGTGGTGTCGGTTTTCCGGGGCTAGCATTTGCTCTCTGAATTCTGTATGTTTGTCTTGGTTGAGGTATATGCTCTGTGACTGCTGTTTATATGTCTTGGTGGAAGTATGTCCTCTCTGTGGGGGTTGTTTGTCTTGGTGGAAGTATGTGCTCTATGAGTGTAGCTTGTTTGTTCTGATGGAGGTATGTGCTGTCTCGGTGCTGTTTGTTCATCTTGGTAGAAGCAGGCCCTCTGGTTGCGGTATGTTTTTGATGAAGGTGTGTGCTCTCTAATTGGTGTCGGATTGTCCGGTTGAGGTATATGCTGTCTGAGTGAAGCCTTTTTGTTTTGGTGGAGGTATGTGCTCTCTAAATGCTGTCTGATTGTTTTTGTGGAAGCAGGCGCTCTTTGATCTGCTAGTCTTGGCGGAGGTATGTGCTCTCCGAGTGCTGTCTGATTGGCTTGGTGGTGCTTTGTCCTGTCCTGGTGGTGCTTTTTACTTTGGCGAAGGTAGGTGCTTTATGAGTGGTTTCTGTACTCTGATCGCTGTACTTTTGCTTCGCTGGTAAGAATTTAGTCTGGTTTAATGAGGTTATTTGTGACCATATTTTTCGCATGGCCATTTTAAGTGACAAATAAAAACGTTCCAGCAACTAGAACTCTTGGTATTTATGCTGATATATGTTGTGAGACATTGGAACTACACGGAGGATAAATCATCTCGGGGAAAACATATCAGATACACCATCATGGCTAGACATCTGCATGGAGAAATATTATATCAGGTCGCAGTTCGATTATCTATAATGTCACGGTTGAATAGAGAGGGAAATGTTAATATTGATAACTGTCGGGGGATCATAATGACAGTACCCGCAATTAAGCTGTACTATAGAAGTAAGCTCCTTTTTCAGCTGTACTTTATTCGCTTTCAGTCATCTTTAAAGATTGTCAGATACTTTTGTGTGATGTTTTCCGTGCGTTTTGGTAAAGATGAAGTGAAATCTAAACCGAATTTGCACTGGTTATGAATTTGTTTAATGTAATATAATTATATTATCCCTTTTTGTCTCGAATTTTAAAAATCATTTCGTTTCTTGTAAGAGCCACCGACGTTTGATTTTAAATTTCCGGAGCCATTTATGGGTGTACCGTTTCTTGTCAGAGCACCGATGATCATACCATTTCTTGTTGTAGTCATAGATTTTATCACGGCCACCCATGATGGTATCCTTACTGATTATAGCTATAGATGATCATGTCAATTTTTATCAGAGCCATGTTCATATCGTTTCTGGTCGGGGATATAAATAATTGTATAACTGCCAGAGCCATCAATGATCATATCGTTTCTTATCAAGCCATCTATTATTATATGGGTTCTAAGTGAATTTGTTTAGTATGTCTATGAAAGTGGGTTTTACTTTATTTGCATTTTTCACTTATAATAATTTCTTAACCAATATTTTAAAATGGTTCGGAAGGAAATTTCCTGCTGGCTTTTTTTTTAATCATTTGCCTCATTACCGTTATAGGTCAGGCCCGGACTTTGTTAAGGAATACCAGGAACAACTGGAAACTGCATCGGTGAAGGAAGACAAGAAAATCGTTTATCATTTCCCAACATTTGTATACACGGTTCATAAAATATAATATAAGATTACAGTCATACTTAATGTGTAAGGTTAAACTATATGAGTAAAGCTGTGTTTCCTTTTTTCCAGACACGGACACGAAAACGGGCACGGATACGGGTACGGAAACGTTAAGCGTGTTTCCACTCGAACGTTCGCCGTACGGTGGCCGTAGAGCTAAAATCCTTGTTTCACCAGGTTTAATCGGGCCTATATACAGTTAAAACAAGTATAACTGGTGTCATTTTAAGACATATCACCATATATACTCTTATATATATATGTAAATATATATATATATATATATATATATATATGTGCCTCTTTGTTTCTTGCCCTACAAAATGAAGAAATAATTTACAAATTATATAGATTTGAAAGCACATGGCTGTTTCCTTTTACTGAAATTTTACATTACTTTGGTGATACCCGTACGATGCAGTATACGGCGCCGGACGGGAAACCGTACAGGAGGAATTCTGAAATCGCCGTATACGGCGCCGTATGCGTGTCCGTACAAGTGGAAACTCATTATATGTTATCATATTTTTGTTTCAACCATATCCGTGTCCGTTTCCGTGTCCGGACAAGTAGAAACACAGCTTTAGACGCAAGAACCAGGAAACAGGCGAAATTGAGGACTACTGACAAACAGACGGACATATTAACAAAGTGACACAAGATTGAGACCAGTCGAGTAGTCCGTGGAAAAGACCCAGAGTAAGAAATTGAGCCTAAGATTCTGAAGATAGGACCAATATTGACGAAGTTATGACCCATATAAAAATAGGTTTTTTGATGACCTTGAACGTGACCTTTTACCTTTGTAGACAAAACGGAGTTCCAGGTTTTCAGGTTTTCCTTCAGCCCTGTAAGATTAAAAGCGTTTGTTTTTTTAAAGTGGCTTGTAGATTCGTGACAAACAAACACACAAAAAACACACAAACAGACATACGCGACTTACCAACCTGCTTGCAGAAATCAAAGATAATATCAAAAATAAATAATCACAGGGCAGAAATGTCAAACGGGCCCACATGCAGGTAACAGAGTCCGAAAGCTTCCAAGGCGACCACCTTAGCAACCTTGTGTACCTTTTTCGCAGGTACAGACTGTGAAATAGGCATGGCCGGACTAAATGCGTGTTAATTAATAAAGGGACACAGGGTCTGCTTCATTTGCATGTCACGCAAAGAGTGTGCGTTGTTATTTCTTTTTTTTTTCGGCGAACACGCGTGTGTTCTTGCGTACCGGCACTTGTGTACGTGCATGCCTGTGCTGCTAAAACGCATGCGGGCGGTGTATAAATAAAAAAAGAGGGCATGAGCAGAAAGGCCATGAAAGACCGATTAATATCAAGTTCAGTTTATGTACTTTTAGTGCCTAGTTTTTGAGATATGGCTAACCAATGGTAGAAGGCAGTGGTTGCAGTGAAGCGCCCCCTAGCAGTTATTTTCCAAAAAGTGAAAAAAATCGCCTTTTATGTATTTGTATATGACATAACATGTATCACTTTCAAACGATTTCTGCATACCTGTGCCCTATAGTGTACCTATCAGTGAAATCACAAGAAATCTCATTCGACGAGAAACTCTGCGAGATTTGGTGAGATTTTATTTTATTGGATCACCGAGAACTCACAAATGGCTACCAATTATAAAACGAAATGCCTTCTCTAGCATATATAAAACTGACACACATAGAAACTCAAAACTGCATATTTTCAAATATTGAAAGTTTTACCCCAAAATTGGAGAAATCTGGCAAGAGCAAAAATAAGCCCATGCACCCAGGTTTTAGGTGCTGTGACGAAAATGTTACATTGTTAAATAATAATCGTGTTGTAGCATGGAAAAACAAAATTTCATGTTTATTTGCCGGCAACCCCCGCTAGCGGCCATTTACAAAGTCGGAAAAAATATTTCGAGATATTCTTGTTACATAATATGTATCAGAATTAATAGGATTGCTGCAAATTTGTCATGGCATGAAATTTTATGCATTATCCCCCAAAATTGCAAAACCATGGTAACAGCTCAATGAGGCAATTTTGTAATGATGGGACTCGCCATGTAAGGAAAAATAAAATTAATTACAGTTTAAGTGGTTAGGATTATTTTAAGAAAGATATGAAGAAAAACCAATTAGGGGGGGTTTATGACGACCCTGACCCTAACCTTTCACCGGTGGAGACTAAAAACTAGGGATTCTATTCTGGTAGATCATATATTTATTACATAATTTTCAAGATAATGGCTTAAAAATGGTGGCCTGTAGAGTCGTGACAAACACAAAACATACACAAACAGAAATACGCAACTGACCAACATGCTTGCAGAAATCGAAGATTTCCGGCAAGCACCAAACAGACGGATCGAACACTAAATGTGTGTGTGAGTGTGGGTGTGTGTGTGTGTTTGTGTGTGAGAGAGAAGAACAGATAGAAATTTGGATCAAACACCAGACCAATGAGTCATAATGGAGTAAAAACAAATGAGAGAGAGAGAGAGGGGGGAGGGGGGGAGACAGTTGGTAGTATGCGTGAGACATATTAAGCAGAAGCGGTCATCTTGCGATATCATATGTCTGGATATATAAATGGAAAGGTAACATGTACTATGAGAACGAATCGACTGACCTGTTATCAAATAGCGTTGTTGCAATTTCCTCTTTAAATGATAACTAACACAGCAGCCCATCAGGCTGTGTTCTCCTTCCTAGACTTTTCTAAGGTACATGCGCATTCAAAAGTATTCGATCGTATTCTGGACTATATCCTTAGCTTCAGCGGTCGTTGTATATTGCTCTTGCATTCGGTCAGTTTTTCCTAAGAACCTATACAGAAAATAATATTATCTTGGAATTGTCCTTTCATACGTGGGCCTTTCATAAATCACGAATATGTACTGATAGTCTGAAATATTTTATTTATCACCAGTCTAGAGCACACGTGCCTGGTCCCCTTATTATGGACCTCGGTAATGCCAGGAATCCTTATCGGATTTTTTGTAGTCAGGGGCCTAATCGTAGGTCTGGATATTACATTAAAAAGCAAGGCACAATGCGCCTAGAGTAAACATATCTTTCTATTGACAGCTTAATATTCCAAATTTATAATTAATATAAAATATCTTTGAGGCCATATCAAGTGCTTTGTTCAACAGCCATATTTCATTTATTATATATATATATATATATATATATATATATATATATATATACATATTTGTGTGTGTCGATATATACAAGGATTCTCATGGTCAGGGCGTCGAGCCCCAGGCGGACCTTATTACCTGAAATAATCCTTGCCCTAAGCCTTCAGCAAACAGGTGTCTCCTCTAAGTATCGATATTGTTCTGCTTTGCCCTGTACATGTGTAGGTAAATTAGCTAATATATAATTGTCTATTTCATCAAATGATTTACTTAAGTAATAGAAATTTTATTTATTAAAGTATGAAAACAATGTAGAATTCAGATTTATAATTTAGCGTCAAATCTTGCTCCCGGATCATTTCCCGCCCATGAAAACTATCGCAACAAAGAATATCTGGTTGGTTCATAGAGTTGATTCCACGTGATTCTGACCGGTTAGGTACAAAATGACACATCCAAAAGAGTGCGCATACAACCTACATTTGTTGTTGTTAAAATGAAAAAAAAAACACATTTGCAGGTTAAATTTAGTGATACACTATTTAACATCCACATTATGCTAAACCGGAATGTTCTAAACATACGAGTGTTTGCTTATGTCAAATAATGTATCACAATGCGTGTATGACATTATATTAAATAATTTATTGTATGAGATTGTGTCGAATTAAATTTCAGAAAGCCGATTATCATTAGACTGATCATGTGACTTAAGGAAGACGGGCGGACATACATCAGAGCACTTTGGGAAAGCATATTCCTTGCACAGCAACAGTTGAATGGTTTTGGACTCAGTCCATTAGAAAAATGTCATTGTGATCCATTGTGTTAAATCCGGTACACGGTGAATCAGACAGGCGGGGGGGGGGGATATGCTCGAAACGGAACCAAAACTTACAAGGTGAAGGAATAGTATAAAGACAGTAAACACAAATAACATGTGATGATTTGTTTATTGACTTGCTATTTATGTACATGATACAGGTGGAGCACAGTTTCAAATCAGTGTTGTGTAGTTCACACATAATAAAAGTTATACAGAGATGGAAATGTAATCGTAAAGTAATAGGCCCTCTTAACTAAAATTCATCGATTAACATGTATACTCTCAAAGTCTACAAGTTGGATTTGTATTAAAAGAGAGCTTTCCTGAACCCATGCATGTGTTTTTTCTTCATAACTTAAGAATACAGAGTTTATATCGATTATTGAAACTATTCATACACGACAATAAATGAATAAAATCCAGGAAGCATCCTGCGTATTAGATCTGACATGTATTTAAATTATCAGATTCCATGGCTGAATTCTGAAACTGTCCTTAGCATTCTGGATCAGCGCGATACACGGGACGAGTATCATCACGGGGGCCTCTCTCTTCCGGTTCTCTCCTCCTAACCCGATTCAAACTTCTCTTGCAGAGCCTCCTTGGACCACTGGGATCTGGTGAAGCAATTAAAAAATGTTTAATATTTTCAATGTTGCAAAACATTTCATGTTATAGCAGTTATTTTTAGTTTGTTTCTTTTTTTATATATGAAAATCTGACACATAATATCCTGCCACCACGGTCTATATAAATGGCAAAAGAAATCCAGTATCAAATGTTTCACTGATAGCAGCGTATTATTAATCTTTCATAAAACCATTGTATAACGTGGTTAAAAAGACATGACAGGGTTTTAAAACTCCCCGGTCATTTGATTAATAAAGTAGAGAAACCGTTTCTTTCATGACACACCATCTCAAGTTAAAAATATCTCAATAAAAAGACAGAATTAGCCTGGCTGGTACACGTGTACATCATTCGGGAAACTTTCAGCATTATATATAATATTTTAATGAATTACAATACGTGTCCCGTCGCTTGGCTAATAATCATGCATCATTTACCGAAACTAGCTTAAAAAGCAGATAAAAAAGCCTTTTCTCTAGCTCGCCTCTGATCTTTGTGAACGCAATTGTTATAAAAAAAGAACACTGTGACCATGTGTTCTTTTAGCTCAAATGACAAAATTTTGCTTATTACCATAAGAACAAACAAAACCAACATAGGGTCGAAATTACTGGCCAGCTTAAACAGTTTTATTTAGCCGGCGTCCCGGCTACTGTGACATGTCAGATCTTGTTCCCGTTAACGGGCAACCAGGTTTGTTATATTAATAAAGACTGTGTCGTCAAAACTCGAGTATGCGCCATGTCATTCGCTTTTATTTGTCCGAGGACTTTAAGTGCCTTTAATGGTATTACCGCAAAAGGGCTGCAATTAAAAAAAAATCCAAGATAACATAAAAGAAATTTGTTATATTTACCAAAGGGTAGGAAGACTTTACAACTTTGTGACTGGTAGGTGGCGCCACTGCATGGGATGCTGCCGACTGAAGGACTTCGGTGTGAGCAGGTTCTATGGCGGATCCTGGTGCCGAACATGAAACGTTCGTCAAGGGTAACACATCTTCCCCAAGGACCCCAGCTACTCCACACACCAACTGCTCATGAATATTCAGCATACAAAAACAGGTCACAGGTTGATATCAATATCGATCTATGTCATAAGTGAAAAATAAAAAATATTACCATTCTGGATACGTGATTTGCTTTGGAGGCCAATGATCTGTGAATTCACTACTGTTATAACTCGGGCGTTTCAGATCAGGAATGCCCTTTTACACTCGTTGGCTCTCTAATTAAAACTATAATCACAGAATAGAATGGAAAACCAAGATGAAGTTGAAATTTGTTTTAAGCCATACATATTACCCAAATCCTAACTCAATATCCAAAAAATCCTTAATTATGTAGTTGCATTAAGTAAACAGAAATAACATCTGCTCCAAACAAGAAAAAGTACAAATATTAAAAAAAAAACTTCGTATTATAGGTATAGTATAGGTATAGTCTATGAGTAGAGCACTGTGTTCAAAGACTGGAGAAAATGAGTTCGGATAATAAGGCGGCGAGATTTTTCATGGGAGGGTCCTACTAAGAGTAAGAGCTGTTAAGGCTTAATGGCCAGACGGTGTCCCATACCCGTGTTTCAATTTACAAAACAAGTGCGCTTTCTTGGGGTTCCGCTGTGGTATGACCCAACAATAGGGACGATAACATACCCAGGCCCCGCAGGTGCACAAGTAACAACGCCTGGTTAACACCAGGATATAGAATGAGAACGCGTGTGCTACTGCCCTGCAAACCGGAATCTGATTTTGCAGATGGACACGATTAGTCAACCCACTATTATAAATATGAGGCGGTTTTCTCCGACCAAAATAGTAAAACAAATACATCTATGAACAGAAAACAGAAGGCCGGCTTCCATGAAACACAAAACTGTTCTCTTTCAAATATGCATATTATCATACATGTGTTCTTACCTGATGTACAGGTGCAGGACTTTTTCTGGGTGAAGGGTCCCGTACAGTCTCCGGAAAGACATTCCCTAGTCCTGGTCTGGGTACATCTCGTGGTTCCTCCAGAGCACTTGCCCCAGGCAGACCATGACCCGTACTGTGGTTGGGGACCTATAAAGGTCACAGGAAGGTGATACTAGTTTTACCTATTTAATAATTATGAAAATGATTTTCCCTGTTAAAGATGGAATTATATTTTTATATTTATTTATACATATATGAAATAAATATTTTCATTTATATATATATATATATATTTATAAATATAGACCTTTCCTTTCATGTTACTTTCATATATATATATATATATATATATACATATATATGATGAAGAAAAGACAATTCCTTTGAGAGACAGTGTGTGTGTGTGCGTGTGAGAGAGAGAGAGAGAGAGAGAGAGAGAGGGTTATGATTGAAATATGATGCCTAAACATCATCTTGTTTAAGGTGTTAAAGGGCTAGAGAAGAGGGAGAAAATCCTAAACATAGATGCAACACAGGACAGTCGACTGTTTTAACAATAATAGAGAAAATGAGATACACTTAAGCTCAAAAGTCTAAAGGAATATATATATATATATATATATATATATATATATATGTATATATATATATATATATATATATTGATAATTTACGAAAATAATATATTTATATATAGAAGGTAGAGTTCCCTCCGGTGTAAGTGAGATACAGAAACACCGGTAAACAGCTGTATTTACCAAAAGATTCACTTAAGTAGACAAGGGCTATTTAGAAATCAAACATCAATATATGTCGACAGTCAAGCATGCGCACTGACGTTTGTCTGTGGTGTTCGGCTGCCTTGAATCAGAACTGTATATTTGTTCTTTTGTTTTTGTTTAATAAAGTTCAACATAAGGCAGAATCTGCGACGGGAACCTCATCATTTACGATAAGAAACATTTTTTTTTTTGCATTTGAAACATAAAAAAATCTGTTTTTGTATATACAACGGACCCGAACAGGCGTCCGCGACAGATGGCGCTAGTGTGGTAGAAAAGGTCCATGTAGTTTTTTTCTGCTTTCTGCTTCTTATTTTGATTTTGTGTTATGGGTATAATAAGATTTAATTCACCAAGAATTAACGATAAAATGGGTTTGTTTCACTAGTTCCAGAAAGAAGGATTGACATGAAGAAAACCGGGTTAAAACCGAAAACGATGATGTATATTTACACTCTCTGAGACCTCGTTAGTTATACATATGTGAAGATGAAAGTACATTTTTTTTTATTAAAATATACCTCACACATTTTTTGATTTCTTTAACAATTATCATCATGGACATCTGTTTCTTCAAATATAACAAAAAAAATAATGTAAAAATCTTTTGAAACAAAAACATGAATGTGCATGCGCTGCTATTATAGTTTTTTTTCTGTCTCTCTCTCTCTCTCTCTCTCTCGATATATATATATATATATATATATATATATATATATATATATAATATATAATTAGAAATAAACAACAATTTTATTAATATTTTAAAATATGATTTTTTTTTTATATGTTTTCTTTGTTTTCTTTTTTTAAAACCTTAAACAAAGCATTGAACATTGCACTTTTCTTATATAAAGTTGTACAGGATATTTCTGGTAATATTTTGAGGAGTTCATTTTAAATATTATTTTCTGCTCTCAGCCCTACTCTTGCCCAGCTTGATACAAACATTGCCCGCCAGGTGGAGATTCAAGTACTTACTGCAGCCTGAGAGTTTTCGCCAGTCGGTCACATCTGACCCTTGACCTCTGCACTCTTGCTCCACATTTTCCAATGCGTTACATGCCATGGCTTTCATTAGGCCACTGTTAGGATAGGCGGCGCACACGTCTTCTTGACAGGCATCGAAATATTCCGTCAGGTCCACTTTACTTGCGCATGCGCGGAATGGAACATAGCGCACCTGTAGAAATCCGCAGTAATGCTGTGACCTTACACGCGTCAAAACGTCTCTTGGACATGGTTTTGTCTGGTAGTTATTGTTGATACATCTGCCATGGTAAGAAAATCAGTATAGTATTTGATAGTGTGAAGGGTAAAATGTTAGGAAATGCATATTTAACCCCATCCTCATCCTCTCTCTCTCTCTCTCCTAAATATTGATCAAATTGCCAGACGGAAAAATATAATACAAATTATTAATGTAGCATCTTAATTTTGGACGAGCTATATGATTTATATCAGTATGGATTCATGGATGAACAAGGGTTAAATCTTCGGGTTCTGTCATTGTGCTGTCATTATCTCTTTCTTTCCTGGTCTATATTTATTTTCACTTGACAAAACCGCAATACTGCTTCTTTAGACTCGGACACCGCAGACCATCATTAGGCTCACTGAGCATTAATTATGTAAATCATGTGTCACCTCCGTTACAAACATTATTCAGTTGCTTCTAAAAGCCAAGGTTCCAAGCATGCAGGTTATCGGACACTAATATAATATCTATATCCAAATTTAATCTGGCAAATTTTTGGGTCAAGTAATTAGGTTGAGACACATACCTTGGATTCTCAGGGTCATGCACTTTCCAGCTGTCTCCGATCTGTTTGTATCCTGCGGCGTTACCCAGCATTTGTTGTCCAGCAGCTGTCCGGAGGTCATTCATGGCGTTTTTGTCATAGTTGCCACAAATACCAGTCATTTTGTTCATGTAAGTCGAGGGCACACAGATCCGGCCGCAGGAGTTACCGTTATACCTGACCACAACTCCGTTCGGGAGAGTAGCTATCAGGTAACCACCGGACAGCTCTATACGGATACCATTGGTAGTGGTGTGTGGAACGCTTTTAATGACTCCGTTTACCTGGGATTTAATTTTAACATTGAAAACACATCTACTTATATAAATAATCAAACTGAAGAGGACCTTATTCAATTAATGCCAATTGGACCGCTTACCGCTATGTGTAAACCTGTGTTCGAGGCACTAGATTTGTTTATACAAATCAATAAATCTGCAACTTAATTTTATCTACGTAGTTACTACATGTTTAATGTAATGGGATTTTTTATCTCTGTGACACAATAAATATATATACTATTCGATCTAGCATGAAGAATTGTCTTAATTATTATGTAAAAAATAAATATACATCATTATACAAGTGGAATCACAAAATTTCATTAGTTTTGTGGCACACGGGTATTAGAAATGTATCAAACATTAACAATATATCCATCAGATTCCCTTTCAGAAACAGGAACGTAATCATTATATCATGATATGATAATATAATACCTGATTTACCTGTTTTATTTTAATTAACATCAGTAAGGCTCATGGTAGATTTATTGAGGAATTGAGAAAGTAGGTGTCGAACCTTTAGCACTTTGTGTTTGTCGAGACGCACTGTCACTCCGCCAAAGGTGATATCTATATATTTAAGGAAGCTGACATGTGACCACGAGTAACGATTTTCATTGGCTCCCTGAATGCGGAACTGTCCACCGGTGGGCGTGGCCAGGTTGTATTTGCAGGCCCCTTGGTAGTGGATCATTTGTCCGTCAAACGTTTTGTAATGAGGATCACCGCATATATTACAGCAGGCGGTAGATGGTGAAGAAGCTGAGGGCGGAAAATTAGCGGGAAACCATGTATGCATTAATGTTTCGATTACGTGAATAGCTAACACATATTGTGATAAGCAGTAGATGTTTAAGAAGCTAAGGCTGACAAATCAGTGACAAATTATACGTAAATCAATATATCGGTAAACATTTAACATACATTACATCAGGCAAATGGCGACGATGCTGAGGAAAACTAGTTAGCATTTATAAATACAGTAATGTTTTGATTATCTGGACAGCTCTGGTAAATCCGTAATCTGCTGATTATCTGAACAGGTCTGTCAAACATGTGAGAAATTATTTATACAGTAATAATTTAAACGTTCGAAAACATAAAGCACTAAATTTGTTAAAGAACTAAACTTCAAACCACCAACATAACCTTCTTCAGTGTTTTAACGTTTCTATGTTATGTAAAATATTATATTACTCAAAAGTAACGTTATTCTCACACTTACAACATGCGTTTTTGACCAGGCTCTGTACGATGGCCTGGAGAGCGGAAAACCCTGCCACCTGGTGGTAGTATGTAGAATCAGGATCACTAGCGACGGCTTTCAGTTCGTTAACATTCACACGGGGCCCAATGCCTATTTCGACAAATAATGGAAAATTATATTTGTAAATAAAAGAAACATATACTTGGGATATTTTAATAAATTAGGCATGTTCCGTTTCTAGATATAATTTATAGAATCAGGTAAAGAAAACATAAACATAGTCTAATACGAAAAATCTCCACGACAGGTTCCCATGCCTATACGTGGAGGAGAAAAACGACTGGCTGGCGCAGCCGGATACCTGTTTATACAGGAAAGCATGATTAGCCATGCACTCATTAGCACGGACAAACTGAATGTCAACACGTTATTTGCTTTTGTGCGCTATGAACGCTATTAGATAAATGTGATTTTGAAAAATTTAGAGGCTACAGTTGTTGCATTCCATGATGAATAATACCGTAACTTGTAAAATGTGATAAGGTCATTAAAGGAAAGTAACACGCGACGCCGAAGATCCTCGATGTCCTGTGCTGGAGGCAAAATGTCACCCTGTTTGCTCTCTATCGCCGGTAGGTGGCCCCCTATCGTGAGAGTCACGGGGGGGGGGGGGGGGCAAAAACAAAGATGGCCGATGATGTGCAAACGGTCTGCCTGCTGGGCAAGTCCAATAAGTCTGAACTCCTGCAGCAGTAAGAAATTCTCTCAATTGCTGTATGGTCTTAACGCTAACATCTGTTGCACACTGTAGTGACAATCGGTTCGCTGTAATAATACTGTCGGACATATTTGTTTTTGCCCGCAAGTCTTCTGGGGCAGCATCACTTCCGTGCTCCACTACAGAAGATCAGGGATCTACGGCGTCGCGTGTTGACTACCTCCACACACGAGAGTTTCAGTATGAGCGATATCCGATATAATAGGATTTTACTGAATTAATAACTGCAGGCACATTAAAAGCTGGTAAACGTTAATAGTGACGTTCACGGTATATCTTACTCTTGTTTAG